>QNTS01000836.1:227002-296436 GCA_003317085.1 Hucho hucho
TCAGGCCCAGAAAATAGGATATGCACATATTTGGTACCATTGGATAGGAAACACTCTGAATTTTGTAAAACTGTTAACCATTTGTCTGTGAGTAAAACAGAACGGATATGGCAGGCAGAGGAATTTCTGTCCTGGAAAAAGTGGTTTTCACAGAGTGCCTCATTTGGAACCCCTCCCTCATGAAAATGCCCATATAAGGGCATATGAATGCAGTACCTATCGCTTCCTCTGGATGTCAACAGTCTCGAGAAAGTGATTTGATTCTGTTCAGATGAAATAGAGCAGAGAAGAAGAGGAAATCAGGAAGTGTCTCTTTGGAAGTCTATAGGAGTGGACGCGCGCTCTCGGGAAGCGCGCACTGTGTTTTTTACCGTCTTTAGAGCTCAGTTTATATTCCGGTTGATTTATTATAGTAAATATACGTAAAAGTGTTCCTAAGGATACATTTAAAATGATGTTTGATTGTTCTTGGACAAGTTTATAGGTATAAGTTGAACGAGTTCTAGTCACGTTTCAATGGAGGTGTGGACGCTGTAGTTTCTGATTATAACGCGCGAACCAAATGGAGATTTATGGATAAAATACATGACTTTTTCTAACAAAAGAACCATGGATTGTCTTCGTTGGACACTTAGGAAGACCTCAGCAGAAGTTCTTCAACAGGTAATTGATTTGTTTTCGCTGTGAAATATGTTATGTGTGTGCCACGCTGGCTAATGAATTCATGGCTATGGGAAAAGTATGTGAGGTGCTACCCTCAAACAATCAAATGTTGTGCTTTCGCCGTAAAGCCTTTTTGAAATCTGACAACGCTGTGATATTGCCAAGAAACAGAGCTTTTGATGAGTATGGAACACTTGTATATTGGTGGATGTTTAATAATTCAACTTTTGGATTTTGAATTTGGCGCCTTGCATTTCACCTGGTAGTGTCAGGAGTGGGGCGCTCCCTGAGAGGTTAAAAGTGGTGTAGGTCTTATTTATTTTAAAAGTGTATTGAAGTTAGAAGCAATTGGATTTGAAGCAATAGGATTTTTGAAGCAATAAGATTTCAGCATCGTTTCGCCCTGCCCGCACGATACTGGGATTTTTTAGCTAAATAGTCTGGTACTGTACTGCCGACCATCACGTTGTACAGTGCCATATTTTCTGTTCCACCCTAACGGAAACCCAGAGGGTTTTTTGTTTTTCTTGGAATAGAAACACCATAATATTAATCAAATTAATTAAGCAAGTACCATTCAAAAGTTTGGACACACCTACTCATTCCAGGATTTTTCTTTATTTTTACTATTTTCTACATTGTAGAATAATAGTGAAGACATCACTACTATGAAATAACACATATGGAAACATTAAAAAAAATAGTATTTACAAGGACAGCCTACTCCTTCCTCCCCATTTGGGAATTGAACCACAGTCTCCCGTGTGCCCACTTTCTCTAGTACAGACATGGCCTGCTCTCCCTTATGTAAGGAATTAGGCACTTTCCCATGTTTACTACAGTATGTATTTTAGGCTATGTTTACTTGTCAGACTGCACAGTAGCCTAATAAACAAATGCAGGTGGCTTATATCTCCAAAATGCTTTAAGTGCTTTATTATCTAAATGTAAAAGCATATATTGTACAGTACTGTATTTCTTCATCTGCATCTTTATGCTTTCGTTAATAAAATAATGATAAAAGTACTCTTTCAAAATGCAGATGTTGATTTAGTTATGGATCCATAACGAATTACTATGGGAATAAATATCACTGATTTACAGACATATTGGAACAAAGTTGTCTAATGAAGGCAAACAATTTAGAATCCTCCAATCCTCTTATGCTACAGCCTACTCCCGACCGTCACTTTGTACAGAGCTATATTTTCCATTACATCTTAATGAAAATCCTGAGGGTTTCGTTTTTTCGTTTTTCTCGGAATAGAAGCATGATAATATTAATCAAATTTATTAAGCCAAATTTCATAAAATCAATCCCATGTACTATTTTTCGTTTTTCTCGGAATAGAAACACAATAATATTAATGAAACACCATAATGTTAATACAATTTATTAAGCCACATTTCTTAAAATCAATCCCATGTACTATGCTATTACAAAAAAAGGTTTTAAATTCACTAGTAATGCCAATATGGGAGACCATCAAATGCTTCTCAAAGATGCTCTCTGGTGGTCAAACTAAAATGGCTGACAATTAAATAACGTGCCATAGAATGCTGCAGCAGTCTGCAAGGTGTGTTGCAGTATGACACAACTTTTAAAGGAGGAACCACTGTAATTGGTTGTCTCTTGTGCGTGTCTTTATTTTCTAAAAGGTTATGTGGTGGAGAAATGTGGATGCAAAAAAATAGGATCTGAAGATGTTAAGTCAAAGCTGAATAAAGACAAGGCCTCAAATGGATTAAAAGTGTTGCAGTTAATTACATTAAATAAATTACTTAAGTTTGTATAAGTTTATTTCTTGTTTGATGAACATGGTGGAATTGTGAAGAATGTGGAGGTTTTAAGTAGTAGATACGATACCCTAAAGCCCAGTAGTTGCACTGTAGTCAATACGGAAGAATTGTGTTGTGATTTGCATAGTAAATATGTAGTGTTCACTAGTAGACATACTGTACATGCCAATTTACCTCCTATTACTACTTAAATTATTACAGAAATCACTACTGGTTCACTACACAGATGGCAGTAGTAATTCAATAGGATTGAATAATCATACAGCAGTAATGTGTAGGCATTGTGTAGTAGTTCAATAGTGAACATGTAGGAATGTGCAGGTTTTAAGTAGTAGATACCCAAACACTCAGAAGTTAGATAGTAGGCATTAAGAAATTATTATGTAGTGAATTGAGTAGGAAAATGTAGTGTTCACTAGTAAACATACTGTACATGCCAATTTACCTCCTATTACTGCTTAACTTAATACATAAATCAGTACTGGTTCACTACACAGATGGCAGTAGTAATTCAATAGGATTGAATAAGCAAATAGCAGTAATGTGTAGGCATTGTGTAGTAATTCAATAGTGAACATGTAGGAATGTGTAGGTTTTAAGTAGTACTGTAGATACCCAAACGCTCAGAAGTTAGACAGTAGTCATTAAGAAATTATTATGTAGTGAATTGAGTAGAAAAAATGTAGTGTGCACTAGTAGTGAAACATCTCAATTCATCACTCATTATTACACTGAACAAAAATATAAAATGCAACATTCAACAATTTCAAAGATTTTACTGAGTTACAGTTCATGGTAACACTTTACTTGACACCCAGGTCATAACCAGGTCATAATATGTCAACAGCTGACATAACTTGTCATAACCTGTCATAATATGTTCATGACATATATTTAGTGGCATCTGGTGGTATGTCTTGTGGGGTATGCATGGATGTCCAATATATTTTCTTTTAGTTTAAACAGACACCTAGGTGCATTCAGCATGTCACCACTTCAAGTAGTGATGAAGTCAATCTCTCCTCCGCTTTGAACCATGAGAGATTTACATGCATATTATTAATGTTAGCTCTCCGTGTACATTTAAGGGCAAGCTGTGCTGCCCTGTTCTGAGTCAATAAACATTTTCAGAGGGTCCTTCTTTGTGGCGTATGACCACACGACAGTAGTCGAGTTGCGTCAAAACTAGGGTCTGTAGGACCTGCCTTGTTGATAGCATTGTTAAAAAGGCAGAGCAGAGCTTTGTGTTATCTATCCACCCCTAGGCGGGTTAACAGAGCAATTACGCTGTCACCTGCTGCACTAATAATATGCTTAAGCAGTGAGCCACTGGTGTCTTAAACAAGGCATGCTGTCTTGGGGGACTGTCAGCGCCTGCAGCATTTCCCCTTCCCTTTGTGCAATCCACACAGACCTTTCAGAGGTGAGAAGAATAGCGTTACCAGGAGGTTGTATTTAGTGATGAACTCTCTTCATGTTTTCAACACTGTAGGACAGAGCGGGCTGGCACACCCTTTATGTTTTAATATGAAGTTCTATGACATCAAAGCATGACAACAAAAGCTGTACATCTATGTGGTCCACCTGCCACTTACAGTTGTTGTGTTTTTGTTTAGTTTGTGGTGGGGAGAGATTGTGTTCTTATGTTCTTTTTTCGCAAAAAAACTTCCTGTCCAACCTTTATTAATGTGACTAATGGCATTTCACTGAAGCAAACACACTGAAATGAAATATTTAATATTAATGTGGGAGGGAAAACAGATGAACCAATTTACAATATCATGGTTAATTGTATTGTTTAAAAAACATAATTCAGTTCAGTCATCATGATGCACACAATAATAACAGCACAGCTAACTCTACATGTGGGAAAATCACAATGTGTGATTAAATGTGTAGCATCTAATTTGTGATGAATAAACAGGTTAATGTTTGAATCTGGTTATAGTTAATTTGCTGTTCACCTCAGGTATGGAGGACAACAAACACTATGCTGTCTCATATAAAGTTGAATGAGTAATGGCCTTTATGTAGAAATCGCTCCGCCATTTGCTGGTAGCTAAAATTCTCGAATGTTCACCTAATTACAGTTTATTTTTTAAAAACAAGTAATGTACAGTGTAAGTGTAGAGCATCATTGTTTAAACTGATGTGAAATAAAATCTCAATAACCAGAAATATAATATTTCCAGCAGTTTGAAGCTTATGTACAAAACCAAAAGTAAAAAGAGGCAAAAACAAAAGAGTAAGGAGAAGCATAGAAAGGGGGAGCTTGGAAATAGCACATAAAGAACATATCTACCACTGATCAGACTTGCTTTCAATGAGAATGACAGATCTTTAACTCACACATATACAGTGGGGAAAAAAAGTATTTAGTCAGCCACCAATTGTGCAAGTTCTCTCACTTAAAAAGATGAGAGAGGCCTGTAATTTTCATCATAGGTACACTTCAACTATGACAGACAAAATGAGGAAAAAAAATCCAGAAAATCACATTGTAGGATTTTTAATGAATTTATTTGCAAATTATAGTGGAAAATAAGTATTTGGTCAATAACAAAAGTTTATCTCAATACTTTGTTATATACCCTTTGTTGGCAATGACAGAGGTCAAACGTTTTCTGTAAGTCTTCACAAGGTTTTCACACACTGTTGCTGGTATTTTGGCCCATTCCTCCATGCAGATCTCCTCTAGAGCAGTGATGTTTTGGGGCTGTCGCTGGGCAACACGGACTTTCAACTCCCTCTAAAGATTTTCTATGGGGTTGAGATCTGGAGACTGGCTAGGCCACTCCAGGACCTTGAAATGCTTCTTACGAAGCCACTCCTTCGTTGCCCGGGCGGTGTGTTTGGGATTATTGTCATGCTGAAAGACCCAGCCACGTTTCATCTTCAATGCACTTGCTGATGGAAGGAGGTTTTCACTCAAAATCTCACGATACATGGCCCCATTCATTCTTTCCTTTACACAGATCAGTCGTCCTGGTCCCTTTGCAGAAAAACAGCCCCAAAGCATGATGTTTCCACCCCCATGCTTCACAGTAGGTATGGTGTTCTTTGTCCTCCAAACACGACGAGTTGNCAACTCGTCGTGTTTGGAGGACAAAGAACACCATACCTACTGTGAAGCATGGGGGTGGAAACATCATGCTTTGGGGCTGTTTTTCTGCAAAGGGACCAGGACGACTGATCTGTGTAAAGGAAAGAATGAATGGGGCCATGTATCGTGAGATTTTGAGTGAAAACCTCCTTCCATCAGCAAGTGCATTGAAGATGAAACGTGGCTGGGTCTTTCAGCATGACAATAATCCCAAACACACCGCCCGGGCAACGAAGGAGTGGCTTCGTAAGAAGCATTTCAAGGTCCTGGAGTGGCCTAGCCAGTCTCCAGATCTCAACCCCATAGAAAATCTTTAGAGGGAGTTGAAAGTCCGTGTTGCCCAGCGACAGCCCCAAAACATCACTGCTCTAGAGGAGATCTGCATGGAGGAATGGGCCAAAATACCAGCAACAGTGTGTGAAAACCTTGTGAAGACTTACAGAAAACGTTTGACCTCTGTCATTGCCAACAAAGGGTATATAACAAAGTATTGAGATAAACTTTTGTTATTGACCAAATACTTATTTTCCACCATAATTTGCAAATAAATTCATTAAAAATCCTACAATGTGATTTTCTGGATTTTTTTTCTTCATTTTGTCTGTCATAGTTGAAGTGTACCTATGATGAAAATTACAGGCCTCTCTCATCTTTTTAAGTGAGAGAACTTGCACAATTGGTGGCTGACTAAATACTTTTTTTCCCCACTGTATGTGAGTTATGTTGGGTTGCGCACTCTGGCTCCACTCAATATTTATTTTCTGATACAATAAATACTACTGTAATGCAACCTATCCAGCGTCACAAATGTTATCAAGAACATTTGCTCTTTTGTCAATCTACATTGTTGCTCATATACAGCACACATGTATTATGTTTACAGAGTGGGCCAGGAATGTGACAGGTGAATTCTGCCATCATACTTCCTGTGAGACATTGTGGTTTGTAGAGGTTTGGGTTAGATAACTCAAACCTGGCTGTTGGACAAGTGATGTATCCCACTGGTTAGTGTGTGGGCTGAAGGTACCAGGTTATGCCAGCTCCACCTGTAGTGTGGGAGGAGAGAGGGGAACTCTGCCAAATAGGGTCATGACCTGCCAAGGTGACTGGTTAGGATGGAGAAACATCATTCCCTACTCTACCACTGAAGTCATACTGTGTCCTTCACCATTCTACAGTAGATGGAGACAGCTCTAGAGATACTCTACCAATTGGATTTAGCTATGGAAAAAAGAAAGAAATCAAATAAAATTTAATTAGTCACATGCGCCGAATACAACAGGTGTAGACCTTACAGTGAAATGTTTACTTACGAGCACCTAACCAACAATGCAGTAAAAATATATATATAATAATAAAAACTAATTATACAAATAAGAAAAATAAAAGTAACATGTAATTAAAGAGCAGCAGTAAAATAACAATAGCGAGACTTTATCCTATTAGGAAGCAGCGACAGTGTTTGGAGGTTTGGAGAGTCTGGCGTGCCCAAAGTAAAATGCCTGGTACTCAGGCCGAGAACCTAGGATATGCACATTAGTAGTATTGGATAGAAAACACTCTGAAGTTTCCAAAACTGTTAAAATAATGTCTGTGAGTATAACAGAACTGATTTGGCTAGCAAAAACCAGTGAAAAATCCATCCGGAAAATGTAATTCTGTAAAGTGCCACATTTCCCATTGACTTGGTATTAAAAGGAGTGGGATCCAGCTCCCATATTGCAGTACCTATGGCTTCCACGAGATGTCAACAGTCTTTAGGCAAGGTTTCATGCGTTTATCTAGAAGAATCAAGGAGTAAGACAAGTTTTGGCATGTGGACTAAGGAAGTCACTCATCTCTTTTACGCGCGGGACCGAGAGCGCGTGCCTCATTTTTTTCCTTTTTTATCGCCCAGGATATTATCCGTGTAAAATATTATCGTTTATATACATATTAGCGTACCTAAGGATCGATTAGAAAAGTTGCTTGAGTTGTTCGGACAAAGTTTATAGGTATGTTTTTAACGCTTTGTATGTCTTGCATAATGGACGAGTGGACGGTGGATTTTCTGAACAAAACACGCCAACCAAACGGAGCTTTTAGGACATAAAGAGGGACTTTTTCGAACAAAAGGAACATTTATTGTGTTGTTGGGACCCTTCCGATTGCCATCAGAGGAAGATCTTCAAAGGTAAGCAATTTATTTTATCGCTATTTTTGAGTTTTGTGACACCACTGCTGGTTATGAAATTATGCTAATGCAGGAATTACGCAGGGCGCTGTCCTCAGACAATCAAATGTTATGCTTTCGCCGTAAAGCCTTTTTGAAATTTGACAACGCTGTGAGATTCCCAAGATTCTATGCTTTTGAAGAGTGTGCCACACTTATATTTTCAGGAATGTTTTATATTACTACTTTTGTAATTTGAATTTGGCGCTCTGCATTTTTCCAGATGTTGTCGCAGGTGGGACTCTGTCTCCCCACTGCTCCCTAAGAAGATATTATACAAGGGGGTACCGGTACAGAGTCAATGTGCGAGGGTACCGGTTAGTCGAGGTATTTGAGGTAATATGTACATGTAGGAAGAGTTATTCAAATGACTATGCAGAGATGATAACAACAGAGAGTAGCAGCGGTGTAAAAGAGGGGGGCAATGCAAATAGTCTGGGTAGCCATTTGATTAGATGTTCAAGAGTCTTATGGATTGGGGGTAGAAGCTGTTTAGAAGCCTCTTGGACCTAGACTTGTCGCTCCGGTACCGCTTGCCATGCGATAGCAGAGAGAACAGCCTATGACTAGGGTGGCTGGAGTCTTTTACAATTTTTATGGCCTTCCTCTAACACTGCCTGGTATAGATGTCCTGGATGGCAGGAAGCTTTGCCCCAGTGAGGATGCTCTCGATGGTGCCGCTGTAGAATCTTTTGAGGATCTGAGGACCCATGCCAAATCTTTTCAGGCTCCTGAGGGGGAATAGATTTTGTCGTGCCCTCTTCACGACTGTCTTGGAATGCTTGGACCATGTTAATTTGTTGGTAATGTGGACACCAACAAACTTGAAGCTCTCAACCTGCTCCACTACAGCCCCGTCGATGAGAATGGGGGCGTGCTCGCTCCTCTTTTTCCTGTAGTCCACAATCATCTCCTTTGTCTTAATCACAATGAGGGAGATGTTGTTGTCCAGGCACCACAGGACCAGGTCTCTGACCTTCTCCCAATAAGCTGTCTCGTCGTTGATCAGGCCTACAACTGTTGTGTCATCGGCAAACGTAATTATGGTGTTGGAGTCGTGCCTGGCCATGCAGTCATGAGTGAACAGGGAGTATAGAAGGGGACTGAGCACGCACCCCTGAGGGACCCCTCTGTTGAGGATCAGCGTGGCGGATGTGTTGTTACTTACCCTTACCACCTTGGGGCGGCCCGTCAGGAAGTCCAGGATCCAGTTGCAGAAGGAGGTGTTTAGTCCTAGGGTCCTTAGCTTATTGATGAGCTTTGAGGGCACTATGGTATTGAATGCTGAGCTGTAGTCAATGAATAGCATTCTCACATAGGGGTTCCTTTTGTCCAGGTGAGAAAAGACAGTGTGGAGTGCAATAGAGAATGCATAATCTGTGGATCTATTAGGGTGGTATGCAAATTGGAGTGGGATAATGGTGGGATAATGGTGTTGATGTGAGCCATTCATAGCACTTCATGGCTACTGACGTGAGTGCTATTGGTCGGTAGTCATTTAGGCTGGTTACCTTAGTGTTCCTGGGCACAGGGACTATAGTGGTCTGCTTAAAACATGTTGGTATTACAGACTCGGACAGGGAGAGGATGAAAATGTCAGTGAAGACACTTGCCATTTGGTCAGCGCATGCTCGCAGTACACATCCTGGTAATCTTTCTGGCCCTGCGGCCTTGTGAACTCACATCAGCTGCGGAGAGCGTGATCACACAGTCTTCAGGAACAGCTGGTGCTCTCATACATGTGTCAGTGTTATTTGCCTTGAAGCGAGCATAGAAGTAGTTTGGCTCATTTGGTAGGCTCGTGTCACTGGGCAGCTCTCGGCTGTGCTTCCCTTGGTAGTCTGTAATGGTTTGCAAGCCCTGCCACATCCGACGAGCGCCAGAGCCGGTGTAGTATGATTCGATCTTAGTCCTGTGTTGATGCTTAGCCTGTTTGATGCTTCGTCAGAGGGTTTGAGTCCCGCTCCTTGAAAGAGGCAGCTCTAGCCTTTAGCTCAATGTTGCCTGTAATCCATGGCTTCTGGTTGGGGTATGTACGTACAGTCAATGTGGGGACGATGTCATCGATGTACTCATTGATGAAGCCAATGACTGATGTGGTGTACACCTCAATGCCATCGGAGGAATCCTGGAATATATTCCAGTCTGTGCTAGCAAAACAGTCCTGTAGCTTAGCATCTGATTCATCTGAAAACTTTTTTATTGATTGAGTCACTGGTGCTTCCTGCTTTAATTTTTGCTTGTAAGCAGGAGGATAGAATTATGGTCAGATTTGCAAGGGAAAGCTTTTTATGCATCTATGTGTGTTGAGTAAGGCTTTTCTTCCCTCTGGTTGCACATTTAACATGCTGATAGAAAGACCGATTTAAGTTTCCCTGCGTTAAAGTCCCAGGCCGCTAGGAGCGCCACCTCTGGTTGAGCGTTTTTCTGTTTGCTTATGGCGGAATACAGCTCATTGAGTACAGATTAAAACTCTCAAGGTAGATAGTGTGGTCTTCAGCTTATCATGAGATACTCTACCTCAGGCAAGCAAAACCTAGCTGCTATTTACAAAAATACATAGTCCGCTGCCCCTTGTTTTACCAGACGCCGCTGTTCTATCCTGCCGATACAGCGTATAACCAGCCAGCTGTATGTTGATAATGTCGTCGTTCAGCCACGACTCCGTGAAGCATGAGATATTATAGTTTCGAATGTCCCGTTGGTAGTTTAATCGTTCGCGTAGGTCATCGATTTTATTTTAGAAAGATTGCAAGTTTGCTAGCAGAATGGAAGGCAGTAGGGGCTTATTCGATAGTGTCACGGCCCCTCCTCTGCATTGCAGGGGCGGTTCCTCCTGCAGGCAGAGGAGGGTCGTTAGTGATTGGAGCCACCTGGGCTCAGGGTATTTAAACTGCTTCACTAATCACTTTTCTCTCTCTCCATCTGCTCCTCCAGGTATGATCCTGTTTTGTTTGTTCCTTTGTAGTTTTACATAGTTTCCACTCAGTCATGTTCACACACATAGATTCACGCATCCCTGCATCCCTGCACTTTACATACACCTTACATTATGACATTTTCACACCTCATTCCTTTTTCTTTGTTTAAAGTTAATAGTTTTAGGGTTATAATAAAGAACCTTTTTGATTGGCCTATACCTGTTGTTCGTGTCCCCTCATTTTTGCCACAGGCTATGAGCATGGATAGGAACACGTAAAACGTCAGGCTTCTTCTCCAGTGTCATCTTACTAATGAGAGATAGCAGCCGTGCACTGTTCAAAACCGGGTTAGGATCAGAGCCGAATGGAGGCCTTTGCAGTCATTGTTGTGCACTGAAGTCCATTGCTCACGAGATCTGAGTGAGTGGCTTAGTAGATTTCTCCCACCGAGCATGTCTGTGGCACCAGAAGGTAAATGGGAAGATGGGCCTTACATGAGTAAATTCTCTTTGACTTTGAGAAATCTGTAGCAGCATAGCAGCATTTGTGACTTATTCCACAGGCTTATACTCAGCCTTGTCTCAGGATGGTAAGTTGGTGGTTGAAGATATCCCTCTAGTGGTGTGGGTGCTGTGCTTCGACAGAGTGGGTGGGGTTATATCCTGCCTGTTTGGCCCTGTCCGGGGATATCGTCGGACGGGGCCACAGTGTCTCCCGACCCCTCCTGTCTCAGCCTCCAGTATTTATGCTGCAGTAGTTTGTGTCGGGGGGCTAGGGTCAGTCTGTTATATCTGGTGTGTTTCTCCTCTCTTATCCGGTGTCCTGTGTGAATGTAAGTATGCTCTCACTAATTCTCTCTCTATTTTTCTCTCTTTCTTTCTTTCTCTCTCTCAGAAGACCTGAGCCCTAGGACCATTCCTCAGGACTACCTGGCCTAATGACTCCTTGCTGCTCCAGTTTCAACTGTTCTGCCTGCGGCTATGGAACCCTGACCTGTTCACCAGACGTGCTACCTGTCCCAGACCTGCTGTTTTCAACTCTCTAGAGACAGCAGGAGCGGTAGAGATACTCTGAATGATCGGCTATGAAAAGCCAACTGACGTTTACTCCTGAGATGCTGAGCTGTTGCACCCTCTACAACCACTGTGATTATTATTATTTGACCCTGCTGGTCATATATGAACATTTTAAAATCTTGGCCATGTTCTGTTTATATCTCCACCCGGCACAGCCAGAAGAGGACTGGCCACCCCTCATAGCCTGGTTCCTCTCTAGGTTTCTTCCTAGGTTCTGGCCTTTCTAGGGAGTTTTTCCTAGCCACCATGCTTCTACACCTGCATTGCTTGCTGTTTGGGGTTTTAGGCTGGGTTTCTGTACAGCACTCTGTGACATCAGCTGATGTAAGAAGGGCTTTATAAATAAATTTGATTGATTTTGATTGCTTACTGTAGTCAAGAATAATAAAGCCAAGTAATAAGGAAAAAGATACAACGGAATGCAATGTTAACAATGTAGCATCCAGATGTCAGGAATCATGTTTTATGAATTATCAAAAGATTTACACTTTTTATCATTGAGTGAAGTGATATGGTTGGATGACAATAGCAGACCTCATGAACAGTGCATTAAGAAAGTATTCAGACCCCTTGACTTTTTCCACATTATGTTACGTTACAGCCTTATTATAAAATATCTTAAATTGTTTTATTTCCTCATTAATCTACACTCAATACCACATAATGACAAACCAAAAACAGGTTTTAAAAAATACTAGCAAATGTATAAAATATAAACTGATATAACGGATTTACATAAGATCTCATATCCTTTACTCAGTACTTTGTTGAAGCAAATTTGGAAGTGATTACAGCCTCGAGTATTCTTGGGTATGACGAACAAGCTTGGCACACCTGCATTTGGGGAGTTTCTCCCATTCTTCTCTGCAGATCCTCTCAAGTTTTGTCAGGTTGGTTGGGGAGCGTAGCTGCAAAGCTATTTTCAGGTCTCTCCAGAGATGTTAGATTGGTTCAAGTACGGGCTCTGGCTGGGCCACTCAATGACATTTAGAGACCTGTCCCAAAGCCACTCCTGCGTTGTCTTGGCTGTGTAGTTAGGGTCATCTTCCTGTTGGAAGGTGAACCTTTGGCCCTGTCTGGAGGTCCTGAGCGCTCAGGAGTAGGTTTTCATCAAGGATCTCTCTCTACTTTGCTCCATTCATCTTTCCCTCGATCCTGACTAGTCTCCCAGTCCCTGCCGATGAAAAACATACCCCCAGCATGATCCTGCCACCGCCATGCTTCACCGTAGGGATGTTTCTAGGTTTCCTCCTATGTGACGCTTGGTACAGTGCCTTGAAAGACTATTCATCCCCCTTGGCATTTTTCCTATTTTGTTGCATTACAACCTGTAGTTTAAATTGATTTTTATTTGGATTTCATGTAATGGACATACACAAAATAGTCCAAATTTGTGAAGTGAAAAAAAAAAAAAAAAACTTGTTTCAAAAATAAAAAAATAAAAAAAAAAGGAAAAGTGGTGCGTGCATATGTATTCACCCCCTTTGCTATGAAGCCCCTAAAAAAGATATGGTGCAACCAATTACCTTCAAAAGTCACATAATAAGTTAAATACAGTCCACATGTGTGCAATCTAAGTGTCACATGATCTCAGTATATATACACCTGTTCTGAAATGCCCCAAAGTCAGCAACACCAGTAAGCAAGGGGCACCATGAAAACCAAGGAGCTCTCCAAACAGGTCAGGCACAAAGTTGTGGAGGAGTACAGATCAGGGTTGGGTTATAAAAAAATATCAGAAACTTTGAACATCCCACGGAGCACCATTAAATCCATTATTCAAAATTTTTAAGAATATGGCATCACAACAAACCTGCCAAGAGAGAGCCGCCCACCGAAACCCACGGACCAGGCAAGGAGGGCAACAAAGAGGCAACAAAGAGGCCAAAGACAACCCTGAAGGAGTTTCAAAGCTCCACAGCAGAGATTGGAGTATCTGTCCATAGGACCACTTTAAGCCGTACACTCCACAGAGCTGGGCTTTACGGAAGAGTGGCCAGAAAAAAGCTATTGCTTAAAGAAAAAAATAAGCCAACACATTTGGTGATCGTCAAAGGTCATGAGGGAGACTCCCCAAACGTATGGAAGAAGGTACTCTGGTCAGATGAGACCAAAATTTAGCTTTTTGGCCATCAAGGAAAATGCTATGTATGGCACAAACCCAACATCTCTCATCACCCTGAGAACACCATCCCCACAGTGAAGCATGGTGGTGGCAGCATCATGCTGTGGGTATGTTTTTCATCGGCAGGGACTGGGAAACTGGTCAGAATTGAAGGAATGATGGCGCTAAATACAGGGAAATTCTTGAGGGAAACCTGTTTCAGTCTTCCAGAGATTTGAGACTGGGACGGAGGTTCACCTTAAAGCAGGACAATGACCCTAAGCATACTGCTAAAGCAACACTCGAGTGGTTTAAGGGGAAACATTTAAATGTCTTGGAATGGTCTAGTCAAAGCCCAGACCTCAATCCAATTGAGAATCTGTGGTATGACTTAAAGATTGCTGTACACCAGCGGAACCCATCCAACTTGAAGGAGCTGGAGCAGTTTTGCCTTGAAGAATGGGCAAAAATCCCAGTGGCTAGATGTGCCAAGCTTATAGAGACATACCCAAAGAGACTTGCAGCTGTAATTGCTGCAAAAGGTGGCTCTACAAAGTATTGACTTTGGGGGGATGAATAGTTATACACGCTCAAGTTCTGTTTTTTGTGTTATTTCTCGTTTGTTTTCACAATATTTTGTTATCATCTCTACAGTGGTAGGTTTGTTGTGTAAATCAAATGATACAAAAACCCCCAAATAAATTAATTCCAGGTCGTAAGGCAACAAAATAGGAAAAATGACAAGGGGGGGTAAATACTTTCGCAAGCCACCGTATTCAGTCCAAATAGTTCAATCTTGGTTTCATCAGACCAGAGAATCTTGTTCCTCATGGTCTGAGAGTCCTTTAGGTGCCTTTGTGGCAAACTCCAAGTGGGCTGTCATGTGGCTTTTACTGAGGAGTGGCATCCGTCTGGCCACTCTACCATAAATTCATGATGGGTGGAGTGCCGCGGAGATGGTTGTCCTTCTGGAAGGTTCTCCCATCTCCACAGAGGAACTGTGGAGCTCTGTCAGAGTGACCATCGGGTTCTTGGTCACCTCCCTGACCAAGGCCCTTCTCCCCTGAATGCTCAGTTTGGCCTGGCGGCCAGCTCTAGTAAGAGTCTTGGCGGTTCCGAACTTCATTCATTTAAGAATGATGCAGGCCGCTGTGTTCTTGGGGACCTTCAATGCTGAAAACATGTTTTGGTAACCTTCCTCAGATCTGCGCCTCAATACAATCCAGTCTAGAAGCTCTACGGACAATTCATTCAACCTCACGGCTTGGTTTTTGCTCTGACATGCACTGTCAACTGTGGTGCCTATTATAGACAGGTGTGTGCCTTTACAAATCATGTCCAATCAATTGAATTTACCACAGGTGGACTCCAATCAAGCTGTAGAATAATCTCAAGGATGATCAGTGGAAACAAGATGCACCTGAGCTCAATTTCGAATGTCATAGCAAAGGGTCTGAATACTTATGTAAATAAGGTAATACCGGTAAAAAAATGTAATACCTTCGCAAGAATTTCTAAAAACCTGTTCCCGCTTTGTCATTATGGGGTATTGTGTGTAGATTGATGAGGATTTGTTTTTTATTTAATCTATTTTAGAATAAGGCTGTAACGTAACAAAATGTGAAAAAAGTCAAGGGGTCTGAATACTTTCTTAATGCACTGTAAATCCTCCAGTACATATGGGAAAGATTTGTGGGATTTTTCATTTGTTGTTGCTATATCCCATGGATGTTTCTTCAACATATCCATTTCTGTGTGGTTTGTACTGGCATAAATTCAGAACCCAACGCGGGTCTCACAAAACGCATAAACCCGCTAATATAAAATCGCTTACCTTTGATGAACTGCTGAGGGCTTCCCAAGTGTCCAACGAAGACAATCCATGCTTCTTTTGTTAGAAAAAGTCATTTATTATATCCATAAATCTCAGATTGGTTGGCGCGTTATGATCATAAAATCCACCGTTGAGTCGCCCATTGAACCGTGAAGAGAATGCGTTCAAATTTTACCTATCATATTTCTCCAAACAAATCAAACATCATTTTTTATGTTTCCTTAGGTATCATTTCATGTACTGTATATTTACTATAATCTTTCAACCGGATTGTAGCCTGAACAATAAGAAAGGAAAATAAAGTGGAGCGCGCACTCGGTTGCGCGCCCGCAAAATCTTGTTGACATCTGAGCTCCTTGACTATATTCTCTTCCTATCCGTTCTGGTCAGGGCTACCGTTTCCTGGCTTTGTATAGAGACTGTTGACATCAAGTGGAAGCCATAGGTACTGAAAACTCGGAGCTGGTTGCCTTTGAAATCAATAGGAAGACTCTCAAACAGAGCAAAGGTCACAAACTGTAATTCTGGATGGATTTTCCTCTGGTTTTCGCCTGCTATATCCGTTCTGTTATACTCACAGATATTATGTTAACACTTTTAGAAACTTCAGAGTGTTTCCTATCCAATAGTACTAATTATGTGCATACCCTATTTTCTGGGCCTGAGTGGGAGGCATTTTACTTTGGGCACGCCAGACTCTCCAAAACCGTCACCTCGGGAGCCGCTCCCTAAGAAGTTAAGAATGATGCAGGCCACTGTGTTCTTGGGGACCTTCAATGCTGCAGACATGTTTTGGTAACCTTCCTCAGATCTGTGCCTCAATACAATCCAGTCTAGAAGCTCTACGGACAATTCATTCAACCTCATGGCTTGGTTTTTGCTCTGACATGCACTGTCAACTGTGGTGCCTATTATAGACAGGTGTGTGCCTTTACAAATCATGTCCAATCAATTGAATTTACCACAGGTGGACTCCAATCAAGCTGTAGAATAATCTCAAGGATGATCAGTGGAAACAAGATGCACCTGAGCTCAATTTTGAATGTCATAGCAAAGGGTCTGAATACTTATGTAAATAAGGTAATACCGGTAAAAAAATTTAATACCTTCGCAAGAATTTCTAAAAACCTGTTCCCGCTTTGTCATTATGGGGTATTGTGTGTAGATTGATGAGGATTTGTTTTTATTTAATCTATTTTAGAATAAGGCTGTAACGTAACAAATTGTGAAAAAAGTCAAGGGGTCTGAATACTTTCTTAATGCACTGTAAATCCTCCAGTACATATGGGAAAGATTTGTGGGATTTTTCATTTGTTGTTGCTATATACCATGGATGTTTCTTCAACATATCCATTTATGTGTGGTTTGTACTGGCAAATGTCAGTTTTAAGAGAAGGAATCCATCTTTTTGTCGCCCTGGGGATGAGTGATGCACAGATGTTTAAGTCCTCCAATGACAGGCGAGTGGATCTTTCTCATCATTTGTCTGCATGACACATTCTCAGGAAGCATCCCCAGGAGGACACAAGCAGATGAGATAGCTAGATATAAAACACCTAAATGACTACATCACTGTTTTCGTTAACCCATGAATCAAATAAGTTTATATGCCATTATAACCAGTGAGTGAACAAATCCAGTTCAATGACGTTGCACTGTGTTATGGAGCTTTGCTCCCAGACATCCATTGGCATGTGAGTCACAGCTCTCTCCATTTGTCCCTCTAACCAAGGCCATATGCTGCCAATGACGAGGTAGAGATTAAAGGAAAATGTAACCTCTGAAACAGAACATTTTCATTAATCTCATATCTAGGCTTCACTTTTACTGCACTGATATAGCCTCACTATTTGTGTTCCTCTCTCAGTGCCAGCACACCACGATTGACAGAAGCCTCAAGATGGGTAACAGAGCAGACACATTTTAGGAGACGGAGTATATCTAAGGACAGCACAATAACATCACATTTCATTACACAAAAAAAGAAAAGGGAAAATAATCAAGTTAGGGTTGTAAAAAAACAAGAATGTTAAGGGTTTGATAGTTAACCTGCCTTCTGCATGGGGCCCAGAACCCATTCAATAACCTGGACTTGAACACTTCCAGTTGTTTGTCTTTCACAAAAAAATATATTTGAAAGTTCCCTCTCCCTGGGTTTACAGTGGGTTTGCCTTGTACCATATAAATCATGCCCAGACTATACCCTCTGCCTACTGTGCTCTCCCATTTGTCATGCTTATTCACAAAAACACCCATACAGACAGCAAGATGCTAGGTCATAGAACCAAATGTGTCAGAAAAACAAAGACAGTTGTACGGGTTACTATCCAAACAAATGCATGTATGGGTTATTATTCATTGATTTGTTTGTGTCTTGCTGTCTTGTCAAGGAGGAGCCTTACAGGTACCTAAAAGGTACCAAATTCTATGTTTGGGATGGGAGGTTTTCAATGCAGTAATTAACTGAGTCTAAGAAGGAACATGCTTCATAATAGAGCAGGGGTGGTCAACTTTGATGGGGGTGGGGGCCACACAAAATCTGAACTCATCATGTTGTGCCGCAGAGGCTTGCATGTTTGTGTACCCACATCCATACCCACACATGCATTCAGAACCGACCCTAGCCATTTTGGAGCCCTAAGTTAGATTTTATCGACCATGATTACTACAAATTGAGATAGCTGGCTTGACTAACTTACCAATCTAAAAAATGTACAAAAGGGCATACAAAAGGGAGGCCAGTTGCCCATCCCTGTAATAGAGGGTTTTTACACTTGTATGGAGTATCCAATGATCATTTTAATTGCCTTTTTGGATGGCATTGGGAGAGTGAACGTCAAAACATTCTGTTATTAAAAATAGAGATGAAATTAGGTATTGTAGTAGGCCAAGGTATTTTTTTATTCAGTAGGATAAAAAAACTAAGTGCAAAAACCAAGCATAATTGAAACAGCCATTGGGGATATTTTCTGTTTACTCTGACATTTTATGACAACCTTCAATTAATTAACAACAAAACAAAGCAGGCAGGTTTCTCACTAATTCATACTTCTGTGCTTAAAGTTTCAAATTCTGTTATAATACTCTGTCCTAACAATTACCAATGCATTCGAATTTACATATTGTAACTTGTGCAGTGGCGATACACACACCCAGACACCAGTGGAGGCTCCTCAGTGGATTAAGTGGAGGACCATCCTCCTCAGTGGATTTCAGAAAAATAAAATAGTGAAACATTAAAAGGTTGTAATTTTTAAATAAAACTATTCTAAACATATTCACGTCACCAACAAATTTATTAAAACACACTGTTTTGCAATGAAGGTCTACATTAGCCTCAACAGCACTCTGTAGGGTAGCACCATGGTGTAGCCGGAGGACAGCTAGATTCCGTCCATCTCTGGGTACATTGACTTCCATAGAAAACCTAGGAGGCTTGTGGTTCTCACTCCCTTCCATGGACTTACACAGTACATATGACAACTTCTGGAAGATGTCATCCAACCTATCAGATTTCTTGAAACATGAACTGACATGTTGTCCACCCAATAAAAGGATCAGAGAATGAATCTAGTACTGAAAGCATAAGCTACAGCTAGCTAGCACTGCAGTGCATTACATTTGGTGAGTAGTTGACTCAAAGAGAGAGAAAGACAATAGTTCAACACCTCTTAACAAATACATTTCTTCATAAATGAAGGAGAAGCAAGAAAGAAATAGAGAGACAGAAAGCTACAGCAGCTATAGTTCTTTGTATTTTTTTCTCACTTTCACCAGGCTCAAACAGAGAGGGATGCTATATTATCTAGCTAGCTATGGCTATCCAACACTGGAACTTTTCCAAGTCAAGGTAAGCTTTTGGTTTTATTAATTTACTTCCACCAGGGCCCACCAGTGTAACTGCTAAACTGCTTGTTTAATGTACATGGCACTGCATGACTGTAACGGGTTTACTAACACGTTAGTTCTAGTAGCTATGTTGACTAGACTATGACGTTAGCTAATATGGTGAAAACGATGTAGGCTGTGTGTAGGGATTAGCGGTTATGATATGTAGGTTTGGCTTGGAAAGGTGTTTTAGCCAGGTCACAGACAGCTGCTGTGTTGTGCACTGAAGTCCACAATCGAAGGGAAAAGGTGAGAGGAGAACACATAGATCGAGAAGAAATCATACATGATCAAAGGGATCGTGCTGTTTGTATGTGACTGCTGTAAAAGTGAACTGTGTTTGCTAAAGATCAGGGGTGTATTCATTCTGCCAATTCTATTGAAAAATGTTTCTTAAACAGAATGAAATGGGGATGAACATACCTGCATTTGTCCAATAGAAACTCTTGTTTGTAACTGTTGGACTAATGCTTACATCCTAGATCAGCCAGATGCAGGCAAGAGTGTGCAAGGTGGTATTGAATGTGTCATTGTCTGTCACCTTGATTACTCAAATTACTCTCGACCTACACCACCGTTCAAAAGTTTCGGGTCGCTTAAAAATGTCCTTGTTTTTTGAAAGAAAAGCACATTTTTTGTCCATTAAAATAACATCAAATTGATCAGAAATACATTGTAGACATTGTTAATGTTGTAAATTACTATTGTAGCTGGAAACGGAAGACTTATGGAATATCTACATTGGCGTACTGAGGCTCATTATCAGGAACCATCACTCCTGCGTTCCAATGGCACGTTGTGTTAGCTATTCCAAGTTTATAATTTTAAAAGGCTAATTGATCATTAGAAAACCCTTTTGCAATTATGTTAACACAGCTGAAAAATGTTGTTCTGATTAAAGAAGCAATACAACTGGCCTTTAGACTAGTTGAGTATCTGGAGCATCAGCATTTGTGGGTTCGATTACAGGCTCAAAATGTCCAGAAACAAATAACTTTCTTCTGGAACTCATCAGTCTAGTCTTGTTCTGAGAAATGAAGGCTATCCCATGCGAGAAATTGCCAAGAAACTGAAGATCTCATACAACGCTGTGTAATACTCTCTTCACAGAACAGTGCAAACTGTCTCTAACCAGAATAGAAAGAGGAGTGGGAGGCCCCGGTGCACAACTGAGCAAGAGGACAAGTACATTAGAGTGTCTAGTTTGAGAAAGACGCCTCACAAGTCCTCAACTGCCAGCTTCATTAAATGGTACCCGCAAAACACCAGTCTCAACGTCAGTGAAGAAGCAACTCTGGGATGCCTTTTAAAATGGTAAACTTGGATTAGCTAACACAACGTGCTATTGGAACATAGGAGTGTATCAAGACACAAGGCGACACCCAAATGCAGACACAGGAGACAGATGGTTGGAGTCATACAATGTTTATTAATCCAAAGGGGTAGGCAAGAGAATGGTCGTGGACAGGCAAAAAGGTCAAAACCAAATCAGAGTCCAGGAGGTACAGAGTGGCTTGTGGTCAAGGCAGTCAGAATGTACCCGCTTGCCTGACCAAAGTCCAGAAACAGGCAAGGGTCAAAACCGGAAGGGCTAGAAAAAGGAGAATGCAAAAAGCAGGAGAACGGGAAAACCGCTGGTTGACTTGGAAACATATAAGATGAACTGGCACAGAGAGACAGGAAACACAGGGATAAATACACTGGGGAAAACAAGCGACATCTGGAGGGGGTGGAGACAATATCGAGGACAGGTGAAACTGATCAGGTTGTGACAGAGTGATGGTTGCTGATAATGGGCCACTGTAAGCCTATGTAGATACTCCATAAAAAATTGTCAGTTTCCAGCTACAATAGTCATTTACAAAATTAACAATGTCTACACTGCATTTCTGATCAATTTGACGTTATTTTAAATGGACAAAAACCTTGCTTTTCTTTCAAAAACAAGGACATTTCTAAGTGACCCCAAACTTGGTGTTCATTGTAAACTTTTATTCATAGGCTAGGTTGTAGCAACCTCAAGATAGCATGATGGGTATAGAGAAAAATTTTGTATCATGTAGTAGCCTAAACCTATCAAATGCTACATTGAGCTGGGTGAATGGAATATGAATGACAGTCATCGAATATGCCATAATAGAAATAAAGCCATGCTCATTAAAAAATCTTCCTCTCTCATCTTAAATGGCACCGACCGCCACAGAGACGCACATACACATGCATGAATGTGCACATTATGTGCACAAACAGACACACACACACATAGCACAAGCATCGGGCTCACACAAATACACGGATAAGCAGAGCACGTGCAATAATCTATGCACTGCAAAGGGGGAGGATACTTAGTTATGCTTCACGCTGACATTCTAATGAAGACAGAAAAGCTGGATGAATGAGTATCCAATATCAGAATCACCAGCAATCCACCAACGTACTCATAGATTTGCTGCCTCCTACTTTATGCATTCCCAGGGCAGGGATTAAATGGAAAATTATTGGACATTTGCCATATTATGGTAAGTTTAAATGTCCCTGAATCTTTTAGTACTTTTAGAAGAAAATAGGTCCCCACTTTGAATTGAAAACAGCTAACGCTACCACAGTTGTGGTCAGTTTTAAAAATAAATAAAACTCACCTCTAATCAGATATTCACATTTTATAGATCAATCTCTAGGTTCAATATTACAACCCGTAAAATTGCTTTGATTGGAGGAAATGTCTGTGAAGTCATGTTTTCTGTTCGTATTGATTCAGTGGCAGTCCAATTTGTATTGAACTCCATTTACCCTTCCATATCATACAGACTAGATACTGCTAAACGTGATTATTTCATCCACATCTTTACCTGTCCCTTTTAATTTTATTTTGTTGTCATGGCCCCACTATGGCAGCCATGGCAGATCGCTCCCATTGATTGTTGTAACTTTTTCAGCCATCTAGCCGTTATCTGTTTTTTGGATTCAAATGGCATGCCACACAACACAACTTGAGGAGAAGCCGAAGTGAAAGGACTGCATGCAGAGCGAGATGGCTCAACTAGTAGCTCTAATGTATTGACAATGTGTGGTGAGCTTTCAGTGTACCTTTTGGGGCACTGAAAGTGGGTGCTACACAGAGTGGGTGGAGAGGAGTAGCTAGCAAGCTAACCAATAAGCCTGCTGAGGTTATGGACATTACTTTCTCTCTGACCCTGACCGGTTCCTTCCTCCATAATACCATCAATGTTTCCTGCACTCTCAATGCCATCCGATCTACTTCAACTCCTAGATCATCATCCATCCTTCAGCTCCCATCCTGACTTTCTGCTTTTTCATTATTGTTCTTGTTTACTTCCGTGCTGTGTACTGCAATTCCGCTAATAGCTGCCAAGTACAGCCTACACGTGATAATAATAATAAACCAGTAAAACTCATATTTTCTTCTTTGTGTGCACAAAGCATTATGAAATCCCTTTCTCCCCGGAACTACAGAAATCCGTCAGTAACTTACTAAATTGTACTGTGAGTGAGTTTAATAATCAAGCTTAACCATTGTTAACCAGCCTCTGAAATGTCATGTTTTTCACCAATCCACAATACAGAGATAATTCCCCTGTACATCTCTTTGTGTTGTTAATTCAGTCATAAATCATATTGTGACATTGACACAATTGCTTTTGATTGTGATCTCGAGGACTCCTGGTGTGATAGTGTGTTTGATTCCTGATTTAGCTATTTTCTCACCAACAAACCATCTCTCAATTTTCTATATCAGCCCTCCTTCTCTGTAGCCCTTAGAAATGCTGAACATGCTTTTGAGAAAGTCCAGGTCAAAAGTTATTGTGGAATGTGGAGATGAATCTAGGTCTAGGAAGATAAGCTTTCTTCTCTTTTCTCCACTCCTTTCCTTTTGCTCCTAGTTGGAGTCGTTTATAGTCTCTCAGTCAGATTGACATGAAAGTGTCAGGGATATGGAAGGCAATTAATTGCGTCTCAAACTGACGTCACCTCAAGGAGGCTGGAACGGGCTGCGGAGGATGTGCTCAATTAGAGCTCTCGCAACATTTTACCCAGGATGCTTAGGGGAATGTCAATATACAGGAGTCCACAGAGCAGAGAAAGAGAGCAGACGAATCAGGGATTTAACGTTAGATGGATGCGCAGAGTGATGCAACTGAAACCTCTCAAGGAATGAAGGCCTCAGCACTGAAGTAAATTAAAATATGTAAATAGACATTGTAAGTCAGAGACATTCAATAAGTTCTCAACTTCAAACTATTTCTCACCCCTAAAACGTTAATTTTCAGAGAGATGTACAGTGCATTCGCAAAGTATTCAGACCACTTGACTTTTTCCACATTTTGTTAAAATTACAGCCTTATTCTAAAATGGATTAAATAGTTTTTTTCCTCATCAATCTACACACAATACCACATAATGACAAAGTAGGTTTATCGATTTTTTTAAAGTATTCAGACCCTTTACTCAGTACTTTGTTGAAGCACCTTAGGTAGCGATTACAGACTCAAGTCTTTTTTAAGGACATTCAGAGACTTGTCCCGAAGCCACTCCTGCGTTGTCTTGGCTGTGTGCTTGGGGTAGTTGTTCTGTTGCAAGGGGAACCTTCGCCCCAGTCTGAGGTCCTGAGCGATCTGGAGCAGATTCTCATCAAGGACCTCTCTGTACTTTGCTCCGTTCATATTTCCCTCGATCCTGACTAGTCTCCCAGTCCCTGCCACTGAAAAACATCACCACAGCATGATGCTAACACCACAATGCCTCACTGTAGGGATAGTGCCAGGTTTCCTCCAGATGTGGCGCTTGGCATTTAGGCCAAAGATTTCAATCTTGGTTTTATCAGACCAGAGAATCTTGTTTCTCATGGTCTGAGAGTCCTTTTGGCAAAGTCCAAGCGGGCTTTCATGTACCTTTTACTGAGGAGTGGCTTCTGTCTGGCCACTCTACCATAAAGGCTTGATTGGTAGAGTGCTGCAGAGATGGTTGTCCATCTGGAAGGTTCCTCCATCTCCACAGAGGAACTGTGGAGCTCTGTCAGAGTGACCATCAGGATCGTGGTCACCTCACTGACCAAGGCCCTTCTCCCCAGATTGCTCAGTTTGGCCGGGCAGCCTAGGAAGAGTCATGGTGATTCCAAACATCTTTCATTTAAGAATGATGGAGGCCACTGTGTTCTTGGGGACCTTCAATGCTGCAGCCAATTTTTGGTAACCTTCCCCAGATCTGTGCCTCGACAACCCTGTCTCTGAGCTCTACGGACAATTCCTTCGACCTCATGGCTTGGTTTTTGCTCTGACATGCACTGTCAACTGTGGGACCTTATATAGACAGGTGTGTTCCTTTCCAAATCATGTCCAATCAATTGAATTTACCACAGGTGGACACCAATCAAGTTTTAGAAACATCTCAAGGATGATCAATGGAAACAGGATGCACCTAAGCTCAATTTCGAGTCTCATAGCAAAGTGTCTAAATACTTATGTAAATAAGGTACATTTTTTATTACTATTCATGAAAATGTCAAAGAAACCTGTTTTCACTTTGTCATTATGGGTGTCATTATTGTGTGTAGATTGATGAGAAGCAAATGTAATTTAATACATTTTACAATATGGCTGTAACATAACAACATTTGAAAAAAGTCAAGGGGTCTGAATTCTTTGTGAATGCACTGTACATAGGGCAGCAGTCTCTAATAAGGGCCAGGGTTGAGTACGGTGGTAGCCGGCTAGTAACAGTGACTGAAGTTCGGAGCAGGGTACTGGGCTGAGGCCAGCTAGTGGTGACTATTTAACAGTCTGATCGCCTGGAGATAGAAGCTGTTTTTCAGTCTTTCGGTCCCAGCTTTGATGCATCTGTACTGTCTCCGCTTTCTAGATGGTAGCAGACTTAATAGGTCATTGCTTGGTTGACTGAGGTCCTTGATGATCTTCTTGGCCTTCCTGTGACACCGGGTGCTGTAGATGTTCTGGAGGGCAGGCAGTGTGCCCCTGGTTAAGCGTTGGGCTGACCGGATCACCCCTTGGAGAGCCCTGCAGTTGAGGATGCTGCAGTTGGCATACCAGGCGGTGATACAGCCCAACAGGATGATCTCAATGGTGCGTCTGTAGAAGTTTGTGAGGGTTTTAGGGGTCAAGATTAATTTCTCCAGCCTCCTGAGGTTGCAGATGTGTTGTCTGTGTCTGTGTGGATGGACCATTTCAGGTTGTCAGTGATGTGCATGCCGAGGAACTTGAAAACTTTCACCCTCTCCGTTGCGGCCCTGTCAATGTGGATGGCGGTATGCTCCCTCTGCTGTCTCCTGAAGTCCACAATTAGCTCCTTCCTTTTGTTGACATTGAGGGAGAGGTTATTTTTCTGGCACCAATCCGCCAGGGCCCTCACCTCTTCCCTTTAGGCCAGGTGTGTCTAACTCTTTCCATGGAGGGCCTAGTGTCTACTGGTTTTTGTTTTTTTCCTTTCAATTAAAACCTAGACAACCAAGTGCTAGGAGTTCCTTTCTAATCAGTGACCGGAAACCCACAGACACTCGGCCCTCCGTGGAATGAGTTTGACACCTGTGCTATATGTTGTCTCGTACTTGTTGGTAATCAAGCCTACCACTGTTGTGCCATCTGCAAACTTGCTGATTGAGTTGGAGACATGCGTGGCCATGCAGTCATGGGTGAGTAAAGGAGGGGGCTGAGCACACACCCTTGTGTGGCCCCCATGTTGAGGATCAGCGTAGAGGTGTTTTTGTTGCCTACCTTCACCACCTGCAGTCAGCCCGGAAGTCCAGGACCCAGTTCCACAGCGCAGGGTTCAGACTCATGGCCCCGAGCTTAGTGAAGCGCTTGTAGGACACTATGGTGTTGAAGGCTGAGCTGTAGTCGATGAACAGCATTCTCACATAAGAATTGCTCTTGTCCAGATGGGATAGGGCAGTGTGCAGTGTGATGGCGATTGAGTCATCCGTGGATCTGTTGGGGCGGTATGCAAATCGTAGTGGGTCTAGGGTGTCAGGTAAGGTGGAGGTGATATGATAATTTAGTAAGGTGGGGCGATAGCCATTTAGTTCAGTTACCTTCCTTGGGTACAAGAACAATGGTGGACATCTTGAAGTAAGTGGGGACAACAGACTGGGATAGGGATAGATTGAATATGTCCGTAAACACTCCAGCCAACTTGTCTGTACATGCTCTGAGGATGCAGCTCGGGATGCCGTCTCGGCCGGCAGCCTTGGGGTGGTTAACACGCTTAAATGTCTTGCTCATGTCCTCATGAGCGGTGTTTAGCTTGTACAGGTGCAAGCCGTCAGTGTCTGCAACGTGGCTGGTTTTCCCTTTATAAAACCTTATTGTCTGGAGTCCCTGCCACATACTTCTCATGTCTGAGCCATTGAATTGCGACTCCACTTTGTCTCAGTACTGACATTTCTTCTGACTGATTGCCTTACGGAGGGCATAGCTGGTCTGTTTGTATGCGTCCATGTTCACAGACACCTTGCCATGGTTAAATGCGGTGGTTCAAGCTTTCAGTATACACTTTCATCCTCTATGCATTTCCTGATGAACTCAGTCACAGAGTCAGTGTATAAGTCAATGATATTCTCAGAGGCAACCGGTAACATATCCCAGTCCATGTGATAAAAACAATCCTCATGCGTCGATTTTTGATTTGTCAGACCAACCTTGAGCAGTCCTTACCTCGGGTCTTCCTGTTTAAGTTTCTACATATAGGAAGGGATGAGTAGGCATGATCTGATTTGCTGAAAGGAGAGCGAGGTGGAGGGCCTTGTAGCAATAATTGTATTTAAAACAATGAGCAAGCAGCGCAGACGATGTGTTGATAAAACTTTGGTAGCATTTTCCTCAGATTTGCTCTATTAACCCTGTTGTGATGTGACTACCATTAATGTGATGACGGCCATCCATCGAATAAATACATACCACGTTTAATTATTACCTGATTAAATTAATCATGTAACAATTAATTCATTAGTAATCTGGGGCACCACGGGAAAAGTTTATTTAATGAGTTACCATTTCCCGAATTAACTTAAGAATATGTCGATATCATACCAGTCATCAATTAATAATTTCCTCATATCAGTCTCATTCTGAACGTTGCATAATCCTTGGATATCTGCATGAACCCTAGCCTGTGATGAATCAGCTTACACAAATTGGCTTAATTATTTAGAAATACATACACACACATACAGTATAGATCATTAATTACTAACATAATACAATGAAAAGTCCATAGTGGACTAACCCGATATGACCGTTTGGTTACACAATGGAAATGGAGGGGCAAGATAAAGTGAGCGGGAGAGACAAAGTGAGTGCTCTGGTGCATATATGTGGAAGCTATGCTCATGAGAATGAATACTTTGCACATGAATAATAGTTAATTTGAAAAAAATTGCAACGCATATATTAACGCTTGTATGTCTTTGTCGCCTCTCTGTTGAAATCACCCGGTCCGTCTATGGGTAGTAGTTCGACAAAAGTCTCTGGTTTGTCCACCAGAGGTCACAATGTCCTTTGTAGTTTTCTTTATCTTGAAGCGTTTGCTAGAATGGATCCTCCAGATGCTGCACACGCGGTGGTCTTTGGTTGAGTTTACTAGACTACCAGTACTTACACAGCTGCAGACTGTGAACGTTCCGGTCTAGTCTTTTCCTTTCGTCACTCGTCGAGAGTTTCATAGGGTCTTACCATTTTCTGGTCTTGTGGTTTTAAACCATTTCAACGTGTGGACTGGTCCCCATGTTCTCTGGTCTCTATGGTTGATTATTCAGGGTACATCTAGGATCCTTTTAAAACACCGGCAGCAACCCGGCATGTTTTGGTCTCCTTTTCATAGGTTCAGCTCACGCTATCTGTCACGCTGGTCTAATGTAAATTTCCTTACGAGTCCTTATTAAGCACTCTAGTTCAAAGGGGGCGTTCCATCACGCCGGCAAAATGTCTGTGCTCACTTGGGCGTGGTTACTGACTGGGTAAAACTTTATATGACATTTAGAAGGCTAAAATCACATTGTTATCTTCACAAAAGTATTCTTATACTTTACTTCTTAGGGCTAGGGGGCAGTATTTTGAAGTTCGGATGAAAAACGTGCCCAAAGTAAACTGCTTGTTACTCAGGCCCAGAGGCTAGGATATGCATATAATTAGTGCTTTGGATTCGAAACACTCTGAAGTTTCTAAACCTGTTAAAATAATGTCTGTGAGTATAACAGAACTGATATGGCAGGCAAAAACTCGAGCAAAATCCATCCGGGATGTCTGAATCAGTCATGTCACACTGTTTTCAATAGGACAGCTATTCAAAGCCTAATAGTTTAACCCTCAGATTGCAGTTCCTATGGCTTCCACTAGATGTCAACAGTCTTTAGAAAAAGGTTTGAATGTTCAATCATGAAAATCAAGGGAGTAAGAGCACTTGTTCCTGAGTTCACATCAAGTGTCCTGTTTTGGATTTTGCGCGTAACAGGGAATGCGCGCTCAGTTATTTTTCTCTTATATTCAGCAGGTTTTATTCCATCTGAAATATTATAGTGTATATTCATTTTAGGGTATCTGAGTATTGATTACAATTGCTGTTTGACCTTTTTCAACGAACTTTACGGGTACTTTTGGGATATCGTTTGTCTGCATGGATGAAAGCCTTTGGGCAGGTGGATTACTGAACAAAACGTGCCAACCAAACGGAGCTATATGGATATAAAGAGCAACTTTATCAAACAAAAGGACCTTTCATTGTGTAACCTGGACACTTTAATATGCCATCAGAGGAAGATCATCAAAGGTAAGCAATTTATTTTATGCTATTTTTTAGTTTTGTGACCCCTCTGCTGGTTATGTTATTATGCTAATTGAGTTTTTGAGTGGGGGTGCTGTCCTCAGACAATCAAATGTTCTGCTTTCGCCGTAAAGCATTTTGAAATCTGACAATGCTGTTAGATTAACAAGTCTAAGCTTTTGAAGGGTGTGCAGCATTTGTATTTTCATGAATGTTTGAAATGAGTATTTTTGTAATTTGAATTCGGCGCTCTGCATTTCACCGGATGTTGTCAAAATCGATCCCGTTCACGGGATTGGATCCGTAACAGGTTAATCATTTATTTTTTACAAAATGTATATGCAAACTTGACAACTTGGATGTGTACACTCTTAGAGGTACAGTTATCTTGTTTTACCATCCTTAATGACATCACAAAACAATACACTTTTGACATGATTGTTCTTTAAATACCCACCGACCTTTCCAAACATTTGGATTTCAAAACTAATGTTCCAATGTCCAATGTTTTGATGTTGAAGTTTTGTTAAAGTCTCTCTCTGATGTAACAAATGATTTCAGCCCTCCATTTCTGCATTTGGGGAAGAGTTTCTGCAAGTTATTTACGATCCGGTTGTTAAGTCATAAAACCGGCCCAACTTTCCCCCCTTCCTCTCTGGTGGGAGAGTTGGGGGGGTCTGGCTATGTTTGATCCTCACGATGGAGAGAGAGTCATGACAACACCCTAGAGTCGATGTCTTCCTGATCTTTCTTATATTTGTCAGAAATAGGACAGTCACTTCAGAACAAACTTCCATTAGATTTTGTTGTGGGGGGGGTACTATCTGTTGTTCCATGTAGTGAATCTGTTATTCAATTTGTATGGGCTAATAGCAGTAAGGCCAAATACAATATTTCATCATATAAATATTTTTATTATATACTTCAAGGTGTCTTCAAATATCAAAATTAACCTTGACCATCATAGAGGGCCTCCCGAGTGGCGCAGCGGTCTAAGGTGCTGCATTGCAGTGTTGAGTCGTCACTACAGCTTCCGGGTTAAGCGAGTGTTATAAGAAGCAACGTGTCGGGTCATGTTTCAGAGGACGTGTGACTCGACCTTTGCCTCTTCCGAACCTGTTGGAGAGTTGCAGCGACAAGACAAGACTGGATTGCAATTGGGGATAAAAAGGGGGTAAAAAAATAAAAATCCAGGTCCTCCAGGAGAGGAGAGAGAGATGGGAGAATTATAGGGAGCATATTTAAGATCACACAGGGCACCAGATAAGACCTAGCCCCCCGGCACACAGACTATTGCAGCATCAATACTGGAGACTGAGACACTACCAGACAGGGTATCACCGGGACTGCCCCATTATTACTGAGAATTCCTCACAACAATTTTCATATTAAATACATCTGAAATTTCCTCATAAGTGTTCACAGAATGTCTCTACTGTACAAAACGTTTAACTGTCTCTAGGATTAAAAAATTTCCCTATAGGTTCCAAACATGCATTCCCTTTTATGTTGGCGTAAATCCTCATTAAATGACAGGACAACCTGAAGAAAAATATCACATTACGCTTCAGAATGTGTTTTATTTGTCACTACTAAAGACTACAATTCTTTATTAGAGTAAAAGAGTAAAAAATAGGGGGGGAGGTTGGCATGGGAGGATAGATGTCTAGAAAGCCAAAGATTGCTTTTTTAATCATGTCGGGAACAAATGTAGCATTTTAACTAACCTTTCCCTATCTCAGACCCGGGAAATTATTTTGCATTGAGGGCCACATTAGAATATGTTTTTGCCATCGCGGGCCCGAATCATATTACAGGATTATACATCATGTGTATGACTGTGTTGACAGATATATCTACTGTAAATCACGTCCAGATATGCTACTTATTTTACTTTTTTTAACATGCACAGAAATAAACGATATCCATGTTCACCTTTTGGTAAGTGTTTTCATTATTAAACATGCAAAGAACTACGCGGAGGGAAAAGTACACTGTGCATTCAGCACCATGGACAGAACTGTTGTTAATGTGTATGCACAAAAACACAAGGAAGAGAGAGAAAGCTCAAAATTACATTTAAACTACTCAGTCAGTGTGAGGACTGAAGTCTCTGGTGCTCCTCGACTAGAGCAGTGAAGTCAGGTATAGTTTCTGACGTCGCTATGCGCAGGATTGCTGAGAGGTGAGAGTCAGTAAGAGATGATCTGTGGCTTGACTTGTTATATTTCATCACTGAAAATGTCTGTTCACATGCATAGGTTGACCCAAACATTGTCTGAGCATGACTCCTAATCTTTGGAAAGTTTTGTTCATTGAGAGATGCATAGAACCTCGTAAGTGACATTGTTTTGAATAGTTCTCCAATCACTGCATCAGACTGAAGATCTATAAGCTCAAGTTGCAGGTAGTGGGAGCATTATCCACATTGACGGTGAAAGGAGAGAAAACCAACATCATGTCATTTTTCAACACTTTGAAATCCTCAAAACGATGACAAAACTCACAGTTCAAAGCATGCAGCAGCGATATATACTTCTCAGGCTGTTCATCTGATAGGGAAAAGACTAGTAGTGTTGGAAGGTGGGTGAGATTGTTGGCTTTTACTTGTCGGGTCAGGAGGAGTAATTTTCACTTGAAGGCTTTGACAAGGCTGTACATCTGATGTGCAAAAAGGCCCTTCCCTTGTAGTTTGGAATTCAGTTCATTCATGAGGGCCATGATGTCCACGGTGAAGACAAAATCAGCCAACCATTCTTTATCTTGCAGTTGAGAGAAATCCACATATTTTCTCCGACTTCAGGTCCCACACCCTTTTAAGCACCTTACCCAAACTTAGCCATCTCACGTTTGTCTGGTAGGGGAGATCTGTATGACCCGACTCTGTCTCTTCCAACTGAGACAAATTGCCTGAAGATTAAAGATTTTGCTCTTATGAAGTTTATTGACTGTATCCACAACATGGCTCATTTTCATAACACTTTTACAGAGCACCTCCAGGCACGACTCCAACACCATCATTAACTTCTTAGGGAGCGGCAGGTAAGGTGACGGTTTTGGAGAGTCTGGCGTGCCCAAAGCAAAATGCCTGCCAAAATGCATGCACATAATCAGTACTATTGGATAGGAAACAAAATGAGTATAACAGAACTCATTTAGCAGGAGATTTATGGATATAATAAATGACTTTTTCTAACAAAAGAACCATGGATTGTCTTCGTTGGACACTTGGGAAGCCCTCAGCAGAAGTTCTTCAAAAGGTAAGGGATTTGTTTTCGCTGTGAAATGTGTTTTGTGTGAACCGCGATGGTTTATGAATTTATGCTAATGGTAAATATTGGAGGTGCTACCCTCAAACAATCAAATGTTGTGCTTTCGCCGTAAAGCCTTTTTGAAATCTGAATTTGGCGCCTTGCATTTCACCTGGTAGTGTCGGGAGTGGGGCGCTAGCGCTAGCACCCCAGCGCACCTTGCTGCTCCTTAAGAGCTTAAATAGAGGGAAAAGTGACAAAAGCCATACGGAGTGGCAAAGTGCTGTATAGTACTCTTGTTAGAAGATACAGTTGAAGTCGGAAGTTTACATACACTTAAGTTGGAGTCATTAAAACTCGTTTTTCAACCACTCCACAAATGTATTGTTGACAAACTATAGTTTTGGCAAGTCTGTTAGGACATCAACTTTGTACATGACATAAGTCATTTTTTTAACAATTGTTTACAGACAGATTATTTCACTTATAATTCACTGTATCACAATTCCAGTGGGTCAGAAGTGCACAAACAATAAGTTGACTGTGCCTTTAAACAGCTTGGAAAATTCCAGAAAATGATGTCATGGCTTTAGAAGCTTCTGATAGGCTAATTGACATCATTTGAGTCAATTGGACGTGTACCTGTGGATGTATTTCAAGGCATACCTTCAAACTCAGTGCCTATTTGCTTGACATCATGGGAAAATCAAAAGAATCAGCCAAGACCTCAGAAAAATAATTGTATACCTCCATACGTCTGGTTCATCCTTGGGAGCAATTTCCAAATGCCTGAAGGTACCACGTTCATCTGTACAAATAATAGTACGCAAGTATAAACACCATGGGACCACGCAGCCATCATACCGCTCAGGAAGGAGAAGCGTTCTGTCTCCTAGAGATGAACGTACTTTGGTGCGAAAAGTGCAAATCAATGCCAGAACAAAGGCAAAGGATCTTGTGAAGATAAAATCCGCAATCCGACTTGAAACGTCCTACAGAAACTGTAAACAAGGTGGCTTTCCACCGAGTACACAGACTTGGAGCTCGGAGCGACAAGACCAAGGGTCCCCAACCGATCATCGCAAATTATGAACACTATCAACAAAAGGAGCTGATCAAAAGCAGGGGAAGGGAGCTTAAAGGGACCAAATTCGGTCTCAATGACCAATTTCCAAAGGAGATAAGTGGGGCTAGCGGTGAAATGTGAGGCGACACTACCCGGTGAAATGTGAGGTGCCAAATTCAAAATCCAAAAGTTGAATTATTAAACATTCATAAATTTACAATTGTTGCATAGTCATCAAAAGCTCTGATTCTTGGCAATATCACAGCGTTGTCAGATTTCAAAAAGGCTTTACGGCGAAAGCACAACATTTGATTGTTTGAGGGTAGCACCTCTAATATTTACGCATTAGCATAAATCCATAACCCAACACGGGTCTCACAAAACGCATAAAATCGCAATTATAAAATCGCTTACCTTTGATGAACTTCTGCTGAGGGCTTCCCAAGTGTCCAACGAAGAGAATCCATGCTTCTTTGGTTAGAAAAAGTCATTTATTATATCTATAAATCTCTGTTTGGTTGGCGCGTTATGATCATAAAATCCACCGTTGAGTCGCCCATTGAACCGTGAAGAGAACACGTTCAAATTATACCTATACACTTTCTACAAACAAATCAAACATCATTTTTAATGTATCCTTAGGTATCCTTTTGGGTATATTTGCTGTAATATTTCAACCGGACGATAACGTAAACGATAGGAAAGGACAATAAAGTGGTGCGCGTTCACAATCTCGCGCGCGTCAAACCTTGTTTACAAACGTGGTCGCCTGACAATTTCCTCTCCCTATCCGTTCTGGTCACTGCTAGAATTCCCAGTCTTTGACTGTTGACTGTTGACATCTAGTGGAAGCCATAGGTACTGCCGTCTCAGTCCTACATAAAGCTGTATGCAATAGGCACAATGGAGAAGATGCTCATTTACAAAAAACCTGCAAATCCCGATGGATTTTCCTCGGGTTTTCGCCCGAGCGGCAGCAGAGGTGTCGGTTTTGGAGAGTCTGGCGTGCCCAAAGTAAAATACCTGCCACTCAGGCCCAGAAACTAGGCTATGCACATAATTAGTACTATTGGATAGGAAACATTCTGACAGTTTAACAGTTTCTAAAACTGTTAAAATAATGTCTGTGAGTATAACCAAACTGATATAGCAGGCGAAAACCCGAGGAAAATCCATCCGGATTTGCTGTTTTTTTTAGATTACCTTTTTGTCATGGCTGCCTATGGGATTTGCTGTTATCTAGGACTCAGACTGCAGTACCTATGGCTTCCACTGGATGTCAACAGTCTTTAGACAGGGTTATATGACGTTAGCTTGAATTAGAAGCGAATAGAAGAAGAATTTAGAGGTGGACCAAGGAAGTCAACAGAATGACATGCGCCTTCACTGTCTCGCATGCTCTTTGTTTTTTTCCTTTCCTATCGTTCAGGTTATCATCCGGTTGAAAAAGTATAGTAAATATACATAAAAGTGTACCTAAGGATACATTATAAATGATGTTTGATTTGTTTGGACAAAGTTAATAGGTATAGTTTGAACGCATACTTTTCACGGTTCAATGGGCGACTCAACGGTGGATTTTCTGAACATAACGCGCCAACCAAACAGAGATTTATGGATATAATAATTGAATCATTTATGCTAATGTGGAAAATATGTGAGGTGCTATCCTCAAACGATCAAATGTTGTGCTTTCGCCGTAAAGCCTTTTTGAAATCTGACAACGCTGTGATATTGCCAAGAAGCAGAGCTTTTGATGACTATGCAACATTTAATAGGTTCACATTGTGGTCTGTTTGCTCCGTAAACTCTGCCTCGAATTGAAATGACCACATTCCCCTACTATAAAGTCAACCATACCAAATAGGGATTCCCAGCAGTGTTACAGAGTTCATGTTTACTTTTAAGCTGTGTTTGTGTATGAAATGAACAAGAGCTAATAGCCAGTTATTACCTCAGAACAAAGATCATTAGTTGGATGATTACTGCTTGGGCTTCCGAGTGGCGCAGCGGTCTAAGGCACTGCATCTCTGTGCAAGAGGTGTCACTACAGTCCCGGGTTTGAATCGAGGCTGTATCACATCTGGCTGTGATTGGGAGTCCCATAGGGCGGTGCACAATTGGCCCAGCGTCGTCCTGGGGTTGGCTGGAGTAGGCCGTCATTGTAAATAAGAATTTGTTCTTAACTGACTTTCCTAGTTAAATAAAGGTTAAATAAATAAAAAATAAATACTGGGCTTCAGAGAGACAGTATCTATTGTAGTACAATTTCATTAAGATCTTATCTAGGATCAAGCATCTCGCTTGCTCTCTGCGAGTTTGCTTGGTCACCCACTACTGTCACTGCTGAGAGAGAGACAAAGATACAAAAATGTTATTAAAAGTGTCAATCACGTTTAAAAAACTGATAATATCCCCCTGCGGGAGTAATGTCAATGGTCATCTAGTGCCGTCAGAGCCAATATTCATCAGCAGACTGACACTAGTGTAAGAGAGTGGGAGGGCTGGATTAACTTCTTAGGGAGCGGCAGGTGAGGTGACGGTTTTGGAGAGTCTGGCGTGCCCAAAGCAAAATGCCTGCCACTCAGGCTCAGAAAATAGGATATGCATATAATTAGTACTATTGGATAGGAAACACTCTGAAGTTTCTAAAAGTGTTAACATAATGTCTGTGAGTATAACAGAACTCATTTAGCAGGCAAAACACAGAGAAGAAACCATCCGGAAATCAGTTTCTGGTGACCTTAGGCTCTGTTAGACACACTCCCTATTGAATCCATTTGTTACCAGGACTGAGACTGCAGTACCTATGGCTTCCACTAGATGTCAGCAGTCCATATACAAAGACTCAGAGAGATTGGAGTAAACACAACGAATAGGTACAGGAAATGGCATGGGGACCTGAAATGTCAACAAGTTTTCTCGGGCGCAAGTCCGGCTGGCGCGCCCCACTTTATTTTACTTATATAAGGTATAGGTGACCATCCGAGTGAAATATTATCGCTAATATTCATAAAAGGATAGCTAAGGATGCATTTTAACTGGTATTTGACTTGTTTAGGAAAAGTTTATAGGTATATTTGAACGCGTTCTCGTCACGTTTCAATGGGCGATTCGACGTTGGATTTTCTGAACATAACGCACCAACCAAACGGAGATTTATGGATATAATAAATGACTTTTTCTAACAAAAGAACCATTGGATGTCTTCGTTGGACACTTGGGAAGCCCTCAGCAGAAGTTCTTCATAAGGTAAGGGATTTGTTTTCGCTGTGAAATGTGTTTTGTGTGAACCGCGATGGTTTATGAATTAATGCTAATGCAGATATATTGGAGGTGCTACCCTCAAACAATCAAATATTGTGCTTTCGCCGTAAAGCCTTTTTGAAATCTGACAACGCTGTGATATTGCCAAGAAGCAGAGCTTTTGATGACTATGCAACGCTTGTATTTTGATGAATGTTTAATAATTCAACCTTTGGATTTTGAATTTGGCGCCTTACATTTCACCGGGTAGTGTCGGGAACGGGGCGCTGGCGTGCCAGCGCTCCTTAACTTCTTAGGGAGCGGTGGGGCCCACTCCCGACACTACCTGGTGAAATGCAAGGCGCCAAATTCAAAGTGTTTCATAATCTGACAACGCTGTGATATTGCCAAGAAGCAGAGCTTTTGATGACTATGCAACACTTGTATATTGATGAATGTTTAACTACTTAGGGAGTGGTGGGGCGCTACTCCCGACACTACCCGGTGAAATGCAAGGCGCCAAATTCAAAATCCAAAAGTTGAATTATTAAACATTCATCAATATACAAGTGCTGCATAGTCATCAAAACCTCTGCTTCTTGGCAATATCACAGCGTTGTCAGATTTCAAAAAGGCTAGCGCCCCACTGCTCCCTTAGTAGTTAATAATTCAAAACAGAGTTACTCACAGCCTTGAAGGCAGACAGATTGAGTTTGTTGACCTCCAAAATATCATCCACAGAAGCTGCCACTGAGCACATACCTGGGGGAGAAGCCATTCTGCTGCTGCCTCCACACAAAGACACTAGGAGTGTAGGGTAAAGCCAACCCTCTGGGTCCCCTGTAGGTCCCTGGAGCAGGGTAGTAACATGCTGGCTGGCCCAGAGGGCGGCACTGGGCTAACTGGCAGTAACGGAAGTGCCTGCAGGGCCCAGGAGACAGCCACCAGCAGAGCAGGGCTGAATCTGTGGCAGTAGAGGAGAGTTGGAGTGATGAGGGCGGCGGGATGAGGTGATACTGTAGGTGAATGGAGATGGGATGGTAGAGGTAATGTTGTAAATTGAGGGGATAAGGTGATAGGAGGGGGGAATATGGCCCAGAGTTTTTCTTAGTCAGGTCATGTGGTCAGCAAAACCTCTTGGCTGATCCTAGTGATGTTAGAAAAATTGTAACCTTTCTGGAGATTTAAGAGTTCATTTTTTAAACTGTGATTTTTTTTTACCATGTCTTGCGGGTATGATATTTGTGTGTCTAACTTTCTCATTCATCATTATTCACAATTCATTCAGGATTATCAGTAATCATGGTAGCATCCGCATTATTGTAGAAGTTTTTAGAAACATATTGTATTCTTATTTACAATAAAAGTGTCTCCAAAATTACACAATACATTATGTACCATTAATTTATATCGGGAACAAAATAATCTGAAACACAACCAAAACAAACAACAAAAATATATATATTTTTTTATTACTTTAATACACTTAAGTGAATTTGTCCCAATACTTTTGGTCCCCTAAAATGGGGTGACTATGTAGAAAAACTGTTGCAATTTCTAAACTGTTCACCCGATATGGATGAAAATACCTTCATATTAGAGCTAACAGTCTGTACTTCAACGTCATAGTCATGTATCATTTCAAATCCAAAGTGCTGGAGTATAGAGCCAAAACAACAACAGAAATTGACATTATCCTACTACTTTTGGGGCTCACTGTGTATGAAAAGCTCTGTCTGGTGAAATTAGGGAAAGGATTTTTATGCAGAGTAGTGACAGATGTTGTGGTATTGTGTTTTTGCATTCACTTTTGATCTTTAAAATGTTTTATTCTCTGTCTGTTGGTTTTGAATTAATACTTGGGTAGTATACTGTATTTCTAAAAAAGCAATTCTAGAATCAAGGAGAACGCACTTTTCAGCTAGCGCTAGACACAGTCCAATGTGGTTTGAGTAGTCTTTTCCTCTGTTGTATATTATTTGTATGATTTATTTCAGGCTTTGATTCTTTGGTAGCTTAAATTCCATCAGAGGTCTCTCTTGTGTTGAGCAGACAGACTGCAGCACAAGTCTCAGCACACAACCACGCAATATCACACACCAAGATCCCATAGGCCTACTGTGAGAGAACAACACAACCACATGTTTAACCCACATAAATCCATTCACACTAGAATGCACCTATACAATAGATTCACCATCCACCCACTCAGCCTCTACCAGTCATAGGTGTGTGGCTTGACTTGAATGTAAATAAATAAAAAGCGCCAAAATAAGGAATGCTGCAGAGATCAATTCATCATTGAAATAGTAAGTGTGGGGGAAGAATCCAACTCCCTTTATGAACATGTATAAATGTGTCCTGCCAGCATTGCAGCGAGAGGCTTGATCGATCTGCCAGAAGCTGATAGGTTTGTGCTGCAGAGAGACATGTTCGTCAGTCATTGCTCAAGCCAGGCGAAAAGTCCTACACTGTGTTGGCAGGCCTACCCTCGGTCTGAAATGTTAAAGGGGCAGTGCTAAGGAGAAATCCACACACAAAAACAAAAAAATAGGATTTTCCTGTTTTTCTTTTCAAACAATGAGGTTGAAATAACACTCTGAAATTGTGATAATGCCCTATTCATGTAAGAGTTTTTAAGAAAAACCTGTTCAGGCTGAATGGAGTTTTTGGCCCACAGCAATACGCCACAATCTGATCGGATTATTATGACCAATGACCATTCCTCTTTTAGTTTGAACATGTATCGTCCTACTCATAGAACGAGACAGTGTCTTTTCTCAAATAACACGTCCTGCCCTAGGCTACTAATATTGCCGTCAATATTTGAATAAGGACAACATGCAAACTGAAGCGACAACATTTTCAGTAATGTGTTGCCTTAAATTCAGCAGGTTGATGCCGAATGAAAATTATGTTTCACTTTGTCTTCTGCCATTAATCATTAATAGCTACATACACAGGTAAGAGACTATGGTAGAGTTAAAATTGCAAGCTAGCTACATGTGCATACATGTTTTGTATCATAAAGTAATTTGCTTTGGTAACTTTATTGTTAGCTAGATAGCTACCTACCCAGCTGCATATGGGTAACTAGCTAGCTAGGTAACTACCTAGCTAGATAACTAGCTAGCTAGCTGAACGGCAGCGGCATAGCTGACGTTAGTTTTGGGTTCATGTTGATTGCTCATGTGTTAGCTCGCTAAGATCATCTTTGTCGTAATTGTCCGTTTTTCATGTGTAGCCTAACTGCCAAAAACATTAACTTTGGTCTGAATTGTTATTGTTGAGTCAGTGGTACAAACTGGCTGTTAGTTAAGTTGGCTAGCTAGCTAGCTAGATTGGATTTGTCCAAAAAATGAAATCAAAACATAAAACAACAAAAACTAAATCAAATGCAGTTCAGAAATATTACTTTTTTGAGTTAACTTTGGTGTTGGCAGCACTGTGGAATTCCTTTGTCCAAAGCTTGTTGAATGCATGCACTTAAACTATCAGAAAACATAACTAAATTAGGATACTGAAAACAATTACTGAAAATAATTTTTATTTCTAGAAATTGAGTTATGCCTAATATGGAAATAAATATTATTTTTCCAAAATGAATACTGGGTTAACTACTTAGGGAGCAGTGGGGCACTACCCGGTGAAATGTAAGGCGCCAAATTCAAAATCCAAAAGTTGAATTATTAAACATTCATCAATATACAAGTGTTGCACAGTCATCAAAAGCTCTGCTTCTTGGCAATATCACAGCGTTGTCAGATTTCAAAAAAGGCTTCATGGCGAAAGCACAACATTTGATTGTTTGAGGATAGCACCTCTAATATTTCTGCATTAGCATAAATTCATAAACCAGCGCGGTTCACACAAAAACCATATCACAGCGAAAACAAATCCCTTACCTTTCGAAGAACTTCTGCTGAGGGCTTCCCAAGTGTCCAACGAAGACATCCAATGGTTCTTTTGTTAGAAAAAGTAATTTATTATATCCATAAATCTCTGTTTGGTTGGCGTATTATGATCCTAAAATCCACCGTTGAGTCGCCAATTGAACCGTGAAGAGAACGCGTTCACCCTATACACTTGTCCAAGAACAATCAAACATCATTGATAATGTATCCTTAGGAACACTTTTATGTATATTTACTATAATATTTAAACCGGATTATAAACTGGACGATAGGAAAGAAAAAAAACACAGCGCGAGCGAGCCTGTGAACGCGCCTCCTCTTCGGTTTACATCCTGTGACTAGTTCGAAATTCTTCTTCTATTACCATCCAGAGCAACCTAACATCACCAAACACTGTCTAGAGACTGTTGACATCCAGTGGAAGCAATAGGTACTGCAATCTTACTCCCATATATGGCTGTTTTCAATAGGGAGGGGTTCAAAATGAGGCAATGTGTCAAAACACTTTTTCCAGGACAGAAATTCCTCGGGTTTTCGCCTGCTATATCAGTTCTGTTATACTCACAGACAATATTTTAACACTCTTAGAAACTTCAGAGTGTTTCCTATTATGTGCATATCCTAGTTTCTGGGCCTGAGTGGCAGGCCTTTTACTTTGGGCACGCCAGACTCTCCAAAACCGACACCTCAGCTGCCGCTGAAGAAGTTAAAAATAACCCAACTTGGATAAATTCGACAACCCAGTGCTGGGTCAATATTGGACAAACACAGCATTAGCCTAATTTCAACCCAGCGGGGTTGGGTCAAGCGCTCAACCCAAGGCGCTGGGTTAGAAGCAGCAACCCAAACCCGCTGGGTAAATTATACTAAATTGCTTAAGACAACCCAAAGGAAAAGGGTGGGGACAGATAAGAAAGAGTGGGAGAACAGAATGGACCCACTACATACATACAATACGTTCAACATAAATATTAATATTTAGCACCCTAACAACCGCTCATTTGGATTCCAGAAATGTAATGTACATCTTTACGAATGTATGCCTTTGTTGTCCCTCTCTGCGATCGCCAGTATGTCTGCTGGATAGATTGTCGACAGAAAGTCTCTGGTTTGTCCATCAGAGATCATTCTTCCATAGTTGTAGGTTGTTACAATGGATACGTCAGAGTACTATTCAGAAATGTTCTTAGGATTGATGTGTTTACCAGACTAAAGTATTTAAACAGCTGCAGCCTGAATAATTGGTCTTTAGTTTGTAGATTTCTTCACCATTTCAGTGTGGGGATGATCTCCACGTTCTCTGGTCTTGTCCTTTTGTAGTTGTAGTTTAAATAATTTTGCAATATCCGGCTCACACCTTAGTCTGCTTGGTCTATAGAGTGATAGCCATTCCAACCTGGGGACCTCATCCATGTGTTCTCTTGAATATTTTTTAATTGCCAACCATTTCAACATGTAGTGACAGTTCCATGTTTTCTGATCTCAAAGGCTGATTATTCAGGTCACGGCTAGAACCACTTCACACACCAGCAGCAACCTGGCATGTTTTGGTCTAAAGTAAATTTTGTCGGAAGTGGTTTTTATACTGGAGTAGAAAAGGGGCGTTCCTTGACTGCGATGTAAATGTCTGTGCTCCCAGGGTGTGGTCACTGACTAGTTCAAACTTTATAAGAAAAAACATTATCTTTTTTAGAAGGCTAACTGTCACGTTGTGCGCTACTGGGGTTGAAATCAAGTGCAGGAGAGCGGAGAATTAGGTACAGGTGCACACTTTATTGGCAGGAGCAAAACAAAATGAATAAACGCAATATAGCGTCAAACACTCCTTTAGCCAAATACAATAAGTGTCGGGCGCGACGGAATAACAAAGTCCATGAAATGTAACAACAAATACAATATAATAACGGGTGCAAAACGTTACCCGTTAGAACCTAGCCTGGCTCCTCACACATCATGAAACATCAAACAATTCCACACAACAACATGATAAGGGACAGAGGAATAAATACATGCCGTAATTACTGGAATGATAACCAGGTGTGAAGGGTACACGACAAAACAAATGGAACAATGCATAACTGAGCGGCGACGGCTAGAAAGCCGGTGACGTTGACCGCCGAACGCCGCTCGAACAAGGAGAGGAGGCGAATTCGGTGGAAGTCAGTTAGCTGGCTAGCCAGTTCAAATAATGACACTATCATATAGCTGACAACGTCTTTAACTTTAACTAACTTCTATTCATTATTACGGGAAAATTAACTAACAACAAGTTCATTATTTACAAGCAAATGGCAAGGTATTTACAGAAAAAGGCTTATGGTTGTGAGTGTGACAAAAGAAAAGCAGGGCATTCTACCAGAGAATTTTAGAAAGTGTACACTGTCTCGTTGGCCTAACAATATATCCTAATTTTACTTTGGTGCAGGTCATGTTATTCTTGACATTAACGTCTCTGGTAAACACACACTATATCATATAAAATCTTTGTTTATTTGTCACATGCAAGAAATACAGAATGTGTAAATGGTACAGGGAAATGGTTACTTGCATAGTGCTGTCTTTTGTTTAGCCTTCTGTGTGTTCTCTTTTCTACTCCCTCCGCATAGTTGCAATCAAATGGCAGAATTTTCTCCATATCCTTAGCTATCATACTATGCTTCCACCGGACATTCAAAACTTGATCCTCAAGAAAGTGGAGAACATTAGCAAAAAAATCACACCATCCTAGAAACATTGTTAGCAGAATTCACAGCCTGCTACGCTTGTGAAAAACGAATAATAATACTTTTTCCCCTTTCCACTTGTTAAAGATTCCAATTGATTAACCTCTTGTGAATAATTAAGGAGCAGTGGGGCGCTAGTGCCCCATCCTTGACAACATCCGGAAAAATGTAGAGCGCCAAATTCAAATTACAGAAGTAGAAATATAAAACTTTCATGAAAATACAAGTGTTGCATACTCTTCAAAAGCTTAGACTCTTGGTAATCTCACAGCGTTGTCAGATTTCAAAAAGGCTTTACGGCGAAAGCAGAACATTTGATTGTCTGAGGACAGCGCCCCATGTACTTCCTCCATTAGCATAATAATAAAACCAGCGCGGGTGTCACAAAACNCACAAAACACATTTCACAGCAAAAACAAATCCCTTACCTTTTGAAGAACTTCTGCTGAGGGCTTCCCAAGTGTCCAACGAAGACATCCAATGGTTCTTTTGTTAGAAAAAGTCATTTATTATATCCATAAATCTCTGTTTGGTTGGCGCATTATGTTCATAAAATACAGCGTCCACTCGCCCATTGAACCGTGAAGAGAACTCGTTCAACCTATACCTATACACTTGTCCAAGAACAATCAAACATCATTGATAATGTATCCTTAGGAACACTTTTATATATATTTAGTATAATATTTCAATCGGATTATAAACTGGGCGATAGGAAAGGAAAAAAACACAGCGCGCGCGAGCCCATGAACGCGTATCCTCTTCTGTTTACATCCGATGACCACTTCGAAATTCTTCTATTACCATCCAGAGCAACTAAACATCATCAAACACTGTCTAGAGACTGTTGAAATCCAGTGGAAGCATCCAGTGGTTATTCACAGGCAAATAGTATTATGCTCTAAACCGCTCTGGTGACAAACAAACTTTGCTGCCCTGTTTTCAATCGTCCACATGGCTGGGAGAACCTCCTTAGATTAATGCAGATGAAGGGAGTTAGATATGCATAGGAAGTGTAGTATACCGGTTTTTTTCTGTATATATGAATTACAAATCAGACTTTACTTAAATCATGTTTGTCGTCTATTGCATAGTTACAATTTGTAATCATTGATGTCCCAGGAGCAGGAGTGGTAAACACTGTTGAAGTGTATAGTTGTAATACATACATGCAGACACAGCATCATTCAAAGAATGGAGTTTGATACACCTGGTGTTGGATATGACTGAAAAGAAACTTGCTAAATAGCTATTTTTGTAAATTAACTTTGACAAAAAAATATGCACAATCGTTTGTCTCTACATTAACTAACATATTCCTCTCCATTGTAAATGTTTTGCTTGACTTGTTATGACGTTATAATTACTTACATTTGCTTCCATCGTAATGTTTTGTCAGCCATCTTTGCTGAAGAAAGACACCAGCGACCGGTGGCTCACGTCAAATTCGTCATTGGAACCATTCGATATGATTGGTCATATAAAAACCTTGGGACCCAAATGCATAATGAGTGCTCTAACTCCCCCTTGCAGTGGTCTGGATCAATGAAGCCGTGACGCTGGGTACCTCTAAGTCCTGCGGTGTAAGCTTGCGACTTTTAAAGGAGGAACCACTGTACTTCAAACAGCTCTAAAGACAATATCTTTGTTTATGGAAAATATATTTCACAACGGTTTAGATGTTAAAACGATTCTCTACACAATGAATGCTTCTTTTGTCAAAAATTGAAATTTTTGCAACCAGAAAATTGGCGGAGTGATTTCTACATATTACACCTTTAAACATGTTTAGGATTTAACACCAAGAAGTTGAAGAATTCAGTTGAGTGACCAAAATATGCAGCACATGCAGCAAATAAATGTGTCCCAGCAATTTCTGTTCCTCTTTGGAGAGGAAAATAAATGTTGACAGTTACAAAGACCCTATTGTCTTTCAGAGTGGTTCTGACTCAGCTTTCCCAAGGGTAGTCTTTTGCAAGCACATGCACTGCACCAACTCTTATATAGCTGGTTTTTCAATGAAAGGAGCTTTGGTTCAGTCTGTCACCATCGATGTTCAGCAGCACTTTTTGTATGATATCAAATGTGTTCTTCATGCATTTTGGGTATTCCTTTTGGCACAAGTACAGTAGTCCATATAAACACAAGAGCATCAGGCCAGCACAAAAAAATCCTCCATCACTACCTTCTCTTCAAAGACCACGTAGATTATTCCTGGATGGAATGAAACAGCATGTGAGTCTCCGTCTTCCTTATGGCCGCTGGACTCTTGAAGACTGCAAGGTCTTGGGATTCTCCCTCCTGAGAAAGGAAAGATAAAACAGTCACCGAATGTAACAGTTGTCGCTTATACAGACTGTCACAACTGCCTAGACTGATAAACCATGCTTGTTTTGTACACTTCAGAGTCGAAAACGTTCCACAGGGATGCTGGCCTATGTTGACTCCAATGCTTCCGGCAGTTGTATCAAGTTGTCTGGATGTCCTTTGGGTGGTGGAACATTATTGATACACATTGGAAACCGTTGAGCATGGAAAACTCAGCAGCGTTGCAGTTATTGACACAAACCGGTGCGCCGGCACATACTACCATACCCTGTTCAAAGGCACTTAAATCTTTTGTCTTGCCCATTCACCATCTGAATGAGAAAGATGCACATTCCATGTCTCAATTGTCTCATGTCTTAAAAAATCCTTCTTTATCCTGTCTCCTCCCCTTCATCTACACTGATTTGAAGTGGATTTATTAAGGGATGACATTAACAAAGGACCATAGCTTCCCAACAAGCTCTAACAGTCTCAAGTCAGAATCTGATGTTCATCCATGTTTCTCAAACGTCAAATTTCGAAGTTGTTTAAAACATCAGATTTCAAAGTGTTTAAGCTTAAGTTTAGGCATTAGCTCCATATTTTTAAAGGTTAGGGTTAAGTTTAGGCATTAACTCCAATCTTAAGGTTAGGTATTAACTCAGAATGGTGAAGGTAATGGTTAAGGTTTGGGATAGGCTTAAAACAAAAATGTCAAAAATACTTTCTATTGCTGGATTGTTTATCCTTGTTTTTTCAATTTCACATTTCTAAGTTGTTGCAAATGTCACATTTTGAAGTGTTTAAGGTTAAGTTTAGGCATTAATTACACATTTTAAGAAGGTAGGGTTCAGTTTAGGCATTAACTCAGAAATCTTAAGGTTAGGCATTAACTACGAATGGTTAAGGTAAGGGTTAAGGTTTGGGATAAGCTTAACTTCTTAGGGAGCAGCAGGTGAGGTGACAGTTTTGGAGAGTCTGGCGTGCCCAAAGCAAAATACCTGCCACTCAGGCTCAGAAAATAGGATATGCACATAATTAGTACTATTGGATAGGAAACACTGAAGTTTCTAAAAGCGTTAACATAATGTCTGTGAGTATAACAGAACTCATTTAGCAGGCAAAAACCAGAGAAAAAACCATCCGCAAATCAGTTTCTGGTGACCTTTGGCTCTGTTAGACACACTCCCTATTGAATCCATTTGTTACCAGGACTGAGACTGCAGTACCTATGGCTTCCACTAGATGTCAGCAGTCTATATACAAAGACTCAGAGAGATTGGAGTAAACACAACGAATAGGTACAGGAAATGGCATGGGGACCTGAAATGTCAACAAGTTTTCTCGGGCGCGAGTCTGGCTGGAGTGCCCCGCTTTATTTTACTTATATAAGGTATAGGTGACCATCCGAGTGCAATATTATCGCTAATATTCATAAAAGGATAGCTAAGGATGCATTTTAACTGGTATTTGATTTGTTTAGCGCCCCACTGCTCCCTAAGTAGTTTTAAAGAAAGAATCTCAAAAACAACTTTCTATTGCTAGATTCCAGCATGCAACCTTTCCAACCCTCCATCCCCATCCACAATGCCTTAGAAAAACTGACACCTACTTGAAGGTTATAATGCTATCTGTTGCCCCTAGTGGCTGGTTTCCACGTCATCTCCCGATGTCCTCAATGGACGTTGAATACTGATTTGTATCACGGGTGACCTGGCTGAGCTTTTACCTGGATTCACCTATGTCTATGTCAAATGTCTATGTTACTGTAATACTTAAACTGACTGTCGGATGTGCAGCGGTTCTGGATTGGGCCTTGAACATGTTCCTGAAATTGTTTCCTCCTTTTGCATACTAACGACTGCAAATTTCACTTCTCCAATTCAGAGTCGGGCCAACCATGCTGTGGAAGTACATTCTGCCATTTCCCCTGCCATTCAAAAGGCACTCTTCTCAGGCATTACTGATTAATGTATCATTAGCACTCAAGAATGAATCTGTTGCCATGTTTGGATGAAAGTTGCATCTGCACCCTTGGCTCTCAATTCCCTGAAAATGTATTTGTCAAGAGTCCATGTCGAATTTCATCAGAGGCCAGCTGGTGAGCTACATCTGGCCTTCCACTGCCTAAAATGTGCTTTTACACAACCATTTGATGAGAAGGAAATTTTTTCTCATTTTATAGGAAAAATCGTGAAATGGTACAGGGTCCTACTACAGACTGATTTAAAACAAATGTCTACTCAACATTCAACTCCCATAAGTTGAGAGACCATCTCTATTTATGCTCTACTGATTTCAATGACATAGTTGTGAGACACAGAAGTGAGTCCCAAGACTAGGTAACACCAACAATGATGTGTCAAGTAACAAGTGTGAATGCACTGCTTCATTGAAACGACAACTGCAGCCAACAAAACTTGGCTTCTTACCTTTTGAAACTAGTCGGTTCTTCATGTGTCACAGAGTGCAACTCAAATATTAGTCAACTTTGAAGAACTAGTCAAACCACTTCTCAAATAAAAGGTTTTGTAAGTTCTAGAGAAACATACATCAATGAAATAGTGAATGGCATAGTAGACAATGACTTTCTTCACAGTTGCACATCCAAAGATGGACCTTTGACGACAGCAAAAACAAGGAATTATTGTTATTTGACCATGTACTGTGCATTCGGAAAGTATTCAGACACCTTGACTTTTTCACATTTTGTTAAATTACAGTCTTATTCTAAAATTTATTAAATAGTTTTTTCCCCTCATCAATCTACACAAAATGCACCATAATGACAAAGCAAAAACAGGTTTTTAGAAATGTGTGCAAATGTATGTACAAATATATATATATAAACGGAAATATAACAATTAGGTAAGTATTCAGACCTTTTACTCAGTACTTTGTTAAAGCACCTTTGACAGCGATTACAGCCTAGAGTCTTCTTGGGTATGACGCTACAAGCTTTGCACACCTGTATTTGGGGAGTGTCTCCTATTCTTCTCTGCAGATCCTCTCATGCTCTGTCAGGTTGAATGGGGAGTGTCACTGCACAGCTATTTTCAGGTCTCTCCAGAGATGTTTGATTGGGTTCAAGTCTGGCTCTGGCTGGGCCACTCAAGGACATTTAGAGACGTGTCCCAAAGACACTCCTGCGTTGTCTTGGCTGTGTGCTTAGGGTCGTTGTCCTGTTGGAAGATTAACTTTCGCCCCAGTCTGAGGTAATGAGAGCTCTGGAGCAAGTTTTCATCAAGGGTCTCTCTGTACTTTGCTCCGTTCAACTTTCACTCGATCCTGACTAGTGTCCCAGTCCCTGCCGCTGAAAAACATCCCCACGGCATGATGCTGCCACCTCCATGCTTCACCGTAGGGATGTTGCCAGGTTTCCTCCAGACGTGACACTTGGGATTCAGGCCAAAGACTTCAATCTTGGTTTCATCTGACCAGAAAATCTTGTTTCTCATGGTCTAAGAGTGCTTGAGGTGCCTTTTGGCAAACTCCAAGCGGGCTGCCTTTTAACAAGAAGTGGCTTCCATCTGGCATCTCTACCATAAAGGCCTGATTGGTGGAGTGCCGCAGAGATCTCCCCCGATTGCTCAGTTTGACAGGTGGTCATCTCTACGAAGAGTCTTGGTGGTTCCAAACTTTCTCCATTTAAGAATGATGGAGGCCACTGTGTTGTTGGGGACCTTCAATGCTGCAGACATTTTATGGTAACCTTCCCCAGATCTGTGCCTCGACACAATCCTGTCTCGGAGCTCTACGGACAATTCCTTTGACCTCATGGCTTTGTTTTTGTTCTGACATGCACTGTCAACTGTGAGACCATATAGACAGGTAATGGCCACAAAAAGCTCACATTGCTAAGGCTTCTTCCTGACATAATTATCTTGGAGGTCCCAGAGGATGAGAAAGCATGGGAAATCTTCATGGATTTGAAAGACATGGTGTAACTTTTGTCCCATGTTCACTCAGAAAAATGTATACAGTACTTGACTTAAACAATGTCAGACCATAGACAACTACTGTAGGAGGTATTTCCTGATTTACACATCCATCCAAAGCACCATTTCATCGAACATACGTTGTTTCAGCCCACTTGTGCATCTCTGGGTCATCAGATTTGAAGGAAAGCACAAAGTTTTCAAGATGATTGTACAAGATGCACAAAACCTGAAGAAAGTTTTTTTGATCATGCTTCTGCAAGCCGCTCAGGATTTCATACAGTGAACAACTGACAGCCTCACAGTGTACAGTACGTTGCATGTTGTCGTAGAGAACACTTATTTTGTCAGTGGCATGTTTGTGTGAACTGACAGGGGCTTACCCTAATTCAAGCAAATTAGAAACGTTGTACTGATCAGGAATCAAGCTCTACTTATATCCAAAGACTGTCAAGTAATTTACACCCCTGGTACCATGACTAAGTAAAAACATTTATGTTTTTTTGGGGGATATCTGTACTTTACTATTTATATTGCAAACTTTTACTTTTACTTCACTAAATTCCTAAATAAATTTATGTACTTTTTACTCCATACATTTTCTTTGACACCCAAAAGTACTCATTACGTTTTGAGAGGAAGGTGGTCCAATTCACACACTTATCAAGAAAACATCCTTACTGCCTCTGATCTGGTAGACTTGCTAAACACAAATGCTTTGTTTGTAAATTATGTCTGAGTGTTGGAGTGCTGGCTATCTGTAAATCCAAGAAAACTGTGCCATCTGGTTTGCTTAATATAAGGAATTTGAAATTATTTATTCTTTTACTATTGATATTTAAGTATATTTTAGTAATTCCATCCAATACTTTCAGACTTTTACTCAATTAGTATTTTACTGAATGAATTTCACTTTTACTGCAGTAATTTTCTATTAAGAGGTATCTTTACTCAAGTATGACAATTGAGTACTTTACTGCTACTGCAGAATTCTGATTAAAAAATATTCATTTTTTTAGGTGTTTTATTGTTTTTCAGATTTTTGTTTTAGCTTCTTAGGGAGCGGCTGCCGAGGTGACGGTTTTGGAGAGTCTGGCGTGCCCAAAGTAAAATGCCTGCCATTCAGGCCCAGAAAATAGCATATGCACATAATTAGTACTATTGGATAGGAAACACTCTGAAGTTTCTAAACGTGTTAAAATAATGTATGTGAGTATAACAGAACTGATATAGCCAAGGAAAATCCATACGGATTTGCTGTTTTTATTGTAAATTACCTTTTTCTCCATTGTGGCTATTCATTTCTCTGTTATGTAGGACTGAGACTGCAGTACCTATGGCTTCCACAGGATGTCAACAGTCTTTAGAAAAGGTTTAAAAAAAATAGGGTCAAAGGGAATCGTATAGAAGAAGATTTACTGAAGGAAGTGGAAATGAGAAATACTTTTTTCGGTCACGAGAACGAGAGCGTGCCTCTCTTTATTTTCCTTTCTTATCAGTCAGGCTACAATCCGGTTGAAATATTATAGTAAATATGCATAAAATGATACATAAGGAAACATTAAAAATTATGTTTGATTTGTTTGGAGAAATATGATAGGTATAATTTGAACGTGTTCTCTTCACTGTTCTAAATGACTTTTTCTAACAAAAGAAGCATGGATTGTCTTCGTTGGACACTTGGGAAGCCCTCAGCAGAAGTTCATCAAAGGTAAGCGATTTTATATTAGCGATTTTATGTGTTTTGTGAGACCCGCGTTGGTTATCGATTTATGCTAATACATAAAATATGAGAGGGGCTATCCTCAAACAATCAAATGTTGTGCTTTCGCCATAAAGCCTTTTTGAAATCTGACAACACTGTGATATTGACAAGAATCAGAGCTTTTGATGATTATGCAACACTTGTATATTGATGAATGTTCAATAATTCAACTTTTGGATTTTGAATTTGGCGCCTTACATTTCACCGGATAGTGTCGGGAGTAGCGCTAGCTAGCGCCCCACTGCTCCCTAAGTAGTTAACATTACAAATATCAACTAAGTTAGCTAGCTACCTGGTACCCAACCCGCTAAAATGTTGCATAATTGTGTGGCAAGCAAGCCAGCTAATGCAACTAGCCAGTCATACTAGATAGTTGACTCAAAGAGAGAGAAAGACAATAGTTTTGCAGTTGTAAACAAATGAATATCTTCAAAAATGAATGAGAAGCAAGAAAGAGTGAGAGAGATTTTGTTGTATTTTTTTCCTCTCTCACTTAGCTAGCAAATGAAGCTATCGAGTTTAGCATACTCAAACACCCGGCTCAAACAGAGAGGGATGCTATGTTAACTAGATGGCTATTGTTTATCCAACACTGGAACTTTTCCAAATCAAGGTAAGGTTTTGATTTTATTATTTTATTGCCACCGGTGCCCACTGGTGTAACTGCTAAACTGCTTGATGACTGTACACTGTATTGCATGATTGTAGCAGGTTTGCTAATACATTAGTTCTAGTAGCTATGTTGACTATGACATTAGCTAATATGGTAACAACGATGTAGGCTGTATGTAGCATGTAGCGGTTATGATATGAAGGCTTGGACATTTGTTTTTGCCTGGTCACAGACAGCTGATGTGTTGTGCACTGAAGTCCACAAGTGAAGGGAAAAGGTGAGAGGAAGAGAGCGAGAAGAAATTATACAATGATCAAAGTGATCATGCTGTTGGTATGTGGCTGCTATGAAAGTGAACTGTGTTTGAGTGTGATCAGAGGTGTATAAATTCTGAAGATTCTGTTGAAAAACATTTCTTATTTGAAATTTGTCCAATAGAAACTCTTGTTGTTGCAACTGTTGGACTAATGATTACACCCTAGATGCAGTTATAGTGTGCAATCCGGTATAGAATGTGTCACTGTCTGTCACCTTGATTACTAACATTTTTCTCACAACCTGTGCTCCTATGTTATAAACTTTGATTCATAGGCTAGGTTGTAGCAACCTCATGATGGGTATAGGGAACATTCAAGTATCATGTATTAGCCTAAACCCATTGATGTTACATTGAGCTGGGTGAATGGAATATGGATGACAGTCATCCAATATGCTATAATAGAAATAAGGCCATGCTCATGAAAAGAATAATCGTCCTCCCTCATCTTGAACGTCACCGACTGCCACTGAGTGACTCTGATAGCACAGCCAGCCGAGACACACTGTCTGAGAGCAGAGGAGGAAAGGGGAGAACTGGAGAGGGCAGGAGAGGAGATAGACAGGAGGGGAGAGGGCAGGAGAGGAGACGGACAGAAGGGGAGAGGGCAGGAGAGAAGATTAGGGGGAGAGGAGGCTGAGACTGAATTAGGCTTACTAGCCCCCTTTCCAGAAGACAGGGCTGATCAGGGCCACCCATGTTGCTCATTATTCATGCCATTGCATTTCCCCTAAAATGTAATTAATTTGGCTCCCTTTTAATCTTTCTGCCTCCAGAGATGATTTGTCAACCGGTGTGTGGCCTCATATTAAACAATATTGCCATCTACCCCGTGTTACATGTTGAAATTGGCCCTGCAAGCACCAGTTAGCCCTGCTGTTGAAAACTGGCTAGTGTGTCCCTCTCTGCTGTCTTTCCCATGCAACCACCAGACAGCATGCTGATACCACATATCTGATGTGCCTCAATCAACATTCACCAGAGCAGTGCTGTTACTCCCTATATGCCCAGAGGAGCACTTTTACTCCCAAGAGGGCCTGCATGGCCTCCCTCAATGCGCTCCAATCAACAGCACAGCATTATACCACAGTAGCACATAGATGTATAGCCTTAAAAAGCCCTCCAGGGGAGAAATCAATGCAGCACATGCATCAGGAAGCATCATAGTTTCACAGCTAACAACAATGTAAACGCAACATGCAACAATTTCAAAGATTTTACTGAGTTACAGTTCACATCAGGAAATCAGGCAATTTAAATAAATTCATTAGGCCCTAATCTAAGGATTTCACATGACTGGGCAGGGGCGCAGCCATGGGTGGCTCCAAACCCTCTGGGGAACCTGGCCCAGCCAATCAGAATGAGTTTTTCCTCACAAAAGGGTTTTAATAGAGGCGGAAATTCTCCTCAGTTTCATCAGCTGTCCGGGTGGCTGGTCTCAGACGATACCGCAGGTGAAGACGCAGGATGTGGAGGTCCCGGGCTGGCGTGGTTACACGTGGTCTGTGGTTGTGAGGCTGGTTGGAAGTACTGCCAAATTCTCTAAAATGATGGTGGAGGCAGCTTATGGTAGAGAAATTGTGTTGTGTGACAAAACTGCACATTTTAGAGTGGCCTTTTATTGTCTCTAGCACAAGGTGCATCTGTGTAATGATTCTGCTGTTTGATCAGATCTTTGATATGCCACTCTATTTCTTGGCAAAGGAGAAATGCTCACTAAAAGGGATGTAAACAAATTTGTGCACACAATTTGAGAGAAATAAGCTTTTTATGCATGTTAAACATTTCGGTGATCTTTAATTTCAGCTCATGAAACATGGGACCAACACTTTTGTTGTGTATTTGGCATCATTAAAGTGAAATCAAATCAATTCTCTGTAATTATTATTACGTGATTAATCCAATCATGTAAATGTAATTAACTAGGAAGTCGGGGCACCAAGGAAAGTCTTCAGATACCAAGTTAGAATTTTCCTAATATAACTCTTCAGTTTTTTTAATATCTGATCAATTAGTCTTCCAATTAATTAATTATTCTTTACCTCACGTTAGTCTCATTCCATACGTTGTAAATCTGCACGAACCCAGCCTTTACTATGAATAATCCATACACCAATTGTCTTAATAATTTATTTACTAACTAGCTAAATAATCACAGAAATGCATAATCAAACAACAGTTATGGTTACAAGGAAATGATAGGGGAGGTTCCCTAGTGGGCTAAGCCGATATGATGGCTTGGTGGACAAAGGGAAGTGGGTATGGACTGAGAACAGGCGGGAAAGAAATGAGGGCTCACTACACACAATATTAATTGAAATGCTAATCCTTTGCACATGAACACTCACTCATTCTGGAATAATTGCAATCAATATATATATTTATGCCCAGTGTGTCGCTGTGATCTCTGTTGGAATCGTCAGTCCTTCCATTGGAGAGTCAGTTCATCATCATCTCTCAGGTAGAGAGAAAAAGCTCTGTTTCTTGGCAATATCTCAGCGTTGTCAGATTTCAAAAAGGCTTTACGGCGAAAGCTCTACATTTGATTGTTTGAGGACAGCACCTCACATACTTTCTCATAGCCATGAATTCATTAGCCAGCGTGGCACACACATAACACATTTCACAGCGAAAACAAATCAATTACCTGTTGAAGAACTTCTGCTGAGGTCATCCTAAGTGTCCAACGAAGACAATCCATGGTTCTTTTGTTAGAAAAAGTCATGTATTATATCCATAAATCTCCATTTGGTTCACGCGTCATAGTCAGAAACGACAGCCTCCACTAGTCCATTGAAACGTGGCGCGAACTCGTTCATCTTATACCNCGAGGCTGCTGACATCATAAGGAAGCGATGTGTACTGCATTCATATGCCCTTATATGGTCATTTTCATGAGGGAGGGGTTCCCAAATGAGCAATGTGTCAAAATCACTTTTTCCAGGACAGAAATTCCTCTGGGTTTTGCCTGCCATATCCGTTCTGTTTCACTCACAGACAAATGGTTAACAGTTTTGGAAAATTCAGAGTGTTTCCTATCCAATGGTACTAAATATATGCATATCCTATTTTCTGGGCCTGAATGGGAGGCATTTTACTTTGGGCACGCCAGGCTCTCCAAAACCGTCACCTCAGGAGCTGCTCCCTGAGAAGTTAAGGCTTTACTCATTCATTTTAAACAATAATTAGATTCAAACCCCATAATTGAGAAATGTGCACATTCAGAGATATACAATTGAAGTCGGAAGATTACATACACTTTGGTTGGAGTCATTAAAACTCATTTTTCAACCACTCCACAAATTTCTTGTTAACAAACTATAGTTTTGTCAAGTTGGGTAGGACATCTACTTTGTGCAAGTTTAACAGTATAGCTTCCGTCCCTCTCCTCGCCCCTACCTGGGCTCAAACCAGGGACCCTCTGCACACATCAACAACTGCCTCCCACGAAGCATCGTTACCCATCGCTCCACAAAAGCCGTGGCCCTAGCAGAGCAAGGGGAACAACTACTTCAAGGTCTCAGAGCGAGTGACGTCACCGATTGAAACGCTATTAGCGCACACCCCGCTTACTAGCTAGCCATTTCACATCGGTTACACATGACACAAGTAATTTTTCCAACAATGGTTAACAGACAGATTATTTAACTTATATATAACTGTATCACAATTCCGGGGGGTCCGAAGCTTACATACACAGTTGACTGTACCTTTAAAGAGCTTGAAAAATTCCAGAAAATGATGTCAATGCTTTAGAAGATTCTGATAGGATAATTGACATCATTTGAGTCAATTGGAGGTGTACCTGTGGATGTATTTCAAGGCCTACCTTCAAACTATGTGCCTCTTTGCTTGACATCATGGGAAAATCAAAAGAAATCAGTAAAGACCTCCTGATTCATCCTTGGGAGCAATTTCCAAACGCCTGAAGGTACCACGTTCATCTGTACGAACAATAGTACGCAAGTATTATCACCATGGGACCACGCAGCCGTCAAACTGCTCAGGAAGGAGACGCATTCTGTCTCCTAGAGATGAACGTACTCTGGTGCGAAAAGTGCAAATCAATCCCAGAACAACAGCAATGGACCTTGTGAAGATGCTGGAGGAAACTGGTACAAAGTAAATATACCCACAGAAAAAGGAGTTCTATATCAACATAACCTGAAAGGCCACTCAGCAAGGAAGAAGCCACTGCTCTAGAACCTCCATAAAAAAGCCAGACTACGGTTTGCAACTGCACATGGGGACAAAGATCATACTTTTTGGACAAATGTCCTCTGGTCTGATTCATTTTTAAAAAACTGTTTGGCAATAATGACCATTGTTATGTTTGCAGGTAAAAGGAGGACACCATCCCAACCGTGAAGCACGGGGGTGGCAGCATCATGTTGTGGGGGTGCTTTGCTGCAGGAGGGCCTGGAGCACCTCACAATATAGATGGCAACATGAGGAAGGAAAATTATGTGGATATATTGAAGCAACATCTCAAGACATCAGTCAGGAAGTTAAAGCTTGATCACAAATGGGTCTTCCAAATGGACCAATACCCCAAGCATACATCCAAAGTTGTGGCAAAAAGGCTTAAGGACAACAAAGTCAAGGTATTGGAGTGGCCATCACAAAGCCCTGACCTCAATTCTATTGAAAATTTGTGGGCAGAACTGAAAAAGCTTGTGCGAGCAAGGAGGCCTACAAACCTGACTCAGTTACAAAAGCTCTGTGATGAGGAATTCACCCAACTTATTGTGGGTAGCTTGTGGAAGGCTACCTGAAACATTTGACCCAAATTAAACAATTTAAAGGCAATGCTACCAAATACGAATTGAGTGTATGTAAACTTATGTCCCACTGGGAATGTGATGAAAGAAATAAAAGCTGAAAGAAATAATTCTCTCTACTATTATTCTGACATTTCTTATTCTTAATAAGATTTCTGTTTGTCGATAAAATAGATATATACCTTATGGAGTTTAATTCGGAAGCTCTTTAAACAACCTCTTCTGTGGTGCCCCAAAAACGAATGAGTTAATTGTTACATGATTCATTTAATCGGGTAACAATTAAACTTAGTTAGTGGATTAAATAAATAACAGTCATCAGAATAATCAAAGTAACGTAAAGTCACAACAATCAATTTATTTAGAATTCAAGGCACCCTTAACCAGCACAGCTACCACAACATTCTGCAGCAATATGGCATCCCAACTGGTCTGCACTTAGTGTGACATAGATTTTTTTTCAACAGGACAATGACCCAACACACCTGCAGGCTGTGCAAGGGCTATTTGTACAAGAAGGAGAGTGATGTAGTGCTGCATCAGATGACCTGACCTCCACAATCACCCGACCTCAACCCAATTGAGATGGTTGGGATGAGTTGGGCAGCAGAGTGAAGGAAAAGCAGCCAACATGTGCTCAGCATATGTGGGAACTCCTTCAAGACTCCATTAACTTCTTACGGAGTGGTGGGGCGCTAGCCGGTGAAATGCAAGGCGCCAAATTCGAAATCCAAAAGTTGAATTATTAAACATTCATCAATATACAAGTGTTTCATAGTCATCAAAAGCTCTGCTTCTTGGCAATATCACAGCATTGTCAGATTTCAAAAAGACTTTACGGCGAAAGCACCACATTTGATTGTTTGAGGGTAGCACCTTCAATATTTTTCCATTACCATGAATTCATAAGCCTCCACGGTTCACAGAAAACACATTTCACAGCGAAAACAAATCAATTACCTTTTGAAGAACTTCTGCTGAGGGCTTCCCAAGTGTCCAACGAAGACAATCCATGGTTCTTTTGTTAGAAAAAGTAATGTATTATATCCATAAATCTCTGTTTGGTTGGCGCGTTATAATGAGAAAATACAGCCTCCAATCGTCCATTGAAACGTGAAGAGAACTCGTTCAGCTTATACCTATAAACTTGTCCAAGAACAATCAAACATAATTGTAAATGTATCCTTAGGAACACTTTTATGTATAAATAGTATAATATTTCAACCGGAATATAAACTGGGCTATAAGAAAGGAAAAAACCACAGAGCGCGCCAGCCGGGAACGCGCATTTACTTCTATTGACATCTGTGTGGCCACTTCCTTATTCGTCTTCTTCTACAATCTAAAAGCAGCTAAAAAGAATCAGAACACTTTCTTGAGACTATTGACATCCAGAGGAAGCAATAGGTACTGCATTCATATGCCCTTATATGGGCATTTTTATAAGGGAGGGGTTCCAAATGAGGAAATGTGTGCATATCCTATTTTCTGGGCCTGAATGGGAGGCATTTTACTTTGGGCACACCAGGCTCTCCAAAACGGTCACCTCGTGCGCTGCTTCCAAAGAAGTTAAAGGTGAAGCTGGTTGAGAGAATGCCAAGAGTGTGCAAAAACTGTTATCAAGGCAAAGGGTGGCTACTTTGAAGAATATAAAATATAAATTATATTTAGATTTTTTTTAAACACTTTTTTGGTTACTATATGATTCCATATGTGTTTTTTCATAGTTTTGATGTCTTCACTACTATTCTACAATGTAGAAAATAGTAAATATATTGAAATACCCTGGAATGAGTAGGTGTGTTCAAACCTTTAACTGGTACTATATATATTTTTCAAACCGCAACCAAAGTGACCTCAAAAAGAATTTATCGCTCAGCACTAGAAGGTATATTTTGTAATAGCCTTTCAATGATGAGCTTTGGAAAGCAAGATAAGCACAAAACTACGTTCATATTTTATTTGCACACACCTTGGGGAAGTAATGGGTGCATTGTGGGAAAAGATGACGCATTACAAGGTTTTGTTATTCTGTTCAGAATGCACAAAAGGTGGCACTTCAATTCTCAGAAAATACACTGCATTTCTCAAACGGACAACATGCACCGAATTCTATGAACTTTGTGTTAAAAATAGTTAGTCAATGGACTTAGTTTACCTTGGAAGATTGTATCACTTTCAACACCAAATATTGAGTGTAGAAAAGTGACACAGCAGAAAATAAGCTATATACAGAGTAATCATGATTCAATATAGGGAGAAATGGGTTGAGCCACCAGAATCACACTCATACTATATGTTAACAAAAGTCTATCAAAAAGTTTACCTGAAGCCACTACAGTCAGAGATAGATATCAGCGGATCCTGCCTTGGGTTATTTCACATCCAGAGCCTCAAAAGAGGTACAGCAGAAGCTTGCATTGAGATTGTCAGCCAGGTGAGCTGTGAGCGGTTTTGAATGGTTTTCTCATATGAGCCTCCTCGGGCCACCGGTCGAGCGGGGTGGTAGAATTTACCAGCCAATTTCTCAGGGCCCAATACCCTGTGTGCTGAGTGACCAAGCATTTCACTGCTTATCAGAGACCCAGGCCAGCAGCAATGCTTGACACGTGAATATATACGATCCAGGCGGAGCACTGCTCTTGTATTGAGGCAAATTAGAGCTCTCAGAAGCTGCGACGCAGAAAAATTGCTTGATGAATTGTTCCTAGGTCACCCCAAGGAACAGGAAGGAGAGGCCAGACTAGGAGAGAAGCTCTGGAAATACATGGCTGTTCCCAGAAGTGAAGGACGGCTGCTGCTATTTTCATCTTGCTTTTGTCTTCTGCTGACTCTTGTTTGTACACTTAGCAATTGCTTTGAGTTTGTGTGTGGCTTTGAACAAATGTGTCATCGATGGGAAGTGAATAATATATGAAGAGGTTACAAAATGGGGTGTGGGGGGGGTGGATATACAGTTACACACCCCTTGCACAGCCTTCAACATTTTCTGCCTTATAGTTCAATCTCAAAAGGGAATACCTTAGATTTGTTTCCGTACCTGTAAGAATATTTTGAAGATAAATACACAACGCAGAGGATGAGAGGACGAGAGTACTAAACTAAATATTGTACTAATGGTCAAAAGGGAATTGTCAATATAAATAGTTGGTCTTCAGTTCAACAGCTGTTTAGAATCTGTGGAATGTCACTCCTGAACTCAGAGCTACGTGTGCTACGGTCTGTACTTTGAGTCGGGAGCAGGATACTTGTTAATTGGCCATTGGTCCAGTTGCACTGCAAGGACTTCTGATTGGTCAACCCCAGGCTAGGGTGGGGGGTTCTAAATGGCATCCTGTTCCTTTGTTCGGTGGAGAAAATCTGAGGACAGGGGAGACTGAACCTCCCAGCATAACATCTTGATTTGTCCTTCTCAAATAAACCTATTTTTTCTCCCGCTGATTTGCTTTGGAGTTTGTGTTATTGAAGAATAACATCAATTGCTAACACTACCGATCTACACAACCTACTCCACATTTTTAAAGTGAAAGAACATTATAGAAAATCTTCCAAATTAATACATTTGTACTTAGTACGTGGTGGAAGCACCTTAAGGCAGTCATTACAGCTGTGAATCATATTGAATAAGATTCTACCAACTTTGAACAACTCTTAGGGCAACATTTATCTAATGTTTTATCAAAATTGCTCAAGCTCAGTAAATGTGTTTGAGAGTCATTGAAACCTTATCTCTGAATTCCAAGAAAATTTGGTCAGAACTGAGACTGGACCACTCAAGACCACTCAAGACCACTCTTGGAAAAACATGACTTAGCATAATTTTTTTTGTAATTGTCCAGCTGAAAATAAAACTCTATCCCAGGGTTAGGTTTTCAGAAGACTAAGGAAGGTTTTCCTCAAACCTTTTACCCTTAGGGGCCTCCCGAGTGGTGCAGCAGTCTAAGGCACTGCATCGCAGTGCTATCTGTGTTACTACAGATCCTGGTTCAGTACCGGGCTGTATTGCAGCCAGCCGCGACCGTAGGGGAGGGTTTGGACTGCCGGGATGTCCGTGTCTCATCTCAATCTAGCGACTCGTGTGGCGGGCCGGGTGCTGACACGGTTGCCAGGTGTCTGGTGTTTCTTCTGACACATTTGTGCGGCTGGCATGCGTTGTTGTTTTTTGGAGGACGCACGGCTCTCGACCTTCGCTTCTCCTGAGTCTGTACGGGAGTTGCAGCGATGGGACAAGACTGTAACTGATGAAATTGGGTGATAAAATTAAATAAAAATAAAAACATGTTCCAAAAATCATTCCACTGAGTATTAATTCTGGGTTGTGAAGACACGCAGTAAAAAACATAATTAAAAAAAATAAATCCATAATTTATATTTTACTTTAGAAATGTGGAGTAGGTTTAAGGCAGAAAAATGTGAAGTAGGAGAGGCTTCAATCGATTGTGAAATGTAGATATGCAAAATTGTTGCCAATTGACACAAAGCCCCAAATCTTCTGGTCTTTGTCAAATTTCTGCTCTGCTCAACCTGCCCCGGTCAACTGTAAGTGCTAGGAGCACCAACAACTGCCTCTAGAAGCAACGTCAGCACAAGAACTGTTGTCACTTTAATAATGTTTACATATCTTGCGTTACTCATGTCATATGTATAGTTGAAGTCGGAAGTTTACGTACACCTTAGCCAAAAACATTTAAACTAAGTTTTTCACAATTCCTGACATTTAATCCTGGTAAGAATTTCCTGTCTTAGGTCAGTTAAGACCACCACTTTATTTTAACTACTTAGGGAGTGGTGGGGCACTGATTCTTGGCAATATCACTGCCGCTCCCTAAGAAGTTAGACAAGGTTTCAAGAGTTCACATTGAAAAACAGCCGAATAGAAGAAGATTATGTAAATAGAGAGAGGAAGTGATTTCTGTCTGTGGCGCGAGGGACCTGGGAGCGCACACCTCGGTATTTTACTTTACTATCGTTCAGGATATTATCCGTTTGAAATATAATCGCTAATAAACATAATAGTGTAGCTAAGGATCGATTAGAAATGTGGTTTGATTTGTTTGGACACAGTTTATAGGTCAAACCTTTTACCGGTCTCTGTGTCTTCAATATTGGGCGAGTGAACGGTGGATTTTCTGAACAGAACGTGCCAACCAAATGGAGATTTATGGATATAAATAGTGACTTTTTCTAACAAAAGGAACATTGGATGTCTTGCTTGGACACTTCGAATTGCCCTCAGCAGAAGATCATCAAAGGTAAGTGATTTATTTTAGCTCTTTTATGTGTTTTCTGACACCCGCGCTGGTTTTATTATTATGCTAATGGGGGAAGTACATGGGGAGCTGTCCTCAGACAATCAAATGTTGTGCTTTTGCCGTAAAGCCTTTTTGAAATCTGACAACGCTGTGAGATTGTCAAGAGTCTAAGCTTTTGAAGAGTGTGCAACACTTGTATTTTTATGAATGTTTTATAATACTACATTTGCATTTTGAATTTGGTGCTCTACATTTTTCTGGATGTTGTCAAGGATGGGGCGCTAGCACCCCACTGCTCCTTAATTATCCCCAACAGGCTAAGTGTTTCAGTGACTTCATTAGCTGTGGTTGCTGATGCGTATATGGTTAAATCATCAGCATAAATGGACACACAAGATTTGTTTAATTCCAGTGGCAGGTCATTGGTGAAAAGAGTAGAGGGCCTAGAGAGCTGCCCTGAAGTACACCAAACTTTATATATTTGACATTAGAGAAGCTTCCATTAAAGAAAACCCTCTGTATTCTATTAGATAGATAAATCTGGATCCATGATATGGCAGAGGTTGAAAAGCCATAACATAAGTTTTTTTCAACAACTGCTGTTAGAACCAGTAAAGTCTGCTTTACCACTCTTGGGTATCGAAAAATTGCTTTGGCTTCCTTCCAGGCCTGAGGACAAATACTTTCCTCTAGGCTCAGATTAAACATATGAGAAATAGGAGTCATAGAGTGGCTATAGAGTCAGCTACCATCCTCAGTAGCTTTCCATCTAAATTGTCAATGCCAGGAGGTTTGTCATTATTGATCAATAACAATAATTTTTCCACTTCTCCCACAATAACTTTTCAAAATTCAAACTTACAACCCTTTTTACATACATGAATACAATTGCTCACTGTTCGTTGTTGGCATTTCCTGCCTAAGTTGTCCCACTTTGCCAATGAAATAATAATTAAAATAATTAGCATCATCAAATGGTTTTGTGATGATTAAGCCATCTGATTCGATGAAAGTTGAATGTGTCTTTCTGACCATAATTTAATTTAAAGTACTCCAGTACTTTTTTCCTTCATACTTTATATCATTGATCTTGGCTTCATAATACACTCTTCTTCTTTTTGTTGAATTTAGTCACATCATTTCTCAATTTGTAGCAAGTAAGCCAGTCAGATGTGCAGCCAGACTTATTATCCACTCCTTTTGCCCCATCTCTTTCAACCATACAGTTTTTCAATTCCACATCAATCCATGGAGCCTTTACAGTTCTAAAAGTCAGTTTTTAAAGATATTTTGGGAAACAGGGACCAGGTAGCCTATCAGTTAAGAGCTTTGAGCCAGTAACCGAAAGGTCACTGGTTTGAATCCCTGAGCCGACTAGGTGGAAAATTTGACAATTTGCACATGTGCAAGGCATTTATCTCTATTGCTCCTGTAAGTCGCTCTGGATAAGAGTGTCTGCTAAATGACACTTTTGTTTTTCATGCGTTCCCGTAAAACCTCAAGTCGATGCTCTTGAGAGTCTTCTCTCTTTCAACCAGACAATGTTTAGCTTGCTTCCCTCCCGTAGGTCCAAACTTGAAATCTGATGATTGTTGTTTTTGACAGTTCAAAAAAATAGGTAAGTTATAAGTTTAAAAGAGAAATAGCTATATTATTACTGTAAATTGTTAGGGATAGTGTTTTCATTAGCACTGTGTCTAAATTCCTCTAAATTGTTATTTAATTTAATTTAGGTGCTAGATCATTTGATTTATCGTCCCAATTATGTGTTATTATTATAATTCTCTAATGTTGACTCAGCTCTCATGGCAATTTGTTTTAATTTGTTTCGCTTCTGTGTATGTCCACTTAAAAACTGTGGATCTGTGGGAGTGCAGGCGTGAAGATAACTTTGTACCTAACCTGATCTGCGCAATGTGGTTGGCTTGCTATGAAAGGAAATCATTTGTGTGTCCATAAAGGTTAATTCGGGTTAGCGGATTGGCCAAGACTGTGAATATTTCATTCCCTTTATTATTATTTTTAGAACTTGCCTTGCCCTCACCTTCAATTCAGTTTTGGTTTAATTATTCATGAGTAGTGCATCATTTATTACAGGCTTGTTTATGCATGACTGGCTGCCCAAGGGTTTTGTTGTTTTGTTTTTCTTTGGTATATGTTTGGAACATGGTTTGAAGGCTCTGTTGGTAGACGATTGTATCTTGCTGCCATGAGTTTAACATCTGAGTCTCACCAGGGAAAGGCTGGACAGACTTTTGAAGAACACTTGCGACTTGCCTCAGTCCATGAGCCAGACACAGTCCAAATACCTTTTCTTCAGGATTTTATTTACATCTTTGTCTTCACACAGTGAAAACATTTACTCTATTAATACATGAATTAACATTTTCTGAAGACACTGCGGTACAACTAAGATTCATCAAAAGTACCTCTATGACTAAATTGAGGAAGATAATGTTAAATCGAGTCATGTCACTGCTTTACCCCTATTCTGATCGATAATAACTGTAATGTACTATTATCTTTTGTTAGAACTTACAAAGCCAGGTTTCGATTTATTCAACTTCCATTGAAACAGAGCGAGATCATAATTGCTCATATCATGTATTCTGGGGGAGGGCAAATTAATTGTGCAAGGGTGACTTCCTCCCCTCTGAGGAGTTGGATATCGATCCAGCACTATTGGATCTGCTCCTCACCTTTGACCTTTTAAGCGTGTGTGGTGTGGTTATGATCTCTCTTAACTTCTTAAGGAGCTGCAAGGTGCGCTGGGGTGCTAGCACCCCACTCCCGACACTACCAGGTGAAATGCAAGGCGCCAAATTCAAAATCCAAAAGTTGAATTATTAAACATGCATCAATAATACAAGTGTTTCATAGTCATCAAAAGCTCTGTTTCTTGGCAATATCACAGCATTGTCAGATTTCAAAAAGTCTTTACGGCGAAAGCACCACATTAGATTGTTTGAGGGTAGCACCTTCAATATTTTTCCATTACCATGAATTCATAAGCCATCACGGTTCACACAAAACACATTTCACAGCGAAAACAAATCAATTACCTGTTGAAGAACTTCTGCTGAGGGCTTCCCAAGTGTCCAACGAAGACAATCCATGGTTCTTTTGTTAGAAAAAGTCATGTATTATATCCATAAATCGTTACACTCACATTAACATCTGCTAACCATGTGTATGTGACAAATAAAATTTGATTTGATTTGATATATATATATAAGGGAGAATGAGCAGCCATGGAAAATGTCAGATTCAGCGGTTGTGTGGGATTACTGTATCATTGCAGTACATGATAGCCCCCTCTCAACACAGTGGGAGCCAATAGGATTCCATTCACCACCAGCTGGGTTAAAAATGGCTGAAGGTGATTAGGCAACAAAATAATCTGTTACTTTCTTTATCGTTCTCTTTCATTTGACAAAATAAAATCATTGTTTACTAAGATGTTGTGTTTGTAGGCAGCATTGCAAAGGTATTGGGTTTGGTTTGGAAAGTTGAATGTGCACATATATGATATCATTGGAAAGTTCTTGGTAGCTAGCTAGCTTCTTAGTTTGGATCCCGTGACGCAGTTGGTATCAGTTGCTGGGACTGCTTGTCTCTTTCCACGGATCCTGCCGACCAAGGACGGGTCTGAGGAGCTTTTTGGCATCACAGCTAGCGGGGTTGTCTTGAACACAGCCCGCAACGCGGTTAGCCATTGTGGCTGGGACCACAGATTGTCCCGGGTTTGTGGCTGTCTAGATCCCTGCTGTTTGTTGTTTTCAATCCAGCCCTGTCTGGAACTGTGAGGAGTAACAGTGTAACCTACGTTGCTATCTACCATGACAACGACCAACGCCGGAGTACCGTTGAGGACATGGTGTCTCACAATCACAAATTAAGGATATTTTAAACAACAAAAAGAGACCTACAAGCAGTTGTCACAACAACATGAAAATAGCTTCAAGTGTTTTGTCCAAATACTAGTGGATTCTACTAATAAAATAATGGACGACCTGACCAGAGAGGTCCAAGACCTGAAGAACAGTTTGCAGTTCTCCCAGGGTCAGCTTGATGAGTTGAAAGAGGAGAACGGCAAGATGACAGCAATCTGTAAGTCATTGAGAGACGACAATAGTTCTGTGTGTGAATCCATAATAACAATGACAGATAAATCAGACTACCTCGAGGGACAATCAAGGCAGAACAATATGGTTGTGGACAGAATTGCAGAATCTCCACATGAGACCTAGACGGAGGACAAAGTGAGGTAAAGAACGCTGATAAATTGAAGATGGACCACAGGAAGATTGAGGTGGAGCGCGCCCACAGGACTGGAAAACCCACCACCGGCCCAGGTGATAGGCCCAGGCCGATAGTGGTCAAGTTCCTGAGGTTCAAGTACAAGTCAGCTGTTCTGGAAAGGGCCAAGAACTTGAGAGGTACGTATATCTTCCTCAACAAGGACAAACCTGAAGCTGTGCAACAGAAGAGGAAAGAACTGATCCCAGCCATGAAAGCTGCCAGAGCGCGTGGGGACATTACATCCGCTATGACAGGCTCATTGTCCACCCTCCCTCCCAGAAGCCTGGAAGGGATGAGAGAGCCAAGCCTATGGGTTCGTAGCTTCAACCCCGCAGCACACAAACACACACGCACACACACAACTATTGACTGCTGAATGTATAGTTTTTTCTCTTGCTTTGTTTACTCTTTTCAGTATTAATAATTCAACTTTTGGATTTTGAATTTGGCGCCTTGCATTTCACCGGGTAGTGTCTAACTACACTCCGTAAGTAGTTAAGTCTATCTCTGTTAAGCTACCCAGGAATGGGCTGAAAATAGCCCATATTAATATATATAGCCTTAGAAATTAGGTTCATGAAATCAATAACTTGCTAACATCAGATAACATTCATATATTAGCAATTTCTGAGACTCACTTAGATAATTCATTTGATGATAAATCAGTAGCAATACAAGGACATAACATCTATAGAAGAGACAGAAAGGCTTATGGGGGAGGTGTTATATATTCAGAGCCATGTCCCTGTAATGCTAAGAGAAACACACCAAGACAGTTGTGAAGGGGGCACGACAAAGCCTATTCCCCCTCAGGAAACTAAAAAGATTTGGCATGGGTCATGAGATCCTCAAAAGGTTCTACAGCTGCAACATCGAGAGCATCCTGACAGGCTGCAACACTGCCTGGTACGGAAATTGCTCGGCCTCTGACCGCAAGGCACTACAGAGGGTAGTGCGTATGGCCCAGTACATCACTGGGGCTAAGCTGCCTGCCATCCAGGACCTCTACACCAGGCGGTGTCAGAGGAAGGCCCTAAAAATTTTCAAAGACCCCATCCACCCCAGTCATAGACTGTTCTCTCTACTACCACATGGCAAGCGGTACCGGAGTGCAAAGTCTAGGACAAAAAGGCTTCTCAACAGTTTTTACCCCCAAGCCATAAGACTCCTGAACAGGTAATCAAATGGCTACCCGGACTATTTGCATTGTGTGCCCCCCCAACCCCTCTTTTTACGCTTCTGCTACTCTCTGTTTATCATATATGCATAGTCACTTTAACTATACATTCATGTACATACTACCTCAATTGGGACGACCAACCAGTGCTCCCGCACATTGGCTAACCGGGCTATCTATCTGCATTGTGTCCCGCCACCCGCCACCCACTACCCGCCAACGCCTTTTTTACGCTACTGCTACTCTCTGTTCATCATATATGCATAGTCACTTTAACCATAGCTACATGTACATACTACCTCAATCAGCCTGACTAACCGGTGTCTGTATGTAGCCTCGCTACTTTTATAGCCTCGCTACTGTATATAGCCTGTCTTTTTACTGTTGTTTTTACTTTTTACTTACCTATTGTTCACCTAATACTTTTTTTGCACTATTTGTTAGAGCCTGTAAGTAAGCATTTCACTGTAAGGTCTACACCTGTTGTATTCGTGAAAAATAAATTTTGATTTGATTTGAGAAGCTCTTATGTCAAGTGTTATCGAAGTGTTGTGGTTGCAGGTTCACTTGGCACATCTAAAGCCTATTTTTGGGGGGGTGTTGCTATAGGCCACCAAGTGCTAACAGTTGGTATCTAAATAATATGTGTGAAATGCGTGATCGTGTATTTGATGAAAACAGAGTGGTCTACTTTCTTGGGGACCTGAATATTGACTGGTTTTCATGAAGCTGTCAGCTCAAGAAGAAGCTTATTACTGTAACCAGTGGCTGTAATCTGGTTCAGGTTATTAATCAACCTACCAGGGTGTTTACAAACACTACAGGAACAAGATCATCCACATGTGTCGATCAAATTTTTACCAATACTGTAGAACTTTGTTCGAAAGTTGTATTCATACCCATTGGATGCAGTGATCACAATATATTGGCTATATCCAGGAAAGCCAAAGTTCCAACAACTGGCCCTAAAATAGTGTATAAAACATTTTGTTGTGACTCTTATGTAGATGATCTTAAAATAATTGTTGGTCTGATGTGATTTATGATGAGTATCCAGACGCTGCACTTGATGAATTTACAAATTGCTTCTTCCAATTATTGATAAACATGCACCTGTTAAACTTCTTAGGGATGAGCACACGAGGTGACCGTTTTGGAGAGCCTGGCGTGCCCAAAGTAAAATGCCTCCCATTCAGGCCCAGAAAATAGGATATGCACATATTTGGTACCATTGGATAGGAAACACTCTGAATTTTGTAAAACTGTTAACCATTTGTCTGTGAGTAAAACAGAACGGATATGGCAGGCGAAACCCCGAGGAATTTCTGTCCTGGAAAAAGTGGTTTTCACAGAGTGCCTCATTTGGAACCCCTCCCTCATGAAAATGCCCATA
>QNTS01000836.1:296755-316744 GCA_003317085.1 Hucho hucho
GAAAAGTATGTGAGGTGCTACCCTCAAACAATCAAATGTTGTGCTTTCGCCGTAAAGCCTTTTTGAAATCTGACAACGCTGTGATATTGCCAAGAAACAGAGCTTTTGATGAGTATGGAACACTTGTATATTGGTGGATGTTTAATAATTCAACTTTTGGATTTTGAATTTGGCGCCTCACATTTCACCTGGTAGTGTCGGGAGTGTCGGGAGTCATGTATTTTATCCATAAATCTCCATTTGGTTCGCGTGTTATAATCAGAAACTACAGCGTCCACTACTCCATTACTCCGTGACGAGAACTCGTTCATCTTATACCTATAAACTTGTCCAAGAACAATCAAACATAGTTTTAAATGTATCCTTAGGAACACGTTTACGTATATTTACTATAATAAATCAACCGGAATATAAACTGAGCTCTAAAGACGGAAAAAAACACAGTGCGCGCTTGGCGAGAGCGCGCGTCCACTCATATAGACATCTAAAGGGACACTTCCTGATTTCCTTTTCTTCTCTGCTCTAAAGCATCCAAACAGAATCAAAACACTTTCTCGAGACTGTTGACATCCAGAGGAAGCGATCGGTACTGCATTCATATAAGTTGTGCAGTGATCCCTGAGAGGTTAATTGTTCATGGTTCATTGTACAAGCATGGGAAACAGTGTTTAAACCCTTTACAATGAAGATCTGTGAAGTTATTTGGATTTTTGTTGAAGCAGCTTTGGCAGCGATTACAGCCTTTAGACTTCTTGGTTATGACGCTACACGCTTCGCACACCTGTATTTGGGGAGTTTCTCCCGTTCTTCTCTGCAGATCCACTCAAGCTATGTCAGGTTGGATGGGGAGCATTGCTGCATAGCTATGTTTGATCGGGTTCAAGTCCGGGCTCTTGCTGGGCCATTCACATTCAGAGACTTGTCCCCAAAGCCACTGCCGCGTTGTCTTGGCTGTGTCCTTAGGGGTTGTTGTCCTGATGGAAGGTGAACATTCGCCCCAGTCTGAGGTCCTGAGTGCTCTGGAGCAGGTTTTCATCAAGGATCTCTCTGTACTTTGTCCGTTCATTTTTCCATAGATCCTGACTTGTCTCCCAGTCCCTGCCGCTGAAAAACATCCCCACCACCGTAAGGATAGTGCCTAGGTTTCCTCCAGACATGATGCTTGGCATTCAGGCCAAATAGTTCATTCTTGGTTTCATCAGACCAGAGAATCTTTTTCCTCATGGTCTGAGAGTCTTTAGGTGACTTTTGGCAAACTCCAAGTGGGCTGTCAAGTGACTTTTACTGAGGAGTTGCTTCCGTCTGGCCACTCTACCACTCTACCATAAAGGGCTGCTTGGTGGAGTGCTGCATAGGTCGTTTTCCTTCTGGAAGGTTCTCCCAATTCCATAGAGGAACTCTGGATCTCTGTCAGAGTGACCATTGGTTCTCCGCTGAGTGCTCAGTTTGGCCGGGAAGCCAGCTCTAGGATGAGTCTTGGTGGTTCCAAACTTTTTGTTTTCAATTTGCCAAAATTCAAAAAATCTGTTTTCGTTTTGTCATTATGGGGTATTGTGTGTAGATTGATGAGGAATTGTTTTTACTTACATTATTGAATAAGGCTATAATGTGGTAAAAGTAAAGGGGTCTGAATACTTTCTGAAGGCTCTGTAATTAAATAACATTGAAAAGATTTTCATGTTCATTCAATTGAGTTCTATTTTGCTAATAGGCTACTGTCTGTAATTTTTTTGCCTCAATATATTTCATGATTTGTAACAACATGCAATGATGTGCCAAATATTTGCAGCCATAGGTGATAGTATATTTCTAGGAGCTGATCTATTGTCAGTATTGTGGAATAATTTTAATGTTAAGGTAAGATTGAAATGGAGAATATATATGTGACGAGGGGGGCCTGGAGCTGATCTACTGGCACTGGTAAACACCTCAGAAAGGACAAAAAGTGATTACTAATAAGACAGGACAAGTGTGTAGTAATATCAGAATCCGAATCACCTTTATTCGCCAAATGCAATGCATATACAGGAATTTGACTCAGTGAAATAGTTCTGCCACAATAAACAGATTTTACAGAGAGACAATAATCTGAAAATACGGAAAAAATAACACTCCCCTTTCAATACATGTCACTCATCAACTCTACCTCATTTTCTTTTTTTTTCTTTTTTTTCTTTTTTTTACAAATGAGGAAAGGAGAGAGGTTTTGATCATGGAGTCTTCTGACTGAAACACAGGTTGATGCTGATGTCTGAACTGGGAAAGACCTTGTACTCAGCATTAACATTATACAATACACAGCTGTCACTTTTTATAGTATTTTTTTATTGTTCCACTTGAAAGTTGTTAAAAAGCATTTTTTATCATATCTACATAAGTTCAGCAATTGCATTCTTCTCATATTACTCTATAGGCTACTCGGTATGAGAAGAATTCTACCCTCCTGCATCTCACTTCTGCCTGTAGTTACAGTGGCTTGCGAAAGTATTCACCCCCTTGGCATTTTCCTATTTTGTTTTCTTACAAATTGGAATTTACATTTATTTTTGGGGGGTTTGTAACATTTGATTTACACAACATGTCTACCACTTTGAAGATGAAAACTGTTTTTTTTTATTGTGAAACAAGCAAGAAACAAGACAAAAAAACAGAACTTGAGCGTGCATAACTATTCACCCCCCCAAAGTCAATACTTTGTAGAGCCACCTTTTGCAGCATTTACAGCTGCAAGTCTCTTAGAGTATGTCTATATAAATTTGGCACATCTATTTTGCCCATTCTTCAAGGAAAAATTGCTCCAGCTCCTTCAAGTTGGATGGGTTCCGCTGGTGTACAGCAATCTTTAAGTCATAACACATATTCTCAGTTGGATTGACGTCTAGGCTTTAACTAGGCCATTCCAATACATTTAAATGTTTCCCTTAAACCACTCAAGTGCTCCTTTAGCAGTATGATTAGGGTCATTGTCCTGCTGGAAGGTGAACCTCCATCCCAGTCTCAAATCTGACTGAAAGACTGAAGACTGAAACAGGTTTCCCTCAAGAATTTCCCTGTATTTAGCAAATTCCATCATTCCTTCAATTCTGACCAGTTTCCCAGTCCCTGCCGATGAAAAACATACCCACAGCATGATGCTGCCACCACCATGCATCACTGTGGGGATGGTGTTCTTGGGGTGATGAGAGGTGTTGGGTTTGCGCCAGACATAGCGTCTTCCTTGATGGCCAAAAAGCTACATTTTAGTCTCATATGACCAGAGTACCTTCTTCCACATGTTTGGCGTTGGTGTTGCAGACTCTGGGGCCTTTCAGAACAGGTGTATATATACTGAGATCATGTGACAGATCATGTGACACTTAGATTGCACACAGGTGGACTTTGCTTAACGAATTATGTGACTTCTGAAGGTTATTGGTTGCACCAGATCTTATTTAGGGGCTTCAAAGCAAAGGAGGTGAACCCGTATGTATGCACCACTTTTCAGCAATTTTTATTTTTATAATTTTTTTAAACAAGCTCTATTTTTTATTTCACTTCACCAATTTGAAATCCAATTAAAAATCCACTTAAATGACAAATCCACTTCAAATAGGAAAAATGCCAGAGGATTGTCACGATCTTGTACAGAAATGGACCAAGGCGCAGCGCGGGTTGAGTTCCACATCTTTAATACCAGTGAAACTTCCAAAATATACAAGAATAAACAGACCGTAACATATGTAGCGCATAAACAGCACTAACAGAAACAATAACCCACAAAGGCAGGTGGGGAAGGGAACAAACTAAATAGGATTCCCAATTAGAGGCAACGACTAACAGCTGCCTCTAATTGGGAACCAACACAAAACCCAACATAAAGTCCCCTAGAAAACCCTAGTCACGCCTTGACCTAACACACCATAGAGAAACCCAGAGGGCTCTCTATGGCCAGGGCGTGACAGGGACGAATACTTTTGCAAGGCACTGTAACTACAGGCAGAAGTGAGATGAACTCTGCCTGCTGGACTCATGAGTCAAACTCTGTCATGCACTCCACCCCTTCTGCCAACTGACTGTACATGTCCATAACCTGTAAGACATTACATAGATGGAAGTGACTTCATAACCCACTGGAGACTTGAAGACAGAACCTCACCCAGAGAGCTGTGCATGTCAGTCTTTTGCACAGCCAAATCCTTAGATTTTTGCAAATAGACCATAGAAATGCCATTCAAGTTTTGGTTATACAGCTGAAGTTGCATTCTGCACACAACTTATATTGATTTGTTTGATTTTATAAGCACATCAGTATGATATTTGCTGCTGAAAATGTTTTGTCTTTGTAACATGAACACATCCATGTATCTAAGCTTACTGTATATACACATAGTGACAACCTATAATTATTATGCAGAGTATATTCTGAAGAGATTAATTCATTTTGCATTGATGTGTCCAATCGAGATGGACTCTGACAGATGGGAAGGAAAAGAGGTGAAACGAGAGTCATTTGAACTCAGGCCTCATTAAAGAGCAAACTTCTTCGCTCAAAATGAGAAAATCTCACTCTGAGTTATTGTTATCCCATCCTCCTAATTTATTTTTCTCACTTAACTTCCCCCTCTTCTCTCTCTCTTTCTTATGTCTGTCTCTATTACAACAGTCTATTTTCATTCGTTTCACCCACTGAATAACTCCCACTGAATAACACAGAGTCACAATTAATGGGCTAGCAACCTCAATACTGATCATTTAGACAGACTCACTGTATTTTGGTTCTTAAAATGTTATACACAATATCCATCGTCATGACTACAAGACATATCCATTGTAATTACCCAATTAAAATACATGTATGTGGTGTATCACTGGATTGGACAACCAGCATGAAGGAGTTCTGCATTGGTGAATGCTAAATGAATGCCTTCAACTTAAATTGGCTTTTGCTACTTTCGCAACATGACTTTTATTGATTTACATGTGTAACCTGTTAGTGAAAATTGGTAGGATGATTAAAGTAATGATATACTGCAGTTATCTGACATCCCTAAGTGAACAAAGAATTGCTGTACTACAACAGGCAAAATATAAACTCATATACACATATTTTGGTTCTGATACTTTCATAAAGTCAGATACACTAGGTATACCAACATTAGGAAAACCTTCCTCAAAATTTGGTTGGGGGGGTGGACTAATGGATAGAAAATAATCATGGTTCATGTTCATGCAATTGCCAGAAATGTTCAGCTGTTCTTACTTTAGGCAACAAGAAGTCAAGTGATAGGTGATAGCTCAGAAAGCTATGACTATGAGAGGAAATATACAGTGAGTATACCAAACATTAGGAACACCTTCCTAATTTTGAGTTGCACCCCCCCTTTTTCACTCAGAACAGCATCAATTCGTTGGGGCATGGACTCTACAAGGTGTTGAATGCATTCCACAGGGATGCTGGCCCATATTGACTCCAATGTTTCCCACAGTTGTGTCAAGTTGGCTGGATGTACTTTGGTTGGTGTATCATTCTTGATATATACAGGAACTGTTGAGCGGGAAAAATCCAGCAGCGTTGCAGTTCTTGACACAAACCGGTGCGCCTGGATCCTACTACCATAACCCGTTCAAATGGACTTAAATCTTTTGTCTTGCCCATTCACCCTCTGAATGGCACACATACACAATCCATGTCTCAAGGCTTCTTTAACCTGTCTCTTTCCCTTCATCTACACTGGTTGAAGTGGACTTAACAAGTGACATCAATAAGGGATCATAGCTTTCACCTGGATTCACCTGGTTAGTCTGTCATGGAAAGAGCAGGTGTCCTTAATGTTTAGTACACTCAGTGTATATATAGTGTTGTGAGTGTGCATAGAGTCAGTGCAAGTCCGGGTAAACATGAATGGACTATTTAGCAGTCTTATGGCTATTTAGCAGTCTTATGGCTTTGGGGTAGAAATTGTTTCAGAGCCTGTTGTTCCAAGAGCGGATGCTTTGGTACCGTTTGCTGGACGGTAGCAGAGTAAACAGTCTACGGCAAACACTAGTGGTTTGATGGTTGACAAGCAGGAGAAGTGCCGGATGTAATCTATTCCTGACTTCTAGCAATATTGTTGAAATTTGTTGGAAGTTTGCAACAACTTTATGGGAGCCCGTTTTCACTCCTTTTTGCTTAGCGAAATATGCGTGTTGCACCCATATGTAGAATTGACAACAAATCTCCAGCAAATGGCAGCTGGGGGCAAACCACAACGTGTATCTTGTAAATTGAGCATCATTGGCAAAAAAGGGCTTGTAAGTAATCCATACCAAGCCTTCCAGTAATCATGACAAACTCACTTACAAAACTCAGCTTTGGATGATACTGATTTTATGACCAACATGATCCTATTTACACTTTGTAAACATTTTGACACTAGAATGAATATGATGCCAATAAAACCAGAAAAATTGGTTCTAAGGGGCAGTTGACTTTTAACTAATTTACCGCCTGGTGATGTCACCAGGCATGCCAAATCTCCATCCCACCAAAACAGGCTGAAATGTAAGTCTTTTCAAACAGCTCTTACACTAAAATGGCATTATTATAATTGTAACAATTTCACAGTAATTTTTCAACCTCACAATGGGAAAGTATATATAATACATTGAAAAAACATGTTTTTGACTGCCCTGGGCCTTTAAATGATTCTGAAGATGAGCACCTAAGTTGTCCTTTCTTTAACTTTCCTGTGCAAGCAGGAATGTGACCATTTTGGTACCATTGTTTCTGAGTGCCTTAGAGAAAAACACCCAGCACAGCTTCATGGTTGCACCATTACTAGGCTACAAAGAAAACTGATTCAAAAGACTAATTAATTTGCCCAAGTATACCATAAGACATAAATATAATGCATCAGTGATTTGAATATCCTGTAACTTTCTGAAGAGGCAACGCACAAGAATGCTCCATCTGTGTTTTTGCATTGTGCGGTTCACACATATCTGTAACACTTTGTGTAGCTGTTAGCGATGCTAATGATAATCGCCTTCTGGTAGATGGAAAGACTTTCCCAAAATACTGCAAAATTAAATGTTAACTATAGACTGTAGTTTATGCCTACCTGGCAGAAAGACATGATTATTTACATCAATCTAGTGGGCATTTGTTTAGCAAAGTCAGCACATATGTGGGCTACAGAAACACTGCTAATGAACAGACTATTGCTATAGATGCATGGTGCACACTTGAATTAAAAGGTAACTACACACAAAAATATAACTATTTTTCCCAGTTCTCAAAAGTGGTCTCCTGACGTGGTTTAAGCATTGTTGTGAACTAGTTGCAAAAAAAAGTGAGATTTTGAGAGCACTTTAAAAATATATATATTTATTTAACTAGGCAAGTCAGTAAAGAACAAATTCTTATTTTCAATGACAGCGGGATAACTGCTTTGTTCAGGGGCAGAATGACAGACTTTTACCTTGTCAGCTCGGGGATTCGATCTTGCAACCTTTCGGTTACTAGTCCAATGCTCCAACCACTAGGCTACCTGCCGCCCCATTTCACACCACTGCTGAAAAGACACAGACCAGTGTACTAGGCCTACACAGATTTCTTCATTATGTGTTTATTTACTCTTTTTTTATTGGATAATGACTGCAGCTTATTTCTCATCCTACATTACAGCAATGTGTCACTTGACACAGATACACAACTTGTCAGCTGGTCCCTTGTATAACCTTTAATTTAAGGACATACAGTATACACTTTCAATACCTAATGACAGACACACTCAATGTATGAGAACATTAAAACCAGTTATAGTGACACTGAAAACGCAATGTCTACATTTTACATTCTGGTTTCCCATAAAAGCTGCTATGAATCTAAATAATAGTGTGTGTGTGTGTATATCTGTGTATCTGTGTATGTGTGCATACGTACTAAAATACTGAAAGCTCAATGTCAAAATTTTACGTTCTGGATTCCCATAACAACTGCTCTCAATCCAAATAATGGTGTGTGAGTCTATCTGTTTCTGTGCATGCGTGAATTCAAGTGAGCTATGACCACCATCTGAACCAAACCATTTACCTGTCAAACTGTTGCTTACACCCAGAGGAGTGTAAATGTGCAATACCATTCAAAACCATTGTTGCTCAATGCCGATTGCTCGCTGCTCGGTGTCCCTTACTGAGGTGATTCTGTCAAGGAGGGATGTGATGTTTAGTGAGAGGAACTCTGCAGTTGTCTAGTCTAGATTGATAACTGTTCTCTTTTTCGGATCTCTTAGAAAGAAGTGTTTCTCAGCGGATGCCCAGCGGTGTGGAGTGTGTGGAGATTGATTGCTCAGCAGGACACTGACCCGGGCATTTAGAGTCCCTGTGGCCTCTAGTGATGGACTAGCCAATCTCTCCCCTTAGTTATCCCAGTGTGTGCGATAAGCTGTAACGGGCCTCGTCAAGAGACTGGGAAATACAACTCCAATTAGTGATGGACTCCGTGGGCTGGAGACGCTGACTAACATTGTGGCCAAGAAGAGAGGAGGACAAGCATTGTAATTATAATATACCCACCTGCATTCTTTGATCAATAATATACTTTGAAATATATAAATGTGATATTATCCTCTTGAACTTGATAAAAGTTAAAATACAAACGGCCAATACCTTCATTTTAATCTGAATTCATGAGTTTTCTTATGATGCTGTCGTGTGAATATTGAAACCCTAGACAACAAATGTCTACTGTATAACAAAAAGAGTGTACAACATATACAATACATTCAATTAGGTTTGAATTGTTTGTTTGTGTTTTCCATCAAAGCATTAATAAAACATATTACAGTGAGTGGATAGTATGGGAAATTATTTTTGAAAGTTCATCTTTTCATATTGGATTTACGGCTTAGCCCTTTTTCAGGCCATGTGTACAGGGACCTATTGATTCCAGGCAGACACATTTATCATTGGTATTCATGCCCAAGCTATTGATTAAGCTTTCCCTCTTTCCCTAGCCGATTTGCATTTAAAATCTAATTTATATGAAGGTCAGGAACATTAATTTCCAGAAGGTAGACATTCTTTCATGTATTATGCTTAATGGAATATGAATCACTTCCCACCTGAGAAATGAATGGATGTGCCAGTGACATTTCCAATATCTGTTTTAGTGGTAATGGCATAATTTGCATTTGATAAATAGCCCTGGGTTTAAATGGAGAAAGAATAAGGTCAGAGACAACTTGTGCATCATTAACCATTCTCACTGCTTAATTGTCACACATGATTTGTACTTGATAAATGATAGACTGTCACTGCACTGCTTGTTTGATTAGACACTTGACACTGCAGGGAACCCACAGAGGACTGGAAATTGGATGTCTATTAAAGGTATGGATTACTTCAGTGAGAGACTGAGAAAACCAAATAATAAATTCAGCTTTAATGTGTTTGATTCATATTAATGCATGCAACCTAATTTAAATAGTAAGCAATTGAAGATGACGTTGCCAAAAGCATTAGATTACATTGTGTGTGTACATTGTAGGTTACACTACTCTAGGTAGTAGAACAATAAAAATGTTTATTTACTTCCTGTTTATTGTATGTAGTCTAAAATGTTTTGACATGTTTCACAGGTGTTCATGTTTTAACACAATATGAAATGACATTTAAAGAATAAAAACAAAAACAACAAATCCATCTGTATATTTACAGTTGAAGTCGGAAGTTTACATACACTTATGTTGGAGTCATTGAAACTTGTTTTTCAAACACTACACAAATGTCTCGTTAAATGTATTTGGCTAAGGTGTATGTATTCTTCCAACTTCAACTGTAGCTTTTCTCTCTAATGTGCAGGGTTGCCTTTTATAGTTTAAAAAGTAATACTTTTCACTGTTGTGAAAATATTTTAATTTAACTTCAGTAGTTTTCCCTGGGTAAATTAATTTGTTTGTTTTATACACCTTTGGTCTGAGAGAAACAGTATTGGCCAGATGGAGGTCCTCAAAACGTAATTTAAGTTAGGATGTTCAAAAGTTAAATTTAATCATGCACATTTGAGTATGCCTCATTCTGCATAGATGAGATTAGATGTCTCCTTTCTATCTTATTTAGAGCTTGTCTTCTTTGATTGCAATGACCAAGGCTGTGATAGAAACATTTATTAATATGGAAAAAATCTCTAGATTTGAGAAATGGATATGAGCCATGTGTGGGTGGGAGAACACAAAAAGCCTTTCACTTCTACTTAGGGAGTACCTCATCTTCATCACAAAGAAAATGAAATGGGGGGAAAGCACTATTCATCTACAGTATACTGAGAGTCAATCAGATGTCTGCCATAGCTATAGGATTTAATCATCATACATCAGCGACTCATTCTCCAAGGACATCGATAAAAAGTTATCTTCTGAAGACACAAATTACTTTTCAGAGACAGATATTGACTCCTCTGTTTTGGTTACTTTGGAAGGGCAGTTCTGTAGGTCCATGCTACTTTCAGTTTTCTTATGTGAAAATGTGTGTACTATACAGTTTTTTCTATGTGGTACAATGAAATGTCCGCTTGAAATATGCATTGGATTCTAGGACATCAAATCATTAGGAAGTCTAATCTGATACAACTGGTTGTATTGAGGTCTCATAACAACCTCTTTACAACCTAAAGAAATACCCATTGAGCAATATGGTACTAATGAACACGGAATCCAATGTAATGTATTAAGGCTAGACAATTACATTTTCAAAGACTGAACAATCCCTTAGCCAATGAACTGAAATGGGATTGTGAGGATTATGTAAGAAATAAAGAAGGGAATGAAATGCATTATGTGCATATTAGTGTAAACCCCATAATCTGTTTGTCCTAAATGAGCTTTGTTTGAGGCGAAGTCTCAGTCCGTCCTCAGTCACTCTCAATGCCCCCTTCTCTCTCTCTCTCTGTATTTTACTCTGAAAAGATGAGAACATGAAATGTATTGGGCAATCCTTAAAAAAAATGTTGGTACCACTTCACATTCCAGCTCGTTAATAACCGGGTAATGAGATGGTATTTAGAACAGGAATCAGCAACATTGATACTATGCGGTTGGGGGACACAAAAAATCTGAACTCATATGGGGCCGCAATCGCTCACGGGTCTGTGTACCCACATCCATGCAGTAATTCTACACATTTCGCCATGAGGCGGAAATCATATTTTGCAATTGTATAACAATGTTATGCAAGTCTACACATTTTGCCCCAGGGTGGAGAGAAATGTTAGCAGTTTTTATGATTACTACAACTTTAGATAGATGGCTAGACTAACTTACCAATCAAAACATGTTTTGTTGACATGGGCTAACTGAGTGACTGTCAGTGACTGAAATAACAAGAGAAAAACTGCTGATGCACAGCCAAATTTCGAAATTGCACATTGTGTATTCCACTATTCTAACTCTCAACAGTAAGTTGAGATCCCAACTTAGTACTTTTTTTGTGGAAATTGATCCGAGGGCCTTCAAAAAGGGGGCCGCCATTTGCTGATCCCTGATTTCGTTTTTTCAAAGGTATCTGTAATCTGATTAAAATATTTTTTATTACATGTAATGTTCCGTTTCTCCCCTACCCTGAACTTTACAAGGACATATGTCACTGTTATGTAATGGTTTTTGTATGGTGAAGGGATATAACAGTATAACTAAAGATAAACTGGTAATTCTGCATTTTGCAGCACTGATACAGCGTTATTACATAGCAACTACCATCTCTGTTTCCAGGTTACAAACCATGTGCTAGTTGGGACAATTAACTTCTTAGGGAACTGATATAGCAGGCGAAAACCCGAGGAAAATCCATCCGGAATTGCAGTTTTTTGTGACCTTTGATCTGTTTGAGACTCTCCCCATTGACTTCAATGCAATCCAGCTCCGGGATTGCAGTACCTATGGCTTCCACTAGATGTCAACAGTCTTTATACAAAGCCTGGAAGCTGTAGCAGTGAGCAGAATGGATAGGAAGAGGAAATGGTCAAGGGAGCTCAGATGTCAACAAGATTTCTCGGGCGCGAGACTGGGTGCGCGCCCCACTTTTTTTTACTTATATAACGTTTAGGTAACCATCCGAGTGAAATATTATCGCTAATATTCATAAAAGGATTGCTAAGGATGCATTATAACTGGTCTTTGACTTGTTTAAGAAAAGTTTATAGGTATATTTGAACGCGTTCTCTTCACGTTTCAATGGGCGATTCGACGTTGGATTTTCTGAACATAACGCGCCAACCAAACGGAGATTTATGGATATAATAAATGACTTTTTCTAACAAAAGAACCATTGGATGTCTTCGCTAGACACTTGGGAAGCCCTCAGCAGAAGTTCTTCGAAAGGTAAGGGATTTGTTTTAACTGTGATATGGGTTTTGTGTGACCCGCCCTGGTTTATGGATTTATGCTAATGCATAAATATTAGAGGTGCTATTCTCAAACAATCAAATGTTGTGCTTTCGCCATAAAGCCTTTTTGAAATCTGACAACGCTGTGATATTGCCAAGAATCAGAGCTTTTGATGGCTATGCAACACTTGTATATTGATGAATGTTTAATAATTCAACTTCTGGATTTAGAATTTGGCGCCTTACATTTCACCGGGTAGTGTCGGGAGCGGCCCGCTAGCGCGCCGGTGCTCCCTAAGTAGTTAACTTCTTAGGGAGCGGCTCCCGAGGTGACGGTTTTGGAGAGTCTGGCGTGCCCAAAGTAAAATGCCTCCCACTCAAGCCCAGAAAATAGGATATGCACATAATTAGTACTAATGGATAGGAAACACTCTGAAGTTTCTAAAAGTGTTAACATAATGTCTGTGAGTATAACAGAACGGATATAGCAGGCAAAAACCCAAGGAAAATCCATCCGGAATTACAGTTTTTTGTGACCTTTGCTCTGTTTGACGGTCTCCCGATTGATTTCAAAGGCAACCAGCTCCGAGATTTCAGTACCTATGGCTTCCACTAGATGTCAACAGTCTCTATACAAAGCCAGGAAACAGTAGCCCTGACCAGAAAGGATAGGAAGAGAATATGGTCAAGGGAGCTTAGATGTCAACAAGATTTTGCGAGCGCGCAACCGAGTACACGCTCCACTTTATTTGCCTTTTTTATCATTCAGGCTACAATCCGATTTAAATATGATAGTAAATATACATAAAATGATACATAAGGAAACATTAAAAATGATGTTTGATTTGTTTGGAGAAATGTGATAGGTATAATTTGAACGGTTCAATGGGCGACTCAACCTTGGATTTTATGATCATAACGCGCCAACCAAACTGAGATTTATGGATATAATAAATAAACTTTTCTGACAAAAGAAGCATGGATTGTCTTCGTTGGACACTTGGGAAGCCCTCAGCAGAAGTTCATCAAAGGTAAGTGATTTTATATTAGCGATTTTATGCGTTTTGTGAGACCCGCATAGGGTTATGAATTTATGCTAATGGATAAATATTGTAGGTGCAATCCTCAAACAATCTGCCGATCTATAAATTACGTCTCTGTAATCTAGCATGGGTAGGATGGTAATCTGAATCAGGGTTAGACTGGCAGCTGGGGTGAAAGAGGAGCGATTACGATGGAGGAAACCAAGTAGAGATTTAACTTTAGCCTGCAGCTTTGAATTGTGCTGAGAGAAGAACAGTGTACCATCTAGCCATACTCCCAAGTACGTGTATGAGGTGAGTACCTCAAGCTCTAAACCCTCAGAGGTAGTAAGCACACCTGTGGGGAAACGGAAATTCTTCTTACCAAACCACATGACCTTTGTTTTGGAGGTTAAGGGCAGAGAAAGCTTGTTGGACACTAAGCAAGCTGGACACTTTGTTGTGGGGCGTTTAACACAAAATCCGTGGAGGGGCCAGCTGCCTACCATCTGCATACAAATGGATGAGAGAGCTTCCTACTGCCTGAGCTATGTTGTTGATGTAAATTGAGAAGAGCGTGGGGCCTAGGATCGAGCCTTGGGGTACTCCCTTGGTGACAGTCAGTGGCTGAAACAGCAGATGTTCTGACTTCATACACTGCACTCTTTGAGAGAGGTAGTTAGCAAACCAGGCAAAAGACCCCTCAGAGACACCAGTACTCATAAGCCGGCCCGCGAGAATGGAATGGTCTACCATATCAAAAGCTTTGGCCAAGTCAATACAAAATAGAAATAGGCTTATAACAGTCCTATAACAGTTAGAATCAGCTTGATCTCCCCCTTAACTACTAAGGGAGCAGTGGGGCACTAGCACTACCCGGTGAAATGTAAGGCACCAAATTCAAGATCCAAAAGTTGAATTATTAACTTCTTAGGGAGCAGCTCCCGAGGTTAAACATTCATCAATATACAAGTGTTGCATAGTAATCAAAAGCTATGATTCTTGGAAATATCACAGCGTTGTCAGATTTCAAAAAGGCTTTACGGCGAAAGCACAACATTTGATTGTTTGAGGATAGCCCCTCTCATATTTTATGCATTAGCATAAATCCATAACCAAAGCGGGTCTCATAAAACGCATAAAATCACTAATATAAAATCCCTTACCTTTCGAAGAACTTCTGCTGAGGGCTTCCCAAGTGTCCAACAAAGACATCCAATGGTTATTTTGTTGGAAAAAGTAATTTATTATATCCATAAATCTCCGTTTGGTTGGCGCGTTATGTTCATAAAATACAGCATCCACTCGCCCATTGAACCGTGAAGAGAACACGTTCAACCTATTCCTATACACTTGTCCAAGAACAATCAAACATCATTGATAATGTATCCTTAGGAACACTTTAATGTATATTTAGTATAATATTATAAACTGGACGATAGGAAAGGAAAAAAACCACAGTGCGCGCGAGCCCGTGAACGCACATCCTCTTCTGTTTACATCTGGTGACTAGTTCGAAATTATTCTTCTATTACCATTCAGAGCAACCTAACATCACCAAACACTGTCTAGAGACTGTTGACATCCAGTGGAAGAAATAGATACTGCAATCTTACTCCCATATATATCTGTTTTCAATAGGGAGGGGTTCAAAATGAGGCAACGTACTAATCAGTGGGAATAGGGTACAGGTGTGCGTGATGAAAGTTCAGGACGGATCTGTGACAGTACCCCCTCCCCCCTGATGCGCTGCACCAGCAGCGCAACAACACCGGTCTCGAGGACGATCACAGGAACACAGTTTGGGTCAATCAGGACCCGATGCAGCTGCCGAAGTTGCGTTGTCGGATGGACCAGTAGCAGTGGCATCGGACGGGCCAGTTGTGGCTGCTGAAGTGGTGTCGTCGGACGGACCCGTTGTGGCGATGTCGGACGACCCAGTTGCAGCTGCTGAAGTTGCAGCAGCGCCGGACAGACCAGTCGCAGCGTCGTCGGATGGGCATTCCTGCTGTTTCACTTAATGGTCGATTATTCTGTCACGTTGGTATGAAGAGATTTGGGAGACAGGCCCAAATTACGGCGTGCCGTGGAAAGGCACAGGGATGAAGACCAAACAAACACGTAACAAAACACAGGGTAAAAACCCAAAATAAAAGAGCGAGGAGTACCTCGAATAAATAACACAAGCGCACAATGATTAACTTCTTTGGGAGCAGCGCACGAGGTGACCGTTTTGGAGAGCCTGGCGTGCCCAAAGTAAAATGCCTCCCATTCAGGCCCAGAAAATAGGATATGCACACATATTTTCTAAAAGTGTTAACATTTTGTCTGTGAGTATAACAGAACGGATATGGCAGGCGAAAACCCGAGGAATTTCTGTCCTGGAAAAAGTGATTTTGACAAATTGCCTCATTTAGAACCCCTCCCTTATGGAAATGCCCATATAAGGGCATATGAATGCAGTACCTATCGCTTCCTCTGGATGTCAACAGTCTCGAGAAAGTGTTCTGATTCTTTTTAGATGCTTTTAGAGCAGAGAAGAAGACGAATAAGGAAGTGTCCACACAGATGTCAACAAGAGATTTATGGATATAATACATGACTTTTTCTAACAAAAGAACCATGGATTGTCTTCGNTACCTGACCAAAGCCCCGGATAAACCTCCAGTAATAGTTGGCAAACCCTAGAAATCGCTGCACTTCCTTTACCGTGGTGGGAGTCGGCCAATTACACACGGCTGAAATGCGGTCACTCTCCATCTCCACCCCTGAAGTGGAAATGCGGTACCCTAGGAAGGAGACGGACTGTTGAAAGAACAGACATTTCTCAGCCTTGACGTACAGGTCATGCTCCAACAGTCGACCAAGCACCCTGCGCACCAGAGACATATGCTCGGCGTGTGTAGCGGAGTATATCAGAATGTCCTCAATATACACCACTACACCCTGCCCATGCAGGTCCATGAAAATTTTGTCTACAAAGGCCTGGAAGACTGATGGAGCATTCATCAACCCGTACGGCATGATGAGGTACTCATAGTGCCCTGAGGTGGTACTAAATGCCGTCTTCCACTCGTCTCCCTCCCGGATACGCACCAGGTTGTAAGCGCTCCTGTGAGTATAACAGAACGGATATGGCAGGCGAAAACCCGAGGAATTTCTGTCCTGGAAAAAGTGATTTTGACAAATTGCCTCATTTAGAACCCCTCCCTTATGGAAATGCCCATATAAGGGCATATGAATGCAGTACCTATCGCTTCCTCTGGATGTCAACAGTCTCGAGAAAGTGTTCTGATTCTTTTTAGATGCTTTTAGAGCAGAGAAGAAGACGAATAAGGAAGTGTCCACACAGATGTCAACAAGAGATTTATGGATATAATACATGACTTTTTCTAACAAAAGAACCATGGATTGTCTTCGTTGGACACTTGGGAAGCCCTCAGCAGAAGTTCTTCAAAAGGTAATTGATTTTTTTTCACTTTGAAATGTGTTTTCTGTGAACCGTGAAGGCTTATGAATTCATGGTAATGGAAAAATATGTGGGGTGCTATCCTCAAACAATCAAATGTGGTGCTTTCGCCGTAAAGCCTTTTTGAAATCTGACATCACTGTGATATTGCCAAGAAGCAGAGCTTTTGATGACTATGAAACACTTGTATATTGATACATGTTTAACACACTGGACGAAACCCGTAATCATCTGCGCAATCCACAAAGGCACGAAAGCCAAAACACACAGCACAGGTACTCACACGCACCAACGGACATAGTAACAACAATGGACTGCACAACGGAAACCAAAGGGCATACTTATACAAGAACTAATCAGTGGGACTAAGGGACAGGTGTGCGTGATGAAAGTTCTGGATGGATCCGTGACACATGGATTCATTTAAGATTGACTTTGAGTGTCCCTGTGTAAGAATTTCCACAACATGGTGGTGAATTTCCACAACAATAATTTGCAAGTAAATCTCTCATGGCTCAATGTTGAGGAGAGATTGATTTCACCACTACTTGTTTTTGTACGAAGTGTTGACTTGCTGAATGCACCGAGGTGTCTGTTTAAACTACTAGCACAAAGCTCGGACACCCATGCATACCCCACAAGACATGCCAACAAAGGTCTCCTCACAATCCCCAAGTCAAGAACAGACTATGGGAGGCGCACAGCACTACATAGAGCCATGGCTACATGGAAATATTTTCCACATCGGGTAACTGAAGCAAGAAATATTATCAGATTTAAAAACAGAGACAAATACACCTTATGGAACAGTGAGGACTGTGAAGAGACACACATACAGGTGATGTCATTTACAAAATATCCAACACTCAGCAAACTGGATGCATTCTATCACAGTGCCATCCGTCACCAAAGCCCCATATACTACCCACCACTGCAACCTGTGTGGTCTCGTTGGCTGGTCCTCACTAAAAATGTGTTGCCTAACCCACTGGCACCAGGTCAATATGTCTTTGCTAGGTAAAGCTCCACCCTATCTCAGATCACTGGTCACCATAGCAACACCGCCTTTCCTTCCAGTTCTCTGCTGCCAATGACTGGAACGAATTGCAAAAATCACTGAAGTTGGAGACTTATATCTCCCTCACTAACTTTAAGCATCTGTCAGAAGGCTTGGTGTAGTAGTGCAAAAGAGCCAGGCGCAGGACAGCAGAGATGAGCAACACAACGTAGTATACTAAACATTTGTTACAAAGTAGAAACAAATACCAAGCCCACCAAATCGACTGACATAAATTGGAACAATTACGCACACAAACATGGGGAAAACAGAGGGTTAAATAATGAACATGTATAAAACAAAGACAAAACAAATGGAAAATGAAAAGTGGATCGGCGATGGCTAGAAGGCCAATGACGCTGAACGCTGCCCGAACAAGGAGAGGGACCGACTTCGGCGGAAGTCGTGACAGTACCCTCCCCTTGACGCGCGTCTCCAGCAGTGTGCCGACACCGACCTCGGGGACGACACGGAGGACGAGGCGCAGGGCGATCCGGATGGAGACGGTGGAACTCCCGCAGCATCGAAGGATCCAAAACGTCCTCCACCTGCACCCAGCATCTCTCCTCCGGACCGTACCCCTCCCACTCCACGAGGTACTGAAGGCCCCTCGCCCGAGGCCTCGAGTCCAGTATGGCATGAACTGCATACGCCGGGGCCCCCTTGATGTCCAGAGGGGGTGAAGGAACCTCCCGCACCTCAGACTCCTGGAGTGGACCAGCCACCACCGGCCTGAGGAGAGACACATGGAACGAGGTGTTAATAAGGTACTCTGGGGGAAGCTGGTGTTACCCTGTGAGGGAGGAAGATCGGTGAGGAAGTTCACTGACAAGTGCGACCACGGCCGTTGTGGAACAGGTAAGGGCTGTAACTTCCCTATGGGCAGGTGCCTAGGAGCCTTGCACTGAGCGCACAAAGAGCAGGAGGAAACATAAACCCTCACGTCCTTAGCCAAAGTGGGGGACAGTGCATCTTCCTTCATATTCTGGGAACCTAGTCTGTAGGACAGGGTGAAAACAAAACGGGTAAAGAACATGGCCCACCTTGCCTGGCGAGGGTTCAGTCTCCTCGCCGCCCGGATGTACTCCAGATTGCGGTGGTCAGTCCAGATGAGAAAAGGGTGTTTAGCCCCCTCAAGCCAATGTATCCATGCCTTCAAGGCCTTGACGACAGCCAACAGCTCCCGGTCCCCCACGTCATAGTTTCGCTCCACCCGGCTGAGCTTCTTTGAAAAGAAGGCACAGGGGCGGAGCTTTGGTGGTGTACCCGAGCGCTGAGAGAGCACAGCTCCTATCCCAGCCTCGGACGCGTCCACCTCCACTATGAACGCTAAAGAGGGATCCGGATGAGCCAGCACGGGAGCCGAGGTAAACAGAGCCTTCAAGTGACCAAAAGCCCTGTCCGCCTCAGCCGACCACTGCAAACACACCGGTCCCCCCTTCAGCAGTGAGGTAATGGGAGCCGCTACCTGACCAAAGCCCCGGATAAACCTCCAGTAATAGTTGGCAAACCCTAGAAATCGCTGCACTTCCTTTACCGTGGTGGGAGTCGGCCAATTACACACGGCTGAAATGCGGTCACTCTCCATCTCCACCCCTGAAGTGGAAATGCGGTACCCTAGGAAGGAGACGGACTGTTGAAAGAACAGACATTTCTCAGCCTTGACGTACAGGTCATGCTCCAACAGTCGACCAAGCACCCTGCGCACCAGAGACATATGCTCGGCGTGTGTAGCGGAGTATATCAGAATGTCCTCAATATACACCACTACACCCTGCCCATGCAGGTCCATGAAAATTTTGTCTACAAAGGCCTGGAAGACTGATGGAGCATTCATCAACCCGTACGGCATGATGAGGTACTCATAGTGCCCTGAGGTGGTACTAAATGCCGTCTTCCACTCGTCTCCCTCCCGGATACGCACCAGGTTGTAAGCGCTCCTGAGATCCAATTTTGTGAAGAAGCGCGCCCCGTGCATTGACTCGATCGCACTGGCTATGAGAGGTAGCGGGTAACTGTACCTCACAGTGATCTGGTTGATGCCTCGATAGTCAATACACGGGCGCAGACCTCCATCCTTCTTCTTCACAAAAAAGAA
>QNTS01000836.1:317270-343597 GCA_003317085.1 Hucho hucho
GACACATGCTCGGCGCGTGTAGCGGAGTATATCAGAATGTCCTCAATATACACCACTACACCCTGCCCATGCAGGTCCATGAAAATTTTGTCTACAAAGGCCTGGAAGACTGATGGAGCATTCATCAACCCGTACGGCATGATGAGGTACTCATAGTGCCCTGAGGTGGTACTAAATGCCGTCTTCCACTCGTCTCCCTCCCGGATACGCACCAGGTTGTAAGCGCTCCTGAGATCCAATTTTGTGAAGAAGCGCGCCCCGTGCATTGACTCGATCGCACTGGCTATGAGAGGTACCTGTACCTCAATACACGGGCGCAGACCTCCATCCTTCTTCTTCACAAAAAAGAAGCTTGAGGAGGCAGGTGAAGTTGGAGGGCCGAATGTACCCCTGCCCAAGGGATTCGGAGACATATGTTTCTATAGCCACCGTCTCCTCTTGCGACAGGGGATACACGTGACTCCTGGGAAGTGCTGCGTCTACCAGGAGATTTCTCGCACAATCCCCCCGTCGATGGGGTGGTCATTCTGTAAAAAGAAGACGAGAGCCAAATCGGCATATTCAGAGGGGATGCGCACGGTGGAGACCTGGTCTGGTCTTTCCACCGTAGTAGCACCGACGGAAACCCCTAAACACCTCCCTGACCACTTTCGTGACCACCACTTGAGAGCCCTCTGTTGCCACGAAATAGTGGGGTCATGACAGGCTAACCAGGGTAGGCCCAGCACCACGGGAAACGCAGGAGAATCAATAAGGAAGAGACTAATTCTCTCCTTGTGACCCTCCTGCGTCACCATGCCCAGTGGAGCGGTGACCACCCTAATTAGCCCTGACCCTAATGATCGCGAGCCTAATCCCACTGGGACCGGGTGAAGGAGGGTTGAGCAGTGGTGCCTGTGGTTGTGCTGGTAGAGGCGCTGGAGGAACTCCTCCTCTCTCCCAAAGGTTCATTGTCTGCAGGACGCGATCCATGGCAGTGGCAAGATGTTGCAACATGGTCGCATGCTGCTGGATGCGCTCCTCGACCGCAAACACGGGGGTGTCTGCTCTTGCTGACTCCATTCTTTAGGTGCTTAATTCTGTCAGGAGGCTTGGTGTAGTAGTGCAAAAGAGTCAGGCGCAGGACAGCAGAGATGAGCAACACAACGTAGTTTACTAAACATTTTTACAAAGTAGAAACAAATACCAAGCCCATTGGAACAATTACGCACACAAACATGGGGAAAACAGAGGGTTAAATAATGAACATGTAATTGGGGAATAGAAACCAGGTGTGTATAAAACAAAGACAAAACAAATGGAATATGAAAAGTGGATCGGCGATGGCTAGAAGGCCGGTGATGTCGACCGCCGAAGAAGGAGAGGGACCGACTTCGGCGGAAGTCGTGACAGCATCTGTCAGATCTGTAAATAGCCAAATCCAACCAACTACCTACCTCATCCCAGCACCAGCTGTCAGAGCAGTTCACAGACCCCTGCACCTGTTTATAGCCCATCTGTAAATAGCCCAACCAACTACCTCATCCCCTACCGTACTTATTTATTTATCTTGTTCCTTTGCACCCCAGTTTTTCTACATTGCACATTCATCTACTGCACATTTACCATTCCAGTGTTAAATTGCTACATTGTAATTACTTTGCCACCATGGCCTATTTATTGCCTTACCTTCCTTATCCTACCTCATTTGCACTCATTGTATATAGATTTGTTGTTTTTCTACTGTATTATTGACTGTATGTTTGTTTTACTCCATGTGTAACTATGTGTTGTTGTATGTGTCGAACTGCTTTGCTTTATCTTGGCCAGGTCGCAGTTGTAAATGAGAACTTGTTCTCAACTTGCCTACCTGGTTAAACAAAGGTGAAATCAAAAAATAAAATAAATCCCCATATTGGTTTTTGTTTTTCTGCCCTTTTGCACACCAGTATTTCTACTTGCAAAAACACATCTGCACATATACTGTATCACTCCAGTGTAAATTGCTAAATTGTAATTACTTCGCCACTATTGGCCTATTTATTGCCTTACCTCCTTACTTCATTTGCACACACTGCAAACAGATTTTTCTATTGTGTTATTGACTGTACGTTTGTTTACCCCATGTGTAACTCTGTGTTGTTTTTGTCGCACTCCATTCCTTTATCTTGGCCATGTCGGAGTTGTAAATGAGAACTTGTTCTCAACTGGCATACCTGGTTATATAAAGGTGAAATAAAAAAATTAAACAGACACACATGTTAAGACACACACTCTACACACACGTACACATGGATTTTGTATTGTAGATTTGTGATAGTAGAGTAGTGGCCTGAGGGAACACACTTAATGTATTGTTTAAAGTGTTATGAAATGTAATGTCATGTCATATTTTAAATTGTATATAACTGCCTTAATGTTGCCGGACCCCAGGAAGAGTAGCTGCTACCTTGGCAGCTAATGGGGATCCTTAATAAATACAAATACAAATCACATGAAGCAGAGTGATTGGTTGTCACCTGCAGCCTGGTACAGCTGTGGATCCATGACATGAAGGATCTGATCAGCCCACTTATATAATCAGTCTAATAATCAATTTACAAGCTCATAAAGAGCCATTCATAAAAGCCAGAAATAACCACAGGCCTCAAACTTTACCCACAATCCTTCACTTCCTGTCCATGTCCATTCAATTGAACGGGAACATCGTTAGCAGGTTTTAATTATGATTCATAATGAAATATTTCCCTTTAACTCTGCCATCACACTGTTTGGCCAGTTACAGTTACATGCTCATGGTGGGTTTTGTTGTGGAAGGTCACACAGATGGTTCTAGTTCTATGAGTTTTTAATTGACTGTTTTTCTTGTTTTCTGCAATATGAGAGTTATATTTTCAGATATGAGTCAACAAAATGGGCTCTGCTATGAGTTTTAAAAGGGTACCCGGATCCATTGGGTTGAAGTTTTGTAAATCAAAGTTCCTCTATGTGAGTAAAGAACACAGTGACATGAAATGCAATAATTTCCACAGGAAAATATATACTTTAGTAAGAGAGGTTTAATGGTGGCAATGAGTGTGATATCACTATGTGGGTCCATGTGGCCGGGTGTGTGAGTGTTTGTAGACTATGGAACTCTCTGGAGAAACACCATTAACTTTTAGCAGACTGCTCCTCAGCAGGGTAGGAGGTTCAAGGAGATGGGAGGGAGTCGCAACAGGCTGATGGTTAATCTAACATGACAATGTTATCATGTAGGAGGGCACAGTTGGCACTTTTCCCTGCCGCCTCTTCTCCACTCAGTCATAGCCAGATACAATACAAAGATTTTCCTCTTTGTAAATTTTTCACATCCGCCAAGCTTCAAAGCAACCAAACACAGAGGGAGAGAGAAAGGAAGAGCAATAAAGAGACAGAAAACTAAATAGAGAGCAGAGGGCGATGGAGAGAGAGGACGAAAGTAATCAACCAGTACAGCTGGACATTCACTAATGCCTCTGTTTCCTTCAAGTTGGTTCTAGCTTTGCTTGCAGTAAAGATTATATTCATTCAGCACTTTAATTTATGAATTACTTAATTTTAATCAGAAATTACATGTCCCTATTGCCTTCCTTCAGCTTCCGTTATTGGATATATAAATTGTAGCTGTATCAGTGAGTTTTAAATATAAATGTGTAATGCAGATGGGAAAATAAATCATGCTCGTCTCCTGTCAGAGGACTATTAACTTCATAGGGAGTGGCTCCCGAGGTGACGGTTTTGGAGAGTCTGGCGTTCCCAAAGTAAAATGCATGCCACTCAGGCCCAGAAAATAGGATATGCACATAATTAGTACTATTGGATAGGAAACACTCTGAAGTTTCTAAGGTGTTAAAATATTGTATGTGAGTATAACAGAAGTGATATAGCAGGCGAAAACCCGAGGAAAATCCATCCGGATTTGCAGTTTTTTTTGTAAATGAGCATCTTCTCCATTGTGCCTATTGCATACAATCTTATGTAGGACTGAGACTGCAGTACCCATGGCTTCCACTAGATGTCAGCAGTCAACAGTCAAAGACTGGGAATTCTAGCAGTGACCAGAACGGATAGGGAGAGGAAATTGTCAGGCGACCACTTTTGTAAACAAGGTTTGACGCACGCGAGCTTGTGAACGCGCACTACTTTATTTTCCTTTCCTATCGTTAACGTTATCGTCCGGTTGAAATATTACAGCAAATATACCCAAAAGGACACCTAAGGATACATTAAAAATGATGTTTGATTTGTTTGTAGAAAGTGTATAGGTATAATTTGAACGTGTTCTCTTCACGGTTCAATGGCGACTCAACGGTGGATTTTATGATCATAACGCACCAACCAAACGGAGATTTATGGATATAATAAATGACTTTTTCTAACCAAAGAAGCATGGATTGTCTTCGTTGGACACTTGGGAAGACCTCAGCAGAAGTTCATCAAAGGTAAGCGATTTTATAATTGCGATTTTATGCGTTTTGTGAGACCCGTGTTGGGTTATGGATTTATGTTAATGCATAAATATTAGAAGTGCTACCCTCAAACAATCAAATGTTATGCTTTCGCCGTAAAGCCTTTTTGTAATTTGACAATGCTGTGATATTGCCAAGAATCAGAGCTTTTGATGACTATGCAACACTTGTATATTGATTCAACTTTTGGATTTTGAATTTGGCGCCTCACATTTCACCGGGTAGTGTCGGGAGTAGTTAATTACATTTAGATTTTTACCAAGACAAATGATTGTGCATAGTTTATATTACTGATTGGGTTTCAGTTTATGCACTCCGAGCTATGAGGCCGATGTAGGAACCCGAGTAAGATAGAAAATACTTCACATTCGATCACAGTTCTAGGGGTTTGAGTCATTAACCTAATCCAAACGTTAGACGAGTTGGTTGGATCTGATCCAATTTACATATTCAGACTAAATGTCCACTCCAGTTCAGGTCACTGTTTTCTACCCCCACTGTTAGAAGAGCATGGGACAGAATATTAAGCATTCATTAAGCCTTTATAACAGCTGTATAACACAACATTTTTCATAAGCTGTCATACACAGTTTTAAATAGTTATGAGTGACGCCATTAGATGTTATAGAACTAGTTATTATGATTCTTGTAGGTGACTGTTCATCCTCATATACTCTATGTTATTACATGCTACATAAGGGTCTACATACCAGATGTTATTACAGGGTGTTACGTAATTTACCAACCTCTGTCACATTATTACATTGGATGGAATGATGGGCGTCATAACCATGTCATATGCCGTTATAGTGTGTGCGCAGACACCTTAAGTAAATTAATTGGATAAAAGTAGAGCCTTAGAGCTACACATTGGTATATCATACACTGCATTTGAGGAACAATAGGAAAGTAATTCGGCTTTGAAAGTTGATAAACTTGTCAACTCATGTTTAAGAAAATGGCCTTTCAATGTTTTGGTACCTACTGAAGAGCTCTCCTTTGTCTACACCCATTTAGCAGTGTTCACACCCTCTTAAGCCAGCCCCACCCATCTCTTTAAGGATTCACATGTGAGGTAATTTGCTAAACAGTGAGTAGTGTAGTAAAGATTATGACTAAAAGTGGTAAAGGTAGCAGCCTATAATAAGGAAATATTCCAGGTAAACAGAAAGTGTCCAGATAAAAATATTTTATAAACATTAGAAGATGCTTACCCAGATACACTTGTCTAAATTGTTGGGTCATGTGAAAGAAATGCTATAACATCTAGCCACATATTGCCAAGTGGGTGGGTCTCTACAGAAGGTGTAAACGGTACAGCCAAATTGTTACTTGCACAGTAGCAATATCAGAAATAGATAGCGTCAATATAAATAAATATTCAGTATGTACAAGAACGATATCAATATCAGTGATAGATAAGGTAGTTGTATGCATACAATAAGGGGTAAAGTGGCTGAGCAGCAGGATACAAAAAAATTGTAGCAACAACGTGTGACGTGTGTGTTAAGAGAGAGTCATTTGAATAGAGGCACCTCAGATAGTGCTGATGACTGATTCGTCCTAACCACGCATGAACAAGGGAATCTATATTCGGAGAGCCTGTTTCTGTCCTGCCCTTGACTTTGCTGCAGGGCTTGTGATGTCCATAGCGTCTTCGTCGCAAAACTCCCTGATCTTATCAAAAACAAACGTTTGTCTAGTTGTGTCCAGTCCAGGCGGTGCTTGTACAGGCAGACCATCTATGGGAGGAAGGATGTCAGCATCACACACTCAAAAGTTTTTTTTTGCCATCATCGTAAGCCTGCCACGATACGATACATACATTTATTAAACATAAGAATGAGTGTGAATTTTTGTCACAACCCTTCTCGTGTGAAGTGACAAAGAGCGCTTAACCTTTTAGGAAGCGGCAGCAGAGGTGTCGGTTTTGGAGAGTCTGGCGTGCCCAAAGTAAAATGCCTGCTACTCAGGGCCAGAAACTAGGATATGCACATAAGTAGTACTATTAGATAGGAAACACTCTGAAGTTTATGAAACTGTTAAAATAATGTCTGTGAGTATAACAGAACTGATATGGCAGGCGAAAACCCGAGGAACTTCTGTCCGTATTCTTTTTTTGTGACATGCCCTCACTTTTAATGCCTGTCTATGGGATTCTCATAAAAATAGGACCCAGATTGCAGTACCTATGGCTTCCACTAGATGTCAACGGTCTTTAGACAAGGTTTCATGCCTTTATCATGGAAGACAACCGAACAGAAGAAGAATTTGTAAGTGGATAGAGGAAGTAACTTGAGTTTTTTGTGCGCGAGACCTTGTGCGCGTTCCTCGGTATTTTACTTTTCTATCGTTTAGGATATTATCTGTGTGAAATATAATCGTTAATATACATAAAAGTGTACCTAAGGATACATTATAAATGATGTTTGATTTGTTTGGGCAAAGTTGATAGGTATAATTTGAACGCTTTCTTTTCCCTGTACAATGGGCGAGTGGACGGTGGATTTTATGAACATAACGCGCCAACTAAACATATGGATATAAACAATTACTTTTTCTAACAAAAGAAACATGAATTGTCTTGCTTGGACACTTCGGCCTGCCATATCAGTTCTGTTATACTCATATACATTATTTTAACAGTTTTAGAATCTTCAAAGTGTAATATGCATATCCTAGCTTCTGGGCCTGAGTTTCCAAGTTGTCAGGTTTACATCCAAATCTTGTGGATTTTATAGGATTAACTACTTAGGGAGTGGTGGTGCGCCACTCCCGTCACTACCCGGTGAAACGCAAGTCAAATACCAGTTAAAATGCATCCTTAGCTATCTTTTTATGAATATTAGCGATAATATTTCACTCGGATGGTCACCTATACCTTATATAAGTAAAATAATGTGGGGCGCGCACCCAGACTCGCGCCAGAGAAAACTTGTTGACATTTGAGGTCCCAATGCAATTTCCTATACCTATTCGCCCTGCTTACTCCAATCTCTCTGAGGCTTTATATATAGACTGTTGACATCTAGTGGAAGCCATAGGTACTGCATTCTCAGTCCTGGTAACAAATGGATTCAATAGGGAGTGTGCTAGCGCCCCACTCCCGACACTACCAGGTGAAATGCAAGGCGCCAAATTCAAAATCCAAAAGTTGAATTATTAAACATCCACCAATATACAAGTGTTCCATACTCATCAAAAGCTCTGTTTCTTGGCAATATCACAGCGTTGTCAGATTTCAAAAAGGCTTTACGGCGAAAGCACAACATTTGATTGTTTGAGGGTAGCACCTCACATACTTTTCCCATAGCCATGAATTCATTAGCCAGCGCGCCACACACATAACACATTTCACAGCGAAAACAAATCAATTACCTCTTGAAGAACTTCTGCTGAGGTCTTCCTAAGTGTCCAACGAAGACAATCCATGGTTCTTTTGTTAGAAAAAGTCATGTATTTTATCCATAAATCTCCATTTGNTAATAAATCAACCGGAATATAAACTGAGCTCTAAAGACGGAAAAAAACACAGTGCGCGCTTCCCGAGAGCGCGCATCCAGTCCTATAGAATTCCAAAGGGACACTTCCTTATTTCCTCTTCTTCTCTGCTCTATTTCATCTGAACAGAATCAAAACACTTTCTCGAGACTGTTGACATCCAGAGGAAGCGATAGGTACTGCATTCATATGCCCTTTTATGGGCATTTTCATGAGGGAGGGGTTCCAAATGAGGCACTCTGTGAAAACCACTTTCTCCAGGACAGAAATCCCTCGGGGCTTCGCCTGCCATATCCGTTCTGTTTTACTCACAGACAAATGGTTAACAGTTTTGGAAAATTCAGAGTGTTTCCTATCCAATGGTACCAAATATGTGCATATCCTATTGTCTGGGCCTGAATGGGAGGCATTTTACTTTGGGCACGCCAGGCTCTCCAAAACGGTCAAGTCGTGCACTGATCCTCTAGAAGTTAACCATTTCAGTGTATTCAGCTGGCGTTGCACGTAACTGGTCTATAGAGAGTTCTTCAGCGGGTCCTTTTAAGAAAACTACAAGACTAAAGACCAAGCAGGTGGACTGTGTTGAACCGGACGTCACAAATGGTTAGACTCCACTAGACCAGTTTACGTCCAGCACAAGCTAAATTAGTCACAAATGGTCAGGAATTCTCGACAAGTGAAGAAGATAAAGACTACACATTCACAGTCTGCAGCTGTATATGTAAAATAGTATAGGAAACTTGACCGAAGAAAATAACATTTCCCTATCGAACGACCATTGGTAAGTCTGGAAGATCTGTCCTAACAGACACTCAGAGACCAACCTACTACAACTACAAAGGACATGGTGACCTCCGGTGGACAACCAGAGACTTTCTGTCGAATTACTCCCCATAGCTGGATTGAGTGTTTTCAACAGAGAGACAGCAAAGACATACACACATAAATATGTACATCGCAATTCTTTCGAATGAGCGGCCGTTCATGTGCAAAATATTTGCATTACCAGGAGTATAGTTATCAGCTGTATGTACGTTAGTGGATTTCCTTTGTCTCACCCTTTCCCTTTGTCTCTTTTGAATCTGTCATTTTGAGCCGTCATATCGGATTAGTCCACTAGGGTCTTTTCATTACATCATGTTAGTAATCAATGTGTAAGCCATCCTGTTTGTGTGTTTATATAATTCTGTGTGATTATTTAGTTAGTCAGTAAAGAAATAATTAATCCAATTTGTATATCGCTGATTCATCTTTTATGCTAGCGTTCGTGCAGATTTGAAGTTAACAACGTTCAGAATGAGACTGATATGAGGTAATAACAATGAACGAAGTGCCTGTGATTAGAGTTTAGTCGGGACATAGTAACTCATTAAATACATTTTCCCGTGGTGCCCCAGATTACCATTTAATTAATTGTGATATGATTAATTTAATCGTGTAATAATTGAACGTGGAATGTATTTATTTAATAAAATAACAGTCAAACACATTCATTATAGTCAAGAACCAACACTTGTCACACTCTGATCTGTTTCTCCAGTCTTTGTGCTTGTCTCCACCCTCCTCCAGGTGTTGCCCATGTTCCCCATTATCCCCTGTGTATTTATACCTGTGTTCTCTGTTTGTCTGTTGCCAGTTCGTTTTGTTTCATGACACCTACCAGCGTTTGTTCCCCTGCTCCTGTCTGTTCTTGCTCCTGTTTTCTAGTCCTTCCCGGTTTTGACTGTTCTGCCTGCCCCGACCCTGAGTCTGCCTGCCGTTCTATACCTTGCCCCAACTCACTGGATTATTGATCCCTGCCTGCCATGTCCCTGAGACTGCCTGGACATTTTTCTGGACATTTTGCACCCTCTCTGGATTACTGACCTCTGCCAGCATTTGACCTGTCGTTTGCCTGCCCTTGTACGAGAAATAAACTTTTGTTTCTTCGACACTGTCTGCATCTGGGTCATACCTGAAACTTACTTATGATGCAGTACTACACAAATTGGTTTAATTATTTATTAACTAGCTAATTAAATGGGAATACAGGATAAACACACACACAGCACCGGTTATTAACTTCTTAGGGATCACTGCACAACTTGACCGTTTTGGAGAGCCTGGCGTGCCCAAAGTAAAATGCCTCCCATTCAGGCCCAGAAAATAGGATATGCACATATTTGGTACCATTGGATAGGAAACACTCTGAAGTTTGTAAAACTGTTAACCATTTGTCTGTGAGTAAAACAGAACGGATATGGCAGGCAAAACCCCGAGGAATTTCTGTCCTGGAGAAAGTGGTTTTCACAGAGTGCCTCATTTGGAACCCCTCCCTCATGAAAATGCCCATAAAAGGGCATATGAATGCAGTACCTATCGCTTCCTCTGGATGTCCTTTGTCTCTAGAAAGTGGTTTCATGCTGTTCAGATGAGTTAGAACAGAGAAGAAGAGAGAATCAGGAAGTGCCTCTTTGGAACTCTGTAGGACTGGGCACGCGCTCTCGCCAAGCGCGCACTGTGTTTCCCTCGGTCTGTAGAGCTCAGTTTATATTCCGGTTGATTTATTATAGTAAATANTTATAGGTATAAGATGAACGAGTTCGCGCCACGTTTCAATGGACTAGTGGAGGCTGTCGTTTCTGACTATGACGCGTGAACCAAATGGAGATTTATGGATATAATACATGACTTTTTCTAACAAAAGAACCATGGATTGTCTTCGTTGGACACTTAGGATGACCTCAGCAGAAGTTCTTCAACAGGTAATTGATTTGTTTTTGCTGTGAAATGTGTTATGTGTGTGCCACGCTGGCTAATGAATTCATGGCTATGTGAAAAGTATGTGAGGTGCTGTCCTCAAACAATCAAATGTAGTGCTTTCGCCGTAAAGCCTTTTTGAAATCTGACAACGCTGTGATATTGCCAAGAAACAGAGCTTTTGATGAGTATGAAACACTTGTATATTGGTGGATTTTTAATAATTCAACTTTGGGATTTTGAATTTGGCGCTTTACATTTTACCTGGTGGTGTCGGGAGTGGGTCGCTAGCGCCCCAATGATCCCTGAGAGGTTAACTGGAGACGTAATACGCTGAAAACATCCATGTTGTTGTCATTCACTAGTGAAATGACAACAACATGGATGCTTGTTAAGGAAGAGTTGGAGAGGGAGAGAGAGGGACAGAGATGCTTAACATTGCCAAATTCATAAACTACTCACCTACAATAACCATATACTTTTCACACTAACCGCCGCCCACTTTGAGCAAGAAATCATGAATGTATTTACATGAAATGGCTGGTTTCACTGGGGATCTCTCAGTGAACAGGGCAGCCTTGGAAAGGGTGTTTGGCCTTTTTGTGGCATGCTTGTAAGGCTCTGATTGTCGGAAATGGTTCCAACAACTCTTCTACTGTTGTCCTTCTTCGTATTTGTCTGGTATCCGGTGACTTGACATGTAGTCCTGAACACAACTACAGAGTTGATTTCCTTCCATTCACTCTTGAAGATACTTCTTTGAAGATAAGCTAGCCAGCCTTATCGATGGATCCCCAGTGGGGTGATGAGAGTAGCGTAAAACAATGGTTTGAGCAGAGAAACAGGATGGTCCTACTGAAATTCGCTTTCAAAGATACTTTATTTAGGACAACTAATCAGCCATACCAGTGATTGTCCGGGAGCTGAGTTTAACCTGTTTGGACTAGGGGACAGTATTTTGAAGTTCGGATGAAAAACGTGCCCAAAGTAAACCGCCTGTTACTCAGGCCCAGAAGTTAGGATATGCATGCAATTAGTAGCTTTGGATAGCTTTGGATAGAAAACACTCTGAAGTTTCTGTGTGTCTGTGAGTATAACAGAACTGATATGGCAGGCGAAAACCAGAGCAAAATCCATCCGGAAAATCTGAATCTGTCATGTCACACTGTTTTCAATTGGCATCCTATTCAATCCATTGGATTTTAGCTCCCAGATTGCAGTTCCTATGGCTTCCACTAGATGTCAACAGTCTTTGGAAAAGGTTTCAAGCTTTTATCTTGAATAACCATGGAGTAAGAGATGTTTTTCCTGAGGTGTCGTCAAGTGTCCTGTTATGGATTAAACGCGTAACAGTGAGCGCGCTCTCAGCTCTTTTTCTATTCTATTCAACAGGCTATATTCCGTCTGAAATATTATCGTTTATATTCATTTTAGGGTATCTGAGTATTGATTAGAAATGCTGTTTGACTTGTTTCAACAAACTTTACTTTTGGGATATTGTTTGTCTGCATGGATGAACGCCTTTGGGCAGGTGGATTTCTGAACAAAACGCGCCAACCAAATGGAGCTTTATGGATATAAAGAGGGACTTTATCGAACAAAATAACCTTTTATTGTGTAACCGGGACGCTTGGGCATGCCATTAGATGAAGATCTTCAAAGGAAAGCTATTTATTTTATCGCTATTTTTGTGACACCTCTGCTGGTTATGTTATTATGCTAATTGAATATGTGTGTGGGGCGCTGTCCTCAGACAATCAAATGTTCTGCTTTCGCCATGAAGCCTTTTTGAAATCTGGCAATGCTGTAAGATTACCAAGACTCTAAGCTTTTGAAGAGTGTGCAACACTTGTATTTTCATTAATGTTTAAAATGAGTATTTTTGTAATTTAAATTTGGCGCTCTGCATTTCACCGGATGTTGTCGCATGTGGGACGTGACTGCCCCTAGCCCTAAGAAGTTATTCTTAGGGAGCAGCTCCCGAGGTGACGGTTTTGGAGAGTCTGGCGTGCCCAAAGTAAAATGCCTCCCACAGGCCCAGAAAATAGGATATGCACATAATTAGTACTATTGGATAGGAAACACTCTGAAGTTTTTAAGAGTGTTAAAATATTGTCTGTGAGTATAACAAAACGGATATAGCAGGCGAAAACCCGAGGAATTTCTGTCCTGGAAAAAGTGGTTTTGACACATTGGCTCATTTGGAACCCCTCCCTTATGAAAATGCCCACATAAGGGCATATGAATGCAGTACCTATTGCTTCCTCTGGATGTCAACAGTCTCGAGAAAGTGTTTTGATTCTTCTTAGTTGCTTTTAGATTGTAGAAGAAGACGAATAAGGAAGTGACCACACAGATGTCAATAGAAGAAAATGCGCGTTCCCAGCTGGCGCACTTTGTGGTTTTTTCCTTTCTTATCGCCCAGTTTATATTCCGGTTGAAATATTATACTATTTATACATAAAAGAGTTCCTAAGGATACATTTACAATTATGTTTGATTGTTCTTGGACAAGTTTATAGGTATAAGTTGAACGAGTTCTCTTCACGTTTCAATGGAGGAGTCAACGCTGTATTTTCTCATTATAACGTGCCAACCAAAGATTTATGGATATAATACTAACAAAAGAACCATGGATTGTCTTCGTTGGACACTTGGGAAGCCCTCAGAAGAAGTTCTTCAAAAGGCCCCACCGCTCCCTAAGAAGTTAACGTACTTTGGTGCGAAAAGTGCAAATCAATCCCAGAACAACAGGAAAGGACCTTCTGAAGATGCTGGAGGAAACAGGTACAAAAGTGTCCATATCCACAGTAAAACGAGTTCTATATCGACAAAACCTGAAAGGCCGCTCGGAAGAAGCCACTGCTCCAAAACCGCCATAAAAAGAGCCAGACTACGGTTTGCAACTGCACATGGGGACAAAGATTGTAACTTTTGGAGAAATGTCCTCTGGTCTGATAAACAAAAATTTTACTGTTTGGCCATAATGACCATCATTATGTTTGGAGGAAAAAGGGGGAGGCTTGCAAGCCGAAGAACACCATCCCAACCGTGAAGCATGGGGGTGGCAGTATCATGTTGTGGGGGTGCTTTGCTGCAGGAGGGACTGGTGCACTTCACAAAACAGATGGCATCATGAGGAAAGAAAATGATGTGGATATATTGAAGCCACATCTCAAGACATCAGTCAGGAAGTTAAAGCTTGGACACAAATGCGTCTTCCAAATGGACAATGACCCAAAGCATACTTCCAAAGTTGTGGCAAAATGGCGTAAGGACAACAAAGTCAAGGTATTGGAGTGGCCATCACAAAGCCCTGACCTCAATCCTACAGAGAATTTGTGGGCAGAACTGAAAAAGCATGTGCGAGCAAGGAGGCCTACAAACCTGACTCAGTTACACCAGCTCTGTCAGGAGGAATGGGACACAATTCACCCAACTTATTGTGGGAAGCTTGTGGAAGGCTACCCGAAACGTTTGACCCAAGTTGAACTATTTAATGGCAATGCTACCAAATATGAATTGAGTGCATGTAAACTTCTGACTCACTGGGAATGTGATGAAAGACTTTGCAATAACAGTTGTTATAACAGTTGATATTAGAGCATATGACAACAGGATGAACAGTAATCTATAGTAATTATTATAAGATCTTATAAGCTTAGTCAACTTTTAAAAACTACTTATGACAGCTTGTCACGTGTTATATAGCTGTTATAAAAGCTCAAAATTATGAAAAAGTTATGCAAATGTGAAAAACCCTGATATAAAGATGAATGCAGTGATATAAGTAGAGTAAGATCACTCATTTAAATAACCTTGATTAAAATAGTGGAGTGCATCGTTAATCTTCATGTCATTCCCAAGGATAAATGGGAGAAGTAATTAGAGCTAATAGGAAATTAATTTCTTCCCCATTTCCCAGAGTTTTTCTTCACTATCTGTTCTGATGGAAAAGGATGACAAAAATAGTTCTTGCTACCTAGGCGGTATAATTGATGAAGATAGCGTTTCTCATTAAAATGTTCCCATTGAGTTTGAATTCCAGATCCAAAGCTGCTTACAACAGAATTTGTTTTGAGTCGTTTCTTGAAAACAACTTCAACCATTTTATGTTGACCACTATTTCCCTATTGTATGAGCATCAGTCCTGTGACAGGAAAATATATATGACTCCTCCATTATTGGGGTAAAGCACCACTTAAGCATTACACAACTCATATGATGTAAGAGTGGGTTTTCATATATAGTACTAACTTGAAGCACATTGCTAATGGTATTATGTAAAATATCACAAACATATGCTTATGCTTGTCATAGTCATTGTCTTAGATATTCAAGTCCATAAATTCATGGTTATTCTCAAACCATCTGCACATTCTCACAACCTCCAAATACTTACTTTAATCATAAGGGTCTTATGTACATTTGAAAACTCCAGAAAATGAAAATGTACTCAGGTAAGCCTTAACAATCCTGACTGGCCTCTAGCACAAGAAGAAAGTCGCAGGCTAAGTTAATTTGAGATTTTAATGGCGCCGAAGGAGAAGGCTGCCATTTTACGATCCAGGAACCAGTTGTGAATGTTTTTTTGCAATATTTATAACTTGATTTGTACATAATGTTTCTGCCACTGTGTCTTATGACCAAAAAGAGCATCTAGATATCAGGACAGCGATTACTCACCACGTACTGGAGGAATACTTTTTCAACGAGCCGGACGGAAAGGTTTTACTTCAGACGCCCGACAAGAAACCTAATCCCTGTCATTCGCAGGAGAAAGAGACGGAGGTTTCGAGGATGAAGGTCCGGGTGCCTTGTAAGGATTTGTCGCCGAGAGGGTAATCTACCTTTACCATCGGTCCTATTAGCCAACGTACAATCAATTGATAATAAAATAGATGAACTACGATCACATATATCCTACGAATGGGACATTAAACTACTTAGGGAGCAGTGGGGCACTCCCTAAGGACACTACCCGGTGAAAGGATACATTATCAATGACGTTCGATAGTTCTTGGACAGGTTTATAGGTATAGGTTGAACGAGTTCTCTTCACGGTTCAATGAGCGAGTGGACGCTGCATTTTCTCATTATAACGCACCAACCAAACAGAGATTTATGGATATAATAAATTACTTTTTCTAACAAAAGAACCATGGATTGTCTTCGTTGGACACTTGGGAAGCCCTCAGCAGAAGTTCTTCAAAAGGTAATTGATTTGTTTTCGCTGTGAAATGTGTTTTGTGTGAACCGCGATGGTTTATGAATGTATGTTAATGGGAAAAATATTGGAGGTGCTACCCTCAAACAATCAAATGTTGTGCTTTCGCCGTAAAGCCTTTTTGAAATCTGACAATGCTGTGATATTGCCAAGAAGCAGAGCTTTTGATGACTATGCAACACTTGTATATTGATGAATGTTTAATAATTCAACTTTTGGATTTGAATTTGGCGCCTTGCATTTCACCGGGTAGTGTCGGGAGTGGGGCACTAGCGCACCACTGCTCCCTGAGAGGTTAATGTATCCTTAGGTATCCTTTTATGTATATTTACTGTACTATTTCAATCGGACGATAACGTTAACAATAGGAAAGGAAAATAAAGTGGGGCGCGCTCACAATCTCACGCCAGTCAAACGTTGTTGACAAAAGTGGTCCCTTCACTACTTCCTCTTCCTATCCGTTCTGCTTAGTGCTAGAGCTTCCAGACACTGTTTAAAGACTGTTGACATCTAGTGGAAGCCATAGGTACTGCAGTCTCAGTCATAGTTAAAATAGAAATGAATAGGCAGCCTGGAGAAGGTCATGTACAAAAAAAACTGCAAATCCGTCTAGATTTTCCTAGGGTTTTCGCCTGCTATATCAGTTCTGTTATGCTCACATACATTATTGTAACACTTTTAGAAACTTCAGAGTGTTTCCTATCCAATAGTACTAATTATGTGCATATCCTATTTTCTGGGCCTGAGTGGCAGGCATTTTACTTTGGGCACACCAGACTCTCCTAAACCGTCACCTCTTCTGCCGCTCCCTAAGAAGTTAAGGTCTGGAGACTGGCTAGGCCACTCCAGGACCTTAATGTGCTTCTTCTTGAGCCACTCCTTTGTTGCCTTGGCCGTGTGTTTTGGGTCATTGTCATACTGGAATACCCATCCACGAACCATTTTCAATGCCCTGGCTGAGGGAAGGAGGTTCTCATCCAAGATTTGACGGTACATGGCCCCGTCCATCGTCTCTTTGATGCGGTGAAGTTGTCCTGTTCCATTAGCAGAAAAACACCCCCAAAGCATAATGTTTCCACCTCCATGTTTGACGGTGGGGATGGTGTTCTTGGGGTCATAGGCAGCATTCCTCCTCCTCCAAACACGGCGAGTTGAGTTGATGCCAAAGAGCTCCATTTTGGTCTCATCTGACCACAACACCTTCACCCAGTTGTCCTCTGAATCATTCAGATGTTCATTGGCAAACTTCAGACAGGCAAGTATATGTGCTTTCTTGAGCAGGGGGACCTTGCGGGCGCTGCAGGATTTCAGTCCTTCACGGCGTAGTGTGTTACCAATTGTTTTCTTGGTGACTATGGTCCCAGCTGCCTTGAGATCNTTGCATGGAGCCCCAGGCTGAGGGAGATTGACAGTTCTTTTGTGTTTCTTCCATTTGCGAATAATCGCACCAACTGTTGTCACCTTCTCACCAAGCTGCTTGGCGATGGTCTTGTAGCCCATTCCAGCCTTGTGTAGGTCTACAATCTTGTCCCTGACATCCTTGGAGAGCTCTTTGGTCTTGGCCATGGTGGAGAGTTTGGAATCTGATTGATTGATTGCTTCTGTGGACAGGTGTCTTTTATACAGGTAACAAGCTGAGATTAGGAGCACTGCCTTTAAGAGTGTGCTCCTAATCTCAGCTCGTTACCTGTATAAAAGACACCTGGGAGCCAGAAATCTTCCTGATTGAGAGGGGGTCAAATACTTATTTCCCTCATTAAAATGCTAATCAATTTATAACATTTTTCACATGCGTTTTTCTGGATTTTATTGTTGTTATTCTGTCTCTCACTGTTCAAATAAACCTACCATTAAAATTATAGACTGATCATTTCTTTGTCAGTGGGAAAACCTACAAAATCAGCAGGGGATCAAATACTTTTTTCCCTCACTGTATGCATAGACACTTTAACTCTACCTACATGTACATATTACCTAATTTACCTCAACTAACCGGTGCCCCCGCACATTGAATCTGTACCTGTACCCCCTGTGTAAAGACTCGCTATTGTTATTTTACTGCTGCTGTTTAATTATTTCTCACTTTTATTTTCTACTTATCAAATTTTTCCTTAACACTTTTTTTTTACTTCTTAAAGCATTGTTGGTTTAGGGCTTGTAAGTAAGCATTTCACTGTAAGGTCTACAACTGTTGTATTCAGCAAATGTGACAAATACAATTTGATTTGCGGTGTACCTACAGTGCCTTGCAAAAGTATTCATCCCCCTTGGCGTTTTTCATGTTTTGTTGCAGTACAACCTGTAATTTAAATAGATTTTTATTTGGATTTCATGTAATGGACATACACAAAGTAGTCCAAATTGGTGAACTGAAATATAAAATATAACTTGTTTTAAAAAATTCAATTTTTTTTTAACCTTTGCTATGAAGCCCCTAAATAAGATCTGGTGCAACCAATTACCTTCAGAAGTCACATAATTAGTTAAATAAAGTCAACCTGTGTGCAATCTAAGTGTCACATGATCTCAGTATATATACACACCTGTTCTGAAAGGTCACAGAGTCTGAAACACCACTAAGCAAGGGGCATAACCAAGCAAGTGGCACCATGAAGACCAAAGAGCTCTCTAAACAGGCCAGGGACAAAGTTGTGGAGAAGTACGGATCAGGTTTGGGTTATAAAAAAAATGTCAGAAACTTTGAACTGCCCACGGAGCATCCTTAAATCCATTATTTAAAAAATGGAAAGAACATAGCACCACAACAAACCTGCCAAGAGAGGGCCGCCCACCAAAACTCATGGACCAGGCAAGGAGGACAGTAATCAGAGGCAACAAAGACACCAAAGATAACCCTGAAGGAGCTGCAAAGCTCCACAGCGGAGATTGGAGTATCTGTCCATAGGACCACTTTAAGCCGTACACTCCACAGAGCTGGGCTTTACGGAAGAGTGGCCAGAAAAAAGTCATTGCCTAAAGAAAAAATAAGCAAACATGTTTGGTGTTCGCCAAAAGGCATGTGGGAGACTCCCCAAATATATGGAAGAAGGTACTCTGGTCAGATGAGACTAAAAGTGAGCTTTTTGGTTATCAAGGAAAACGCTATGTCTGGCACAAACCCAACACCTCCCATCACCCCGAGAATACCATCCCGGCGGGGAATGGGAAACTGGTCAGACATGAAGGATGGCGCTAAATACGGCGAAATTCTTGAGGGAAACCTGTTTCAGTCTTCCAGAGATTTGAGACCGGGACAGAGGTTCACCTTCCAGCTGGACAATTACCCTAAGCATACTGCTAAAGCAACACTTGAGTGGTTTAAGGGGAAACATTTAAATGTCTTGGAATGGCCTAGTCAAAGCCCAGACCTCAATCCAATTGAGAATATTTGGTATGACTTAAAGATTGCTGTACACCAGCAGAACCCATCCAACTTCAAGGAGCTGGAGCAGTTTTGCCTTGAAGAATGGGCAAAATCCCAGGGCTCGAGCCAAGCTTATAGAGACATACATTCTTTTTTTTTTTGCCTTATTTTCTTGTTAATTTCACAATAAAAAATATTTTGCATCTTTTAAGTGGTAGGCATGTGTAAATCAAATGATACAAATCCCCCCAAAATATATTTTAATTCCAGGTGTAAGGCAACAAAAATAGGAAAAATGCCAAGGCGGGTGAATACTTTTGCAAGCCACTGTATATGTAATGCAAGTACAACCACAACGCTTTTTTCACGCAGTCGTTCAATGGATTCATTTCCTTTGTCCTCCCAGTACTATTTGATGGTGTCAAGACAGTTTGCATCTTGCAGCCAGAAGAAGGAGGTGTTGTGGTTCACAATTCCCAGGTTCATGAATTTGAAGAGCAACGCAATCTTGTAATAGTTATTACCTGACAGAAGTATATTCATTAACAGCATGTAGTCCCCAGCCTGCATCTCCACCTCAGAGTTGGCTGAGACTCGGTGGCCATAACGTAGTTAGTTAAAGAAATTATAATTGCCCACCTGCCAGACAAAGATGATTCTTCAATATTGGGGGCCAGTAGGCTTTTACGTTTATGCAGTGTAGATCATGTTGTGAGATGCGTTCTTTGTTAACTACAAAACAGTCAGAATAGAGCAGATGATAGCTACGTTGCCTTGTTAGCAAGCTTGAACATTGAACACGCTAAGGTTAGCAGGCTAATAAGACAACACAACACTTACCTGTGTATGAGAACGGTGGCCATTTCGGAGGAACTCTTCCACCCTTTCAGATATTTCAATGCTCGCAACTTTTAAAATTTAATTCCAATGTTTATGGATCAGTCATTTGAAGTATTTTTTTCGACTTTTTTCTCTTTTCGGGTCAAGTTTATTAAGATCTAAGAAATGATGAGACTTGCTCTGTAAGTGATGATGATGCTTGCTCTGTAGTGACAACTGCATATAACCAACAGTTTATATGCGAAAAGCAATAGCTTGCGTCTGCTGTGTTTATTGGTTGTCACTAGTTACCACAGCCACAAAGTCATAAACCCTGCCTGTTTATCTTTGGTGGAAGTAGAAAGTTACTTTCCACTTCCTCTCTCTTTCTCTCTCTCTAGCAACGTCATTTGAGTGGGCGGGAGTTAGTGCAAAGACAAACCTTGCCCAGAAGGCCAGCCCAGAGCAGCATACATGTAGCACCCTCTTGTTTTCGTTCAAAGTAATAAAACACAAGAAGTGGGGCAGCATGGGGATTCAATCTTTAAATGTACGTAAGCAGCATTGAATTGTGCTCGGAAGCTGCCTTAGTAGCATTGGCAGTATTCCCTCTCGCAACATCTGAGCCACTTTTGCCGAATCACTCTTACACATACTGATCTATCTTGGGAAGCTGAGAACTGCTGAACAGCATTTACTTAGATGTCAAAGCGTCACTTATTCCTACTGATATATTGTCTTGTAAGCCAAAAAAGGGTTGAGTTGTGCCATGTGAAGTTCATTGTAAAGTAGAAAACAAAAGTACAAGCGTCCATTGAATTTAGGGAGCCATACATGTCTTTTTAAAATCTAATTCTATACAGAAAAGTTTTCAGCTTGATTTACTTTATCAGCAGAGGCTACGAATACAGAATCCCCCCCCCCACCTAGAAACTTTGATCTAAAATTTTAGGATCCAAATCACGTTCTGCGCATGTGTTATTTACACACGTTAACATTTCTCTCTTTACTCACCCTCTTCTGAACCTTAAAGCAACTTGATCAATATGATGATGTAGTGACAGCCTGTAGATGGGTTGGTTGCTTAGCAACAAAACAGACGGGTTGGCTTAGACTGTTGACAACTTGTTAACTATATTTTGTCTCCACATGTTTATTGAAAACATAAATACATTTGCACAATGAGCACTTGTTGGCTCTCAAATACATTGTTACAGTTGATGGTTACCATTGCACTTGTAATCTGACCTTGCAAACATCCAGTGTCGTCAGAAAGAAAAAAAATAAACACTGCTCAGTTATCCAAATGATCATAAAAATATCCAACTGGAGGTTCACTCCTCCTTATCCCAGGAATGACCAGGCTACTTTGCCTTACAGTGGAGATGGAACCAGACTCATTAATACCATTGACACTCTCACATTGCCCCCCATACAACAACTCTTCACCTGCTTAACTTCTTTGGGAGCAGCGCACGAGGTGACCGTTTTGGAGAGCCTGGCATCCCAAAGTAAAATGCCTCCCATTCAGGCCCAGAAAATAGGATATGCACATATTTAGTACCATTGGATAGGAAACACTCTGAATTTTCTAAAAGTGTTAACATTTTGTCTGTGAGTATAACAGAACGGAGGCGAAAACCCGAGGAATTTCTGTCCTGGAAAAAGTGGTTTTGACACATTGGCTCATTTAGAACCCCTCCCTTATGAAAATGCCCATGTAAGGGCATATGAATGCAGTACCTATTGCTTCCTCTGGATGTCAACAGGCTCGAGAAAGTGTTCTGATTCTTTTTAGATGCTTTTAGAGCATTGAAGAAGACGAATAAGGAAGTGGCCACACAGATGTCAATAGAAGTAAACGCGCGTTCACGGCTGGCGCGCTCTTTGGTTTTTTCCTTTCTTATCGCCCAGTTTATATTCCGGTTGAAATATTATACTATTTATACATAAAAGTGTTCCTAAGGATACATTTAAAATTATGTTTGATTGTTCTTGGACAAGTTTATAGGTATAAGTTGAACGAGTTCTCTTAACGTTTCAATGGAGGAGTCGACGCTATCTTTTCTCATTATAACGCGCCAACCAAACGGAGATTTATGGATATAATACATTACTTTTTCTAACAAAAGAACCATGGATTGTCTTCGTTGGACACTTGGGAAGCCATCAGCAGAAGTTCTTCAAAAGGTAATTGATTTGTTTTCGCTGTGAAATGTGTTTCTGTGAATCGTGAAGGCTTATGAATTTATGGTAATGGGAAAAATATGTTAGCTGCTACCCTCAAACAATCAAATGTGGTGCTTTCACCGCAAAGCCTTTTTGAAATCTGACAGCGCTGTGATATTGCCAAGAAGCAGAGCTTTTGATGACTATGAAACACTTGTATATTGATGAATGTTTAATAATTCAACTTTTGGATTTTGAATTTGACGCCTTGCATTTCACCGGGTAGCGCCCCACCACTCCGTAAGAAGTTAATGTGGACCAGCCGCTCCCATTTAATCATTGTTTTTTAGGAGCATACTAACCCACGTGGGTGAACACATCTGTCCAGTTTGTGGTGGAAATGTCACGACTTCCGCTGAAGTCGGTCCCTCTCCTAGTCGACGTCACCTGAGTTCTAGCCACCACCGATCCATTTCTCATTTTCTGTTTGTCTTGTCTCATTCACACCTGGTTCCCATTTTCCTAATTGCATGTGTCCCTATTTAATCCCTCTGTTCCCCCCTGGGTTTTGTCCGTAATTATTCTCTGTACATTGTGGCTCCTTTGTTCGTCAGCAGTGGTTACTACTGTTTTAGTAGTTTGTGTCTTTCTAGTAAAGAACTTTGTCGCATCCTCTGTTTCCTGCGCTTGATTCCGATAGACCTGCATACAAGAGCCATCACAGGTAATGCTCCTTAAAGTTGACTGCCAACCGCCATATACTGTAAAATCCACAGAAGAAGAAAAAACAGCACAATAGCTAAATGTCCATAAATATATCATATGTGTTTCGACCTGTCCCCAAGTTAATATATTTGGTTCACAGTTGGTTTTGGTTCACAGTTGGTATTTTAACCTGCATGTCATGAAAGCATCTGGTAGGGATAGACAAAATCAACATGCGCACAATGGCGCAAGCGGACGCACATGCACGTAAATTAAAACATATAGAAAAAAGTTTCATTGTAGAATTTATTACTCAGCATTGATGCAATAAAGCTGTCAGTCTGATCAAGGCGTAACTGTCCTCCTGAAAAAATTACATGAAATTGCTAAACAACCTGTTTGCGTCTTGTTTATGTTTGCAATATCCTGCTGTTGCAACAGACAAATAACTAAGTTTGTTCCAAATGTTTTGTGTACAAGTGGCAGCTGAGTCACAGATTGACTGAACAATGAGCAGCAGCTGACAGGAGGTAGACTAGTGAATCTCGCATGAGAAGAAATCTCCATATTCTTCTCAACATAAAGTTGGGTTCCAGAAAATCCAAAACTGCAGCCACTCCATATATTATCTTCTTAACTACAGAGTTCAAGAGCTTTGTTGAATGTATGACGTGGCCTTTCTCTCAGTTGCCTGCAGAGCTCTCTCCTTGGTGTGTGTGTGAGTTACTTTGTACATATTACTTTGTGTGTGTGTGAATGTGGGCTGGGGGGTGCACACGTATGTGTGTATAGAGGAGCTTTAGACAGTTTCATAGTTGATGGGGTTCTTTTTTGCACACTCTGCAATATGCTGATGCAGTTTTTCCACCCTGCCCACATACAGTAACTGCACATGGAGATCACACTCTAAAGCTGACTCTGAAGTTCTAGGAGGACAAGATTCTGCAGTGGGATGATGATCAGACTAGTTAAAACTCCTGTAGGTTTAAGCCCTTAGATTGCAATATCTACTAAGCTAACATATGGAATTGTTTTAAGATGGTCATAAAACATTTCAATTACCCATTTATACAGAACAAAACTATAAACACAGCATGTAAAGTGTTGGTCCTATGTTTCATGGGATGAAATAAATGCACAAAAAGCTTATTTCTCTCAAATGTTGTGCACAAACGTGTTTACTTCCCTGTTAGTGTGCTTGAAACATGTAGGTATTACAGACTGGGTCAGGGAGAGGTTGAAAATGTCAGTGAAGACACTTGCCAACTGGTCAGCACATGCTCTGAGGATGTGTCCTGGTAATCCGTCTGGCCCTGCGGCCTTGTGAATGTTAATCTGTTTAAATGTCTTACATCAGCTACAGAGAGCGTGATCAAATGGTTGTCTAGAACATCCGGTGCTCTCATGCATGGTTCAGTGTTGCTTGCCTTGAAGCCAGCATAGAAGTCGTTTAGCTCGTCTGGTAGGCTCGCATCACTGGACAGCTCATGTTTGGGTTTCCCTTTGTAATCCATGATAGACGATGGAACTCCCCTGCATGCTTTCGGGACTTCTCTGGACCCACACAGACCTGCGATTTTGGCGGGGCTGGTCCCAGCCCAACAGCGCGATCAAACCACCTTCCTCAACATTGGTCTCATTGTTGAAAGAGCCTACTCTCTGCTATCTTGAGTATTTATTACTGCATTTCACTCCAAAACTATGCATTTTGGAGGGAAATTATATTATAGGCTCTCACAATACATTTTTAGATGTCATCGAATAAGTTGAGGATCTATCCCGCATCGGATCCAGACAAAAATTGCCCCACAACGAAGAGTGTTCCCTGAAATTCTGCTACCTTGAGGAATAGAGTGCATTCAGATAGCATTCAGACCGCTTTCAAAAACCTACGCTCCCAGCGTCGCTATTCCTAAATTAAATTGATTGAACATGATTTGGAAAGGCACACCCCTGTCTATATAAGGTCCCACAGTTCACAGTACATGTCAGAGCAGAAACCTATGCTCCCAGCATCGCTATTCCTAAATTCAATCACTGACATGAAGGCAAACGTGAAATTAACAAAACCAATAAAGGGTGTCCTGATCCCAACACGCATACTAAAACAGGGAGCAAAATAAAAGTATCAGACGTCATGGCTTAGCCATACAAAAAGGTCTAACGTTAGCAAATCACAATGATGCCTCTGAGGACCATGCCTGTCCAAAATAACAATGTAAAAAAAAACAAATCTGGTGAAAATCTGGTGAAAACAAATAGTTTGTTTACATGGACTTGGGGATCTTACTGCATTGATCTGTCCTTAACAAGTAAGCCATAGTATAATCCAGCGAAGCAGTCATACCGGTTATGCAAATAGTAAAGAAGGGACATTGTCCAGCTAGCAAAGAAATTAGCCTGGTCCGGTAGCTAATGTCCTGAGCCGGTTGTCTGCAGTCCGCTGAGAAAAGTTGCAACTTCTTTGGGCATTTTGAAGAATCTTCTCTGTCTACCATGGATGATTATCGTTGTTGCAGGTTGAAGCAGCGCAAAGGGAATGTTGGAGGTAAGTTCTTATTTAACTTGGCTGAATACCTTCCTGTGTTTGACCGTCCCGGGACTCATGTCTGGAAAGAAAATAATTGCCTCCCCGTTGTGTAGAATCCCTCCCTTCTCCTTGAAATGTTTGGCCGCGGTTCAGATAACTTTCTCTGTCCTGGTACCTCAGGAACTGGATGAGGAAGTGTTGTGGGTTCTGATTAGGGGATGGGCGAGTGACCTGTGTGCCCGTTCAATGTCCAGGGACTCAGTAAAATGTTATTTGTGCAGCAGGGAGGGGATAATGGCAGCACAAAAATGAATGGGGTCTGTCCCCTCACAGCCTTGGCGGAGAAGGATGATTCGAACGTTGCTTCGCCTACTGTAGTTTTCCAAATGGGCAACCTTATTCATCAGGTACAGTGGGGCAAAACAGTATTTAGTCAGCCACCAATTGTGCAAGTTCTCCAACTTAAAAAGATGAGAGAGGCCTGTAATTTTCATCATAGGTACACTTCAACTATGACAGATGAAATGAGAAAAAGAAATCCAGAAAATCACATTGTAGGATTTTTAATGAATTTATTTGCAAATTATGGTGGAAAATAAGTATTTGGTCAATAACAAAAGTTTATCTCAATACTTTGTTATATACCCTTTGTTGGCAATGACAGAGGTCAAACGTTTTCTGTAAGTCTTCACAAGGTTTTCACACACTGTTGCTGGTATTTTGGCCCATTCCTCCATGCAGATCTCCTCTAGAGCAGTGATGTTTTGGGGCTGTCGCTGGGCAACACGGACTTTCAACTCCCTC
>QNTS01000836.1:344736-383196 GCA_003317085.1 Hucho hucho
TATTTTGGTTTCATCTGACCATATGACATTCTCCCAATCCTCATCTGGATCATCCAAATGCTCTCTAGCAAACTTCAGACGGGCCTGAACATGTACTGGCTTAAGCAGGGGGACACGTCTGGCACTGCAGGATTTGAGTCCCTGGCGGCGTAGTGTGTTACTGATGGTAGGCTTTGTTACTTTGGTCCCAGCTCTCTGCAGGTCATTCACTAGGTCCCCCCGTGTGGTTCTGGGATTTTTGCTCACCGTTCTTGTGATCATTTTGACCCCACGGGGTGAGATCTTGCGTGGAGCCCCAGATCGAGGAAGATTATCAGTGGTCTTGTATGTCTTCCATTTCCTAATAATTGCTCCCACAGTTGATTTCTTCAAACCAAGCTGCTTACCTATTGCAGATTCAGTCTTCCCAACCTGGTGCAGGTCTACAATTTTGTTTCTGGTGTCCTTTGACAGCTCTTTGGTCTTGGCCATAGTGGAGTTTGGAGTGTGACTGTTTGAGGTTGTGGACAGGTGTCTTTTATACTGATAACAAGTTCAAACAGGTGCCATTAATACAGGTAACGAGTGGAGGACAGAGGAGCCTCTTAAAGAAGAAGTTACAGGTCTGTGAGAGCCAGAAATCTTGCTTGTTTGTATGTGACCAAATACTTATTTTCCACCATAATTTGCAAATAAATTCATTAAAAATCCTACAATGTGATTTTCTGGATTTGTTTTCCTCATTTTGTCTGTCATAGTTGAAGTGTACCTATGATGAAAATTACAGGCCTCTCTCATCTTTTTAAGTGAGAGAACCTGCACAATTGGTGGCTGACTAAATACTTTTTTGCCCCACTGTATATGTTGTTTTTGCACAGTTTCTGTAATGCCGTCCTCATGCCCTCTAGCTTGTCCTCAGCAGTGCTGATGCGATCTTCAGCTTCTTCCATTTGGAATCCTAGCATTTTGATAGGCGTTTTCAAACATGAGATGGAGTTGTTGTTTACAGCCAGCTGTGCGGAGATGGAGAAACTGATCTCAGACATTTTCAAGTAAAATTGTGTTGTGAGGGAGTCATTGCCTTCTTTGATCACTTTGAGGATGTGAGCTAACCTAGCTTCTTCCTGAGGTGTCATGGTACCATCTTGGGTTTCCAAGGAGGCCATGGTCAGAGGTTCTTTCTCGTTGTTTCTTGGTCTGTTGCGGGGCTGCCCTTGCCTTTTTTTTGTCTCGTAGGCATATCACCACTCTTGGCTACAGTGTGGTAATCAGGATGGGTGAAGTTATAAAGTTTTAGGATAAGTTTGTGTGCTCTCAGTCACACTTCTTCCTAGCCTCCTTAGTCTTGTATTGGCACTTTGCCTGTCTGATGGTTCATCAGAGAGTGTAGCGGGATTTCTTATAAGCATCCGGATTAGTGTCCCGCTCCTTGAAAGTGGAAGCTCTAGTCTTAAACTGAGTGCAGATGTTGCCTGTAATCCATGTCTTCTGGTTGGGATATTTACTTATAGTCAATGTGGTGATGACGTCGATGACCTTATTAATGAAACCGGTGACTGATGTGTTAAACTCCTTAACTTCTTAGGGAGCGGCTGCATATGTGACGGTTTTGGAGAGTCTTGCGTGCCCAAAGTAAAATGCCTGCCACTCAGGCCCAGAAAATAGGATATGCACATAATTAGTACTATTGGATAGGAAACACTCTAAAGTTTCTAAGAGTGTTAAAATAATTTGTGAGTATAACAGAACTGACATAGCATATGCGAAAACCCGAGGAAAATCCATCCGGATTTGCAGTTTTTTTTGTAAATGAGCATCTTCTCCATTGTGCCTATTGCATACAACTTTATGTAGGACTGCGACTGCAGTACCTATGGCTTCCACTAGATGTCAACAGTCTATATACAAAGTCTGGGAATTCTAGGAGTGACCAGAACAGATAGGAACAGGAAATTGTCAGGCGACCCTTTTTGTAAACAAGGTTTGACGCGCGTGAGATTGTGAACGCACACCACTTTATTTTTCTTTCCTATCGTTCATGTTATCGTCCGGTTGAAATATTACAGCAAATATACCCAAAAGGATACATTAAAAATGATGATTGATTTGTTTGTAGAAAGTGTATAGGTATAATTTGAACGTGTTCTCTTCACGGTTCAATGGGCGACTCAATGGTGGATTTTATGATCATAATGAGCCAACCAAACGGAGATTTATGGATATAATAAATGACTTTTTCTAACAAAAGAAGCATGGATTGTCTTCGTTGGACACTTGGGAAGCCCTCAGCAGAAGTTCTTCGAAAGGTAAGGGATTTTATATTAGCGATTTTATGCGTTTTGTGAGACCCGTGTTGGGTTATGAATTCATGGTAATGGAAAAATATGTGGGGTGCTATCCTCAAACAATAAAGTGTGGTGCTTTCACCGTAAAGCCTTTTTGAAATCTGACAATGCTGTGATATTGCCAAGAAGCATAACTTTTGATGACTATGCAACACTTGTATATTGATGAATGTTTAATAATTCAACTTTTGGATTTTGAATTTGGCGCCTTACATTTCACTGGGTAGTGTTGGGAGTGGGGCGCTACCGCCCCTCTGCTCCCTAAATAGTTAACTTCTTTGGCAGCAGCGCACGAGGTGACCATTTTGGAGAGCCTGGCGTGCCCAAAGTAAAATGCCTCCCATTCAGGCCCAGAAAATAGGATATGCACATATTTAGTACCATTGGATACGAAACACTCTGAATTTTCTAAAAGTGTTAACATTTTGTCTGTGAGTATAACAGAACGGATATGGCAGGCGAAAGCCCAAGGAATTTCTGTCCTGGAAAAAGTGGTTTTGACAGATGAATGCAGTACCTATCGCTTCCTCTGGATGTCAACAGTCTCGAGAAAGTGTTCTGATTCTTTTTAGATGCTTTTAGAGCAGAGAAGAATACGAATAAGGAAGTGTCCACAGAGATGTCAATACAAGTAAATGCGCGCTCCCGGCTGGCACGTTCTTAGTTTTTTTCCTTTCTTATCGCCCAGTTTATATTCCGGTTGAAATATTATACTATTTATACATAAAAGTGTTCCTAAGGATACATTTAAAATTATGTTTGATTGTTCTTGGACAAGTTTATAGGTATAAGTTGAACGAGTTCTCTTCACGTTTCAATGGATGATTGGAGGCTGTATTTTCTTATCATAACGCGCCAACCAAAAGGAGATTGGATATAATGGATATAATACATAACTTTTTCTAACAAAAGAACCATGGATTGTCTTCGTTGGACACTTGGGAAGCCTTCAGCAGAAGTTTTTCAAAAGGTAATTGATTTGTGTTCGGGCGCCCCACCACTCCGTAAGAAGTTAACAAGTGTTTCATAGTCATCAAAAGCTATGCTTCTTGGCAATATCACAGCGTTGTCAGATTTCAAAAAGGCTTCACGGCGAAAGCACCACATTTGATTGTTTGAGGATAGCACCCCACATATTTTTCCATTACCATGAATTCATAAGCCTTCACGGTTCACAGAAAACACATTTCACAGCGAACACAAATCAATTACCTTTTGAAGAACTTCTGCTGAGGGCTTCCCAAGTGTCCAACGAAGACAATCCATGGTTCTTTTGTTAGAAAAAGTAATGTATTATATTCATAAATCTCTGTTTGGTTGACGCGTTATGATGAGAAAATACAGCGTCGACTCCTCCATTGAAACGTTAAGAGAACTCGTTCAACTTATACCTATAAACTTGTCCAAGAACAATCAAACATAATTTTAAATGTATCCTTAGGAACACTTTTGTATAAATAGTATAATATTTCAACCGGAATATAAACTGGGCGATAAGAAAGGATAAAACCAAAGAGCGCGCCAGCCGGGAATGCGCATTTTCTTCTATTGACATCTGTGTGGCCACTTCCTTATTCGTCTTCTTCTACAATCTAAAAGCAGCTAAGAAAAATCAAAACACTTTCTCGAGACTGTTGACATCCAGAGGAAGCGATAGGTACTGCATTCATATGCCCTTATATGGGCATTTTCATAAGGGAGGGGTTCCAAATGAGGCAATCTGTCAAAACCACTTTTTCCAGGACAGAAATTCCTCTGGTTTTCGCCTGCCATATCCGTTCTGTTATACTCACAGACAAAATGTTAACACTTTTAGAAACTTCAGAGTGTTTCCTATCCAATGGTACTAAATATGTGCATATCCTATTTTCTGGGCCTGAATGGGAGGTATTTTACTTTGGGATGCCAGGCTCTCCAAAACCGTCACCTCGTGCGCTCCTCCCTAAGAAGTTAATTGACCCACAGTCCCACACGGTGACATGATATCATTGACATGACGTGCAAATGAGCAATAGAAAACCTAACGTGCAAATGTCATCATTCAGAATATATACATATTTTTTGGGTTGTTGGTGCGGGCGCTCCATGTAGCCCCCGGCAAGATGCCTAAATCCACCACTGGATGAGGGCCACAGCATTGGGGAAGAAACTGTTCAGGTGGCGGGTGGTTTTGGTCATGATTTACCTAAACCGTCTCTCAGAGGGGTGTTTTGGGAAAAAGATGGGGTGGGCAGGGTCGGCGGTGATCTCACTTGCACCCTTCCTTGTCCTGGAGGTGTGCAAATCCTTGCAGCGGACAGATGCAGATCCAAACCAGATGGGGATAGAAGAGGCACACTAAGAGCATTTGGCAAATACACTACCAGTGACTGAGATACATCAGAAAACCTTGGCTCACAAGATTGTTTCCAGAATATCGCCGTAAAACAAAAACTGCCATTTTAAGACCAAATAAGATATTCTCATTTAAATTAGCCAGATTACAGTGATCTAATGAATCACATCTATACCAAAAATATACTCTATATTACTGATTAGCTAAAAGCGCTGGGAGAAAAATAAATATTCTCAAGACAGAACACCCAAGTCTGTATTGAGAAACCCTGAAAACCTGCATGAATGTGAAAATCCCTAATTTCTCCCTCAAACATGACCTAATTCTTTACACCCTATCTTAAAATTCCATTTCATGTGTCCTTTGTGTGTAGGGAAAATCGTTGTATTCTGAACAAAAATATAAACACAACATGTAAAGTGTTTGTCTCATGTTTCATGAGCTGAAATAAAAGATCTCAGAAATGTTCTTATGCACAAAAAGTGTATTTTGCTCCAGTTTTGTGCACACATTTGTTTACATCCCTGTTAGTGAGCATTTCTCCTGGGCCAAGATAATCCATCCACCTGACAGGTGTGGCATAGCAAGAATCTGATTAAACAGCATGTGCATTACACAGGTGCACCTTGTGCTAGGGAAAATAAAAGGCCACTCTAAAAATTTGCCGTTTTGTCACACAACACAATTCCACAGATTTGTCAAGTTGAGGGAGTGTGCAATTGGCATGCTGACTGCAGGAATGTCGAGCTGTTGCCAGAGAATGTAATGTTAATTTCTCTACCATAAGCTGCCTCCAACGTCATTTTAGAGAATTTGGCAGTACGTCCAATCGGCCTCACAACCGCAGACCACGTGTAACCACGCCAGCCCAGGACCTCCACATCCATCTTCTTCACCTGCGGGATCGTCTGAGAACAACCACCCGGACAGCTGATGAAACTGTGGGTTTCCTGATGTCAACGTTGTGAACAGAGTGCCTGATGGTGAACAAACATAATTGCGTCCTGTTGATGGCTATATGATGGCAATATTTATCCACCGCCATCACCTCAAGTTTCAGCATGATAATGCACAGCCCCATGTCGCAAGGATCTGTACACAATTTCTAAAAGGTGAAAATGTCCCAGTTCTTCCATGGCCTGCATACTCACCAGACATGTCACCCATTGAGCATGTTTGGGATCAACGTGTACAACAGTGTTTTCCAATCCCCGTCCAATACCCAGCAACTTTCGCCCAGTGGTTTTTGTCTCCTTTTGACCGTTTCAATAGATAACAATCAAGGTAAGGTACTTAGTTGTTAAAAATACAATATTTGACATTGTCACATCCTGGCCATAGAGAGCCCTCTGGGTTCTCTATGGTGATTTAGGTCAGGATGTGACTAGGGGGGTTTTGTCTAGTTGTTGTATTTCTAGGTTGGTTTTGTGTATGGTTCCCAATTAGAGGCAGCTGATTGTCGTTACCTCTAATTAGGGATCATAACGTGTTCTGTTTCCCACCTGCTTTTGTGGGATATTGTTTTTTGTTAGTGCCTGTGCGCTGCACATTTGTGCGATCAGTCATTTCTTTTGTTGTCTTGTACGTTCCATTAAATATAAATTATGTGGAACTCCATGCACGCTGCGCCTTGGTCCATTCTTAAAGACGATCGTGACAGACATTGAGATAAAAAGAAGCATTAGGGACAGATTTAGAGCACGCATCCTTCGAAACACCACAGACATAGGAAAGGCATATTCAGGGATTTTCTGATTGATTCTAAGATTTCAGTGGAATACTGGGATTTCATGATTTTGTGGGATGGCTCTGCATGGTCAATCCATTATCTGCAATGGCCCTACAGTATTTACTGTGATGGCTTCGCAATTGCGTCAAACCCTCCATACGAAGCCTCCGACCACTTTTTCAGATCAAGCATAAATTGGCATTTAAAGTGATACTTTGCAAGTGCAGTGTGTGAGAGCTTCTTTACGTCAAGTTCTCTGTAACAACCCATGCACTATCTACATAATACTACCTTCAGAGTAGCTATTAGAGGTGAGACAATTATAATTTCCATTAATTGTCTTATTATCTTTGTTTAAGGCCAGGACTATCAATGAAACAAAACAAAAACAAAAATGTGAGGGAGAGTAATATTATGAAAAAAGTAAGTATATGATTGATTCTAAGTGCAGTCATTAGACAAAGCCCAAACCTGAGCTGGAGTTGATGAGGCATAATACCAGGCCCAGGATCTGAAGTGATTTTTTTTTTCCTGCCAGCGTGGACGTCTCCTTTTTCATGCGTGCGCATCCCAATCCCTAAACTTCAAACCAGACTGGAGGGTGTTTGGATGCTTAGCTTGATATGCAAAAGAGCGTGGCAAGACAACAGTAAGCAATAAACATGCTAAATTAAGAGTTTGTAGCAACCACTTCTCTTTGTCCAAAAATAGCACCACATCAAAAAGGCTTAACTTTATGTAAAGCTCAAGAACAGAGAGAAAAGTTAGTGGGCAAGGCAGATGGCGCAGGGAAGATTGAGCCTCGTAGTTTTCTCTTTTCCGCCCATAAATACTACAGGGTGTTTTGATTGGAATATTTTGATTGCCCTTCAATTTAAACTGAGTTAATGTGTAAGAGAGAGAGGGAGAGAGATGGGTAGACTCTAAAAGTATAAGAACCAGGAGTAAGAGAGGGGGGAGTGGGAAAAGAGAATGGAGAGAGGGCATAATGGGATAATGGAAAGGAGCGTACATAACTTGATTGGGGGAAACTAAAAAGGAGAGAGAGTGTAAGCAGATACTTTAATGAGATATGTGTGCGGATCATCTCACAAAACACAAATCTATATCAAAATGTAAAGGTTTCCAATGAGTATGCAGTTGTATGCTATCCCAATGATGTGATTCAATGGTTTTCCAAACAGAATTGATGACACATTCCCAGTATATCAAATTTAGATTGTATCCAGAGTGTAATTATCAAATTCATTCATGTTGAATTTATTGATTGAAAAATCCAATCTTAACCATTATTATTATATAACGTTCTTCACATACTGTAGTGGCTGGTTTACTCTACATCATTGGTTACCAACATTTTTCAGTTACTGTACCACCAACTTAATTTTGCTCTGCCCAGGGTGTACCCCTGAAGATACCCCTCATTTGCATTTTACCAGTAGGCCTACGGTCTCATGAGTCTTCTCATGTACACATGCAGATAAGCCAAGTACCCCCAGGGTGTAGGTAATACATCATTGAGCTTCACATTAGTCATTGTACATTAAAATATCAAGACAAAACATAATTGACTCCCCCACATTGTCTGCTTGCATGGAAGTATCCCAGCACAGGGCTATGAATCACCATCCCCCTACCAAAGCTTCCTTCCGGGCAAAACTGGCATTAATATTGCATTTTCCACCTTTACATCAGACCATTCATCATGTGTCAGGTAACTGCACACACAGTCTCACATTTACCATACTTGTAATGCTGCTGAGGCAGACACACAGGAAACAGAGACACTGTCTGATCCTGTGATATTACCCCCCCACAGTATCATGACAAGATCACGGCCCTGTTCAGCCATGTTCCGATGCATCTTAATGTGTCTTACATGTCTGGCCTTTTGTAACTTCTGGTGTTACACTTGATGGTGGGCGGACATGGTGCAGACATCTTTTTATTATTCTTTAGGTTGGGTGGTGTGAAAGGTTTTTCATGGGGATAAGAGTTTCAGAGCTGCTAGAACGGACTGTTCTAAGACCACTGGGATGTCAGAGGCACAGCAGAGAGTTTTGCAGTGGATGGACCGGATCTCTATACCATGTAGATCTATTTACATGTAAAAGATGGACAGTATTTATTCTTGGGAAGGCTTGAACTTCTACTGATCCATTCCTCACTGTTTTGAGTGAAATGTTCATACTCTATGGCTGATGGTTGGGTGATGATAAGTGCGTCATAAAACGCATAAAATCGCTAATATAAAATCCCTTACCTTTCGAAGAACTTCTGCTGAGGGCTTCCCAAGTGTCCAACGAAGACATCCAATGGTTCTTTTGTTAGAAAAAGTAATTTATTATATCCATAAATCTCAGTTTGGTTGGCGCGTTATGTTCATAAAATACAGCGTCCACTCGCCCATTGAACTGTGAAGAGAACTCGTTCAACCTATACACTTGTCCAAGAACAATCAAACATCATTGATAATGTATCCTTAGGAACACTTATGTATATTTACTATAATATTTCACTCGGATTATAAACTGGACGATAGGAAAGGAAAAAACCACAGCGCGCGCGAGCCCGTGAACGCGCATCCTCTGTTTACATCCGATGACTAGTTCGAAATTCTTCTTCTATTACCATCCAGAGCAACCTAACATCACCAAACACTGCCTAGAGACTGTTGCCATCCAGTGGAAGCAATAGGTACTGCAATCTTACTCCCATATATGGAGGTTTTCAATAGGGAGGGGTTCAAAATGAGGCAATGTGTCAAAAACACTTTTTCCAGGACAGAAATTCCTCGGTTTTCACCTGCTATATCAGTTCTGTTGTACTCACAGACAATATTTTAACACTCTTAGAAACTTCAGAGTGTTTCCTATCCAATAGTACGAATTATGTGCATATCCCAGTTTCTGGGCCTGAGTGGCAGGCCTTCTACTTTGGGCACACCAGACTCTCCAATACCGATACCTCAGCTGCTGCTCCCTAAGAAGTTAAGTTTTTACATTGTTGTGCGCATTTCATCATTGTACCTCCAGGGGGGTTCACTACTCTCGTGGCCTCTACCTCACCTTGACCACAGGGATTCAAATGAGCATCATTAGATCCCGTTGTTACTGTCATAAACTCAGTGAGACAATTCCAATAAAATAGACACATGTAGAGACACCCCAGCCATTAGATTAGAACTTCACTCCTGTTTATTGCCTAACGTTAAAACATTTTTTTAAATGGATATTGAATTCACTCCCCTGGAGATGTTTTATGAAAGAATCTTAGCTGGAAAATCGAAGCGCTTATCAAATAGTTGCCGTGGCTGGCAGTTGCTCAGGAAATTAGTTTAGGCATGACCTCATTGATTCCCATACAACACATGGCTGAGAGAGATGGGGAGAAAGAGAAATTGTGAAAAAAATATAGCTAAAGAGTGAGAGGGGAGAGAGGGAGAAAGAGAAAGATATGGGTGGGGGCTGAAAGTATGGGTGCAGGGGAGTGTTCTCCTGATATACTGGCTAAGGCAGGTTTTCCCGAACTGGGTACCCGAAAGGGTGCACATTTTGTTTTTTGCCCTAGCACTACACAGCTGATTCAAATAATCAAAGCTTGATGATGAGTTTATTATTTTTATCAGCTGTGTAGAGCTAGGGCAAAAAACAAAATGTGTACATCTTGGGGTCCCCAGGACTGAGTTTGGGAAATGCTGGGCTAATATATGAGAGGTCAAAGCAGACAATGTCTATGAAGTTGGGGGTCACTAAACTTCTTATTTTACTTCCTCTCACTGCAGGCTCACTGACCAGCTGTATCCTCAAGGGTGTGAGAGGAGTTCAAACGGATTTCATTTAGCTTTTACCAGGCCTCCTCACTCCATTCCTGTACTCCCGCATTCCTCTAGAGTGGACTTCTGGAGCCCCTCTGAGTCATTCCTCCAACAGAAAGAAAGACAGTAATAAAGGTTTAGAATTCTTCAGGGCTTGGCTTTCATTTCACACATGTCCAAAGCAGCTGACTCTAGGTCAGTCTGACTTGTTTAAAGCACATAAAAAACATAAAGTGTTGAACCCCTCAGGACGGCCCACATCAATCATCTCTAAATGGCTGAAGTGAATAAAACACCCCACAGTGAACCTAACACTTCAAAGTGCTCTAATTTAAACGGAATCACACTCGTCAGATATATTGTATATCTACCATACAGTTCAGTGCAGTGTAGAACATTCCAGTGTGTGGCGTTTTGTACATAGCTAGTTAAACTCCATTACTCATACACTGTAATGGAGTTGCCATGAATTTGCCATTATCTTACAGGCAGCTCTGTGGTAAGTAGAAATAAAATGTCATATTACTGTACACCTGTAAAGGGTTTGTATTTCACTGTAATTAAAAGATTAGTGCAAGCTGGTTGGATGCTAGGTAAAGTGTTTATACATTACAGGATATTATGTATAGTTGGTGTTTTGTATCACTTCCAGTTCTAAAGGCCTTAACAAATGCTTCCAAACTGGAAATGACTAATTGGCAAAAAAGACCAAAAGGACATGGCAAAATGATCAACCATTTAAGGTTAAAGACTTGCTGTTACACCAATCTGTCCCCTATATGTTTTGCATTTCATGGGGCACTATAACTGAAGTTCAATTGGTACAGCATTCTCACTCACGGGTGCAACAAGTATAGCCTCTTACAAGGCACACCTCAAAATATGTTATTGAACCAGAAACAACAATACCATGCACCCACTAGTGATCAAAAGGTTTTGGCGCTCAAAAGATACTGTATGGTACTGTATTCTGTGGGGTGGAATTTAAGTACCATTTTAAATACAGACATTTTCCAACAATTGCACCATTATTTACAGTATGCTGCATTAACAAGTTTCAGAGTTTTTTATTGTTGATAATACCTGAAATTACTGTATAAATTACAGTATTCTGTTACAGTGTACACATTCTGACAAATTGGCAGCCGGTCTAACCACTTGATAGCCATTTTATTTTTAGGCTTTTCTCCTCTCTTGGGATATCACAAGAGGTCATGAACTAATCATAACCAGCCTTGAGGCCCACTGTGAATGTTGTTAAATTCCAAAGCATAATACACAGATTCAGACACCACCATACCAGTTTGACTGTATTACACACAATATAGTCACTATGACATGAATATGATCCGCAACTATAGGGATGGATACACTAACAGTGTGTTCAAAGATAATGCTTTCAAATACAAAATAAATAGCCCTCTCTGAAAGGAGAGCCATAGCATGTTGAGGAGGAAATGCAAGGTCAGGCTGAAACCCATTGACTGCATAAATATTTGCACTTTTAGATTTGAATTGATGCATGCTGCGCTTGGACTCAGAGGCTCTCTAAGGCAACACACTGCGCTCCAATAACTTGAAGGCGGTGGTACTCAGACACCAGATATGATACACAGAGAAGAAGCAAAACAGAGCTGATTGCTGTGCATTCATATATGTCCATTTCTCTGCAGCCTCATGTTTAAATCGATTCATTTTCCTCAAAGTAACTAGGTTTAAAGTATCAAATCTTTGTCAGACCCTTTTTGATACCCTGGGAGTATCCTAAAGTTGGGGGGTTCAGAGAGTTGAACATCAATTTAAGACTTGGACACGAGACAGCATATGGAACTACAGTGGCTTGCGAAAGTTTTCACCCCCCTTGGCATTTTTCCTATTTTGTTGCCTTACAACCTGGAATTAAAATTGGGGGGTTTGTAATCATTAGATTTTTACACAACATGCCTACCACTTTGAAGATGCAAAATCTTTTTATTGTGAAACAAACAAGAAATAAGACAACAAAACAGAAAACTTGAGAGTGCATAACTATTCACCCCCTCACCCCTAAGTCAATATTTGTTGAGACACCTTTTGCTGCAATTACAGCTGCAAGTATGCTTGGGGTCATTGTCCTGCTGGAAGGTGAACCTCAGTCCCAGTCTCAAATCTCTGGAAGACTGAAACAGGTTTCCCTCAAGAATTTTGCCATATTTAGCGCCATCCTTCATTCCTCCAATTATGACCAGTTTCCCAGTCCCTGCCGATGAAAAACAACCCACAGCATGATGCTGCCACTACCATGCTTCACTGTGGGGATGGTATTCTCGGGGTGATGAGGTGTTGGGTTTGCGCCAGACATAGCATTTTCCTTGATGGCCAAAAAGCTCAATTTCAGTCTCATCTGACCAGAGTACCTTCTTCCATATGTTTGGGGAGTCTCCCACATGCCTTTTGGCGAACACCAAATGTGTTTGCTTATTTTTTCTTTAAGCAATGGCTTTTTTCTGGCCACTCTTCCGTAAAGCCCAGCTCTGTTGAGTGTATGGCTTAACTACTTAGGGAGCAGTGGGGCGCTACCCAGTGAAATGTAAGGCACCAAATTCAAAATCCAAAAGTTGAATTATTAAACATTCATCAATATACAAGTGTTGCATAGTCATCAAAAGCTCTGATTCTTGGCAATATCACAGCGTTGTCATATTTCAAAAAGGCTTTACGGTGAAAGCACAACATTTGATTGTTTGAGGATAGCCCCTCTCATATTTTATGCATTAGCATAAATCCATAACCAAAGCGGGTCTCATAAAACGCATAAAATCGCTAATATAAAATCCATTACCTTTTGAAGAACTTCTGCTGAGGGCTTCCCAAGTGTCCAACAAAGACATCCAATGGTTCTTTTGTTAGAAAAAGTAATTTATTATATCCATAAATCTCTGTTTGGTTGGCGCGTTATGTTCATAAAATACAGCGTCTACTCGTCTATTGAACCGTGAAGAGAACACGTTCAACCTATACCTATACACTTGTCCAAGAACAATCAAACATCATTGATAATGTATCCTTAGGAAAACTTTTAGTATATTTACTATAATATTTCAACCGGATTATAAACTGGACGATAGGAAAGGAAAAAAACACAGCGCGCGCGAGCCAGTGAACGCGCCTCCTCTTCTGTTTACATCCGGTGACTAGTTCGAAATTCTTCTTCTATTACCATCCAGAGCAACCTAACATCACCAAACACTGTCTAGAGACTGTTGACATCCAGTGGAAGCAATAGGTACTGCAACCTTACTCCCATAAATGGCTGTTTTCAATAGGGAGGGGTTCAAAATGAGGCAATGTGTCAAAAACACTTTTTCCAGGACAGAAATTCCTCGGGTTTTCGCCTGCTATATCAGTTCTGTTATACTCACAGACAATATTTTAACACTCTTAGAAACTTCAGTGTTTCATATCCAATAGTACTAATTATGTGCATATCCTATTTTCTGGGCCTGAGAGTGGGAGGCCTTTTACTTTGGGCACGCCAGACTCTCCAAAACCAACACCTCAGCTGCCGCTCCCTAAGAAGTTAAAGTGGTACTATGAACAGATACACCATCCTCCGCTGTGGAGCTTTGCAGCTCTTTCAGGGTTATCTCTGATTAATGCCCTCCTTGCCTGGTCCATGAGTTTTGGTGGGCGGCCCTCTCTTGGCAGGTTTGTTGTGGTGCCATATTCTTTCCATTTTTTAATGATGGATTTAATGGTGCTCCGTTGGATGTTCAACATTTCAAATATTTTTTTATAACCCAACCCTGATCTATACTTATCCACAACTTCGTCCCTGACCTGTTTGGAGAGCACCTTGGTCTTCATGGTGACGCTTGCTTGGTGGTGCCATTTTCTTAGAGGTGTTGCAGACACTGGGGCCTTTCACAACAGGTGTGTATAATTACTGAGATCATGTGACAGATCATGTGACACTTAGATAGCACACAGGTGGACTTTATTTAACTAATTATGTGACTTCTGAAGATAATTGGTTGCACCAGATCTTATTTAGGGGCTTCATAGCAAAGGGGTTGAATACATATACACACACCACTTTTCAGTTTAATTTTTTATTTATTTTTATAAACAAGTATTTTTTTCATTTCACTTTACAAATTTGGACTATTTTGTCTATGTCCATTACATGAAATCCAAATAAAAATCTATTTAAATTACAGGTTGTAACAAAATAGTAAAAACGCCAAGGGGGATGAATAATTTTGGCGCTGTAAGCAGGAACTGACTTTATTCTGGGTCAGGCATCCACCACCTCAATTAGTTCACATTACATACAGGAATTTATAGACACATGTAAGGCATTTCTAATCCATCATGAACGTCCCTTTCGCATCCTCACAGACCTGGGCAGTAAATACCAACTTTTTAAGTACTGAATATAGTTTCAACTAAAAGGCTATTTTCTTTGATATTCAAATACAAGTCTCAGAAAAACACATCATATTTGAAGGTATTTGAATATACTGTCTCCACGGGATTGGAAAACCCCAAAAAATATTTGTTTGATGGCTGCCAAATATTTGATGAAGAACCAAAAACTAATACTTTTAGTTGAATTAACCCTAATGTTAAGTGTTACTGAGAATGCTACAAGTAACAAAGTTAAGTGTCAATGACCAAACTGCCTTCTTGAATCAACTACAGCCAAGGTAGGTTTAAAATCATGTTAGTCTGTGTTCTGAGTAAACTATCCATTTAAATATGGTATAGTGTATGTTTTAAAAACAAGAACACTTACTCTCACATGGACAGAGGTTCAAAGTTGTTTTTGCTAAGCATCCAACTCACACTTTACAATGTTTGCAAATGTCTTTGAATTACTCTATAGTACTCTTCAGGTATCGTAAAATGAATTGCAGCTTTCAAACTGTTCAGTGGCATGTTGAAAGAATTATACAGTAGTTGAGCATCACAACTTATCTATACAAAAAATAATTGGTAAATTGGTTTGACTTGATTATGTAAACCTGGGGCAATGGACATTCAGGGTAATGGACATTTACAGAATGTTCATATATAAATGTATTGTGTAGATCAAATATGACTGTCAGATAGATTGGAATAGTTTAGGAGATTGTGTGTACCCTATTCATTATATTTATATCTTCAACATGCAGTTCAAGACATATCCCTGCCATTAGTCGAAGGCAGCCAATCCAATAGTTTCAGAAAAGTGGTCACTTTCTGAAATCTATATTCAAATAGTTACTTTGTGGTCTCCTCCAAAGTAACTATTACATTTAAATATGTTTTGGGGATATCTGTACTTTACTTGACTATTTCTATTTTTGACTGGTTTGACTTTTGCGTAACTACATTCCTAAAGAAAATAATGTACTTTTTACTCCCTAAATTTTCCCTGACACCAAAAGTACTCATTACATTTTGAATGCTTAGCAGGTCAGGAATATGCACTCTCCTCAAACAATAGCATGGTATTCTTTCACTGTAATAGCTACTGTAAAATGGACAGTGCAGATTAACAGATTAAATAGATTAACAATAATTGAATATTTCTGCCCATATCAGATTTGTCTATGTCTTGGGAAATGTTTTTGTTACTTACAATCTCATACTAATCATATTAGCCTATGTTAGTTCAACCGTCCCGCGGGGGGTGGGACGGACACCTGTCCCGTAGAGGTTAAGAATGATAAGTAAATGTAATTGCTAAAATAGACTTAAGTATCAAAAGTAAAAGTATAAATAATTTCAAATAACTATTATTAAGCAAATCAGATGGCACCATTCTTGTTTTTGTAATCAAATCAAATGTTATTGGTCACATTCATGTGTTTAGCAGATGTTATTGCGGGTGTAGCTAAATGCTTGTGCTTCTAGTTCAGACAGTGCAGCAATATCTAACAAGTAATATCTAACAATTTCACAACAAATGCCTAATACTAACAAATCTAAGTAAAGCAATGGAATATATAAATATATGAACGAGCAATGTCAAAGCGGCATAGACTAAGATACAGTAGATAGTATAGAATAAAGTATATACATATGAGATGAGTAATGCAAGATATGTAAACTTTATTTAAACCTCTTAAGGATCTGACCCTTATTTTCACCTACAATGACACACCCAAATCCAACTGCCTGTAGCTCAGGATATGCATATTCTTGATATCATTTGAAAGGAAACATGTTGAAGTTTGTGGAAATGTTAAATTATTGTAGGGGAATATAACACATTAGATCTGGTAAAAGATAATACAATTTTTGTACCATCATCTTTGAAATGCATTATTCCAACCCAGGCGCAATTTAGAATTTGGCCATTAGATGGCAGCAGTGTTTGTGCAAAGTTTTAGACTGATCCAATGAACCATTGCATTTCTGTTCAAAATTTTGTATCAAGACTGCCCAAATGGGCCTAATTGGTTATTAATATCTTTAAGTTCATAACTGTGCACTCTCCTCAAACAGTAGCATGGTAAATAATGTACTTACATTCAATAATCTTGCTCTGATTTGTCATCCTGATGGTCCCAGAGATAAAAAGTAGCCTACTTTTGTTTAATAAAATCCAATGTTATATCCTAATTCGATCCATGTTGTATACAGCATTTCGCATGATTTCAGACTCTTTCAACAAAAGTATAAATCATTTCAAATTTCTTATATTAAGCAAAGCAGACGGCACCCTTTTCTTGTTTTTAAAATGTACGGATAGCCATGGGCACACTACAACACTCAGACATAATTTACAAATGATGCATTTGTGTTTAGTGAGTCCATCAGATCAGAGGCAGTAGGGATGGCCATGTATTATCTTGATAAGTGCGTGAATTGGGGTATGTATGTACATTCAGCAGACGATCCAGATGAACACAAGCCTACACCTGACCATGTGAAATGAACTCTTCACAGTGAAATATTTGGCCCTAAACAGAGAATACACAGTGGCAGACTGACCAAAAATTTGCAAAGCTTTGACTATGTACAGACTCAGTGAGCATAGCCTTGCTATTGAGAGAGGCCGCTGTAGGCAGACCTGGCTCTCAACAGAAAACAGGCTACATGAACACTGCCCACAAAATGAGGTGGAAACTGAGCTGCACTTCCTAACCTCCTGCCAAATGTATGACCATATTAAAGACACACACTGTACTTCCCTCGGATTACAGAGACCCACAAAGAATTAGAAAACAAATCAAATTTTGATAAACTCCCATATCTATTAGATGAAATACCACAGTGTGCCATCACAGCAGCAAGATGTGTGACCTGTTGCCACAAGAAAAGGGCAAATGGGTAAGAACAAACACCATTGTAAATACAACCCATATTTATGTTTACTTATTTTTCCTTCTGTACTTTAACTATTTGTACATCGTTACAACACTGTATTTAGCCATAATATGACATTTGAAATGTCTCTATTCCTTTGGAACTTTTGTTAGTGTAATGTTTACTGTTAATTTTTGAGTGTTTAATTCACTTTTGTTTTATCTATTTCACTTGCTTTGGCAATGTAAACAAATGTTTCCCATGCCAATAAAGCCCTTTGAATTGAATTGAAAACTTGGTCAGGCAGAGAAAATAGCCTTTCTTCCATAGAAAAGCATTAAGCCCCCGTGGACTGCGATTGAGCTAGCTAATCATCCTTACACACAAACCATTGTGACCTTATAGGGATGCCCTGTGTTAAGGTTCAGTTTCCTGAGGCAAGAGGAAGTGGCTTAATTCATCCTCAACATGGTCCTTCATTCTCTCTCTTACACAAAGAGTTTCTCCAGGAGGCCGTACATTGAATTTCAGATTCCTGCGATTACAGGATGTGACTTAATTGGTGGTCTTAGGGGCAGTTTTGAAGGGTTAAAAAAGTGAAAGTTTAAGTAAATCGTCCCAAAAGGATATTTGACCGCCATTGAACACAATGGTCTTGCAGTACTATGGAAGGGGAAGGAGGGAGAGTGAGGGATGGGGAGGAGTGAGGGAGGGGGAGAGCGAGAGAAACGGGGTATAGGGAAAGAGTGGAGAGAGAGAGAGAGAATTATTAAGAGAATAGAGATCGAGGAAGGTAAAGAGTGAGAGAGGGGGAGAGAGTGAGAGAAGGATGGAGAGGTTGTAGGAGATGAAGGAGATAGAAAAGGAGAGAGGGAGGAGAGAGGGAGAGGGAGGATAGTGAGAGAAAAATAAGAGAGAGAGATAAAAGAGTCACATGAGAGAGAGGGAGAGAAACAGAAATATAAAAGAGAGAGGGAGAAATAAGAGAGGGAGGGAGAGAGTGGGAGAGAGGGTGCAGGGGGTGAGAGATAAAAGAAGGGGGTGATAAAGAGGAAGTAGAGAGAGAGAGACAGAGGGAATTTAAATTAAACATATGAATTGTGTTTGCCAATGCTATTTAGTAAAATTATCATGTGGTTTTCATTATCAGACTCCTGTATTTTTTTAAACACACATTCAAAGATTGTTGAAAACCAGGAAGAGGATGTTAGCAAATCCAAACGTATTAGTCACACATTTTCAGTACTAATTGTGTATACCAAATGGGAAATTACAAGAATGTAAATATTGGAATGCGGAAATTATTAAAACAAATGTTTTTTAAAATAATTTTAGGAACTCTTGAAAAAATAAATGCTAATTGAGTTGCCCATTAAAGGAATGGAACATATATAGTCAGAGCCAGCTATTATGGCCAGTGGAGAAATATTGAAATAAAAGAACAATCTTTTCATATTCATATCAGTATTTACTGTCTGCCTGTTATCTTCAATATGTTTCACACTATTATTCAGTACATGTCATTTTACAGCAGGGGTGTTAAACTCATTCCATGGAGTGCCTAGTGTCTGTAAGGTTTTTTTCTTCTTCTTTAAATTAAGCCCTAAACAACAAGGTGTGGGGAGTTCCTTACAAACTAGGGACCTTAATTCATCAAGTACAGTACAAGGAGGGAAAACCCGCAGACACTCAGCCCTCCGTGGAATGAGTTTGATACCTGTCTTTACAGGTATTATGAGCATATGAACAGTAAACACGTACATTTACATATAGTTGAATATTCATATTATGACACACATGTATAATATTTTATTCATATTTGATAAAGTCCTAATTTAACTAGGCCTGTCTTCCATTATAAGTCACTGGAGCAGACATAATGTTAATTAGTGTATAATTTTATAGATGATTTAAAAAGTGTATGCAATTCTAGTACAAAAATTGTTTACCCTAATTGGTTAACTCAACCGGCTGGATGAGATGTTTGTGATGCGTTATCAATACGATTTTAAGTAATGCAAATACAAATTATTCATGTAAAGCCTATATTAAGGGAAATACACATTTTTCTGAAAAATAAATATTTTGATAAGTATTTCTTGGTGTGCCTGTTAAAGGGTTAACTCCCCCTTACCAAATCTCATTTAGGGCCCCAAAAATGCTAGAATTGGCACTTCCTAAGCCTCCCAGGATTCCTCAGAATTGTGCATTTAACAGCTGCTGTCACTAAATATATCTCCCCGGGAGAGCATGCCCCCGAACACCCGTAACCCCCCCAACATAGCATACCATTTGTAGACTTGATTAATAGAAGGAATGGGAAAACTAATTTAGCACAAGGTAATTCTAGCAAAATCCCCCCCCCCCAAAAAAAAATACATATAAATGGTAGGTTAATTCTTAAGAGTATATTAATGCACTGTTGCATCAATCTAAGTAACATAATACAATCCCCATCAAAATCTGTCAGTTTAAGCTAGAGATGTCAAGTACATTACTATGATTGTTTTCAATTAAAATTGTCAAAAATATATAGCTTCTTAGCTAGAGCAATACATCAAGCAAACGTTTTACTAGGGCTGTTTGGGAGTGGTCTGAGTGGGAAGGGGAAAACTGAAAACCAACTGTTGTTGGACAGGCCAAAATGCCGTCCCACCAAAACAGGCTGAAATTTCAGGCGGTCTTTTCAAACTGCTCTTACACTAAAAGGGCATTATCATCATTTTCACAACTAAACTAATGTGTAAAAGAAGTCGCCTAAATTGCTAACTAGTCTATATCTAGACACAAGACCTGGTTAGATTGTTTCAAGTTATCTATAAGGGTGAGTGACTGTTCCTGTGCACTGTTTTGGCAGAGTGAAAGTACAAACGCTTCCCACGTTCGATCACAAACACAACAGACAACCACATCAAAGCACACTCAAAGACCCAAATCAAATTTTTTGTCACATTTCCTAATGAGGAGAATTGAAACAGGCTAAATCAGGATGTTCGCCCCCCTTTAAAAGATGAACCCCTAATCTAGCTGTACGTGTCTTGTTCTCCATATTTGAATTCACACTGTATATGCCTTTTGTTCCGGGAGTCATACTGAGATCAAGGTCTCTTTACAGATGAGCCCTGTATTACAGAAGTTACCGAAAAATACACACATCAAAATATGAATACAAAATGCAAGCATAAAGAATACACAGTCATAAAAAACTAACACACTAGCCCTCAAACTCAACTCTGGACCTTGAAGCCAGTTCTACTGCGGATTTTCATTGTCCCCTCTAATTAGTGACTGATTTAGACCTGGGACTCCAGGTGGGTGCAATTATATAATCAGGTAGAACAGAAAACAAGCAGGACCTCGTAGGGTATGAGTTGAATACCACTGCCCTAGAGATACCAACTAAAATCTAATTTAACAACATTTTGAAGATTATTCCACAAATAAGTTGCAAGAAAACTAAAAGCTGATGTACCTAACTCTGTAGAGACTGATGGAATTTCCAGAGTTAGCCATCCCTGAGACCTGGTGTGGTAACTCATTTGTCTAAAGTTGAGTAATTATGTTCTGACTTGTGATGTGATATCAAGAAACAGTTGATATTAGACTTGTTAATGTTTATGCGCCTGCAACTGTTTGATTATCATCGTGTTATCGATTTAAGGAAAATGCATTGTTCAAGATGGCGCCGGAGGGGAGGGCTGCTGTCTTGTCGGCTCTTAACCAACCATGCTATTTTTTTTTTTTTTAAATGCGTTGTTTCTCATTCGTTTTGTACATAATGTTGCTGTTACCGTCTCTTATGACCAAATAGAGCTTCTGGACTTCAGAACTGGGATTACTCACCTCAAATTGGATGAGTTATTTTTCAATGAGTCGGTCACGAGGGATATTCTACAGACACCCGACCAGGCCCAGATCCCTGTGATTCGCTGGAAAAGGAAACATAGGTTTCACGGAAAGAGATCAGGATGCCTTGTGATGATCAGGAGACGAGTGGATAATCTGCCCTTGCCTTCTGTTTTGCGAGCTATTGTTAAATAACTGGAAAATAAATGTGACGAACTGAAAGCACGTATAACCTACCAACGGGACATTAAAAACGTATGTTTTCTTATGTTTCACCGAGTCGTGGCAGAACGACAACATTAAGAACATACAGCTGGCGGGTTATACACTCTATCGACAGAACACCAGCCTCTGGCAAGACACGGGGCGGGGGCCTATGCATATTTGTAAACAATAGCTGGTGCACAATACAGTGCCTTGCAAAAGTATTAATCCCCCTTCGCGTTTTTCCTATTTTGTTGCCTTACAACCTGTAATTTAAATAGATTTTTATTTGGATTTCATGTAATGGACATACACAAAATAGGCCAAATTGGTGAAGTGAAATGAAAAAAATTACTTGTTTAAAAAAATCTGGTGCAACCAATTACCTTCGGAAGTCACAAAATTAGTTAAATAAAGTCCACCTGTGTGCTATCTAAGTGTTACATGATCTGTCACATGATCTCAGTATATATACACCTGTTCTGAAAGGCCCCAGAGTCTGCAACACCTCTAAGCAAGGGGCACCACCAAGCAAGCGGCACCATGAAGACCAAGGAGCTCTCCAAACAGGTCAGGAACAAAGTTGTGGATAAGTACAGATCAGTGTTGGCTTATAAAAAAATATCAGAAACTTTGAACATCCAACGGAGCAAATTCTAAATCCAAAAGTTGAATTATTAAACATTCATCAATATACAAGTGTTGCATAGTCATCAAAACCTCTGCTTCTTGGCAATATCACAGCGTTGTCAGATTTCAAAAAGGCTTTACGGCGAAAGCACAACATTTGATTGTTTGAGGATAGCACCTACAATATTTATCCAGTAGCATAAAGTCATAAACCAGCGCAGTTCACACAAAACCCATTTCACAGCGAAAACAAATCCCTTACCTTTTGAAGAACTTCTGCTGAGGGCTTACCAAGTGTCCAACGAAGACATCCAACGGTTCTTTTGTTAGAAAAAGTAATGTATTATATCCATAAATCTCCATTTGGTTGGCACGTTATGTTCAGAAAATCCAACGTTGAATCGCCCGTTGAAACGTGAAGAGAACGCGTTCAAATATACCTATAAACTTTTCCTAAACAAATCAAATACCAGTTATAATGCATCCTTAGCTATGCTTTTATGAATATTAGCGAGAAAACTTGTTGACATTTCAGGTCCCCTTACCATTTCCTCTTCCTATCCGTTCTGCTTACTCCAATCTCTCCCAGTCTTTGTATAGAGACTGATGACATCTAGTGGAAGCCATAGGCACTGCAATCCAGGAGCTGGATTGCCTTGAAGTCAATGGGGATTGTCAAACAGAGCAAAAGTCACCAAAAACTGCATTTCCGGATGGATTTTCCTTGGGTTTTCGCCTGCTATATCAGTTCTGTTATACTCACAGACATTATGTTAACACTTTTAGAAACTTCAGAGTGTTTCCTATCCAATAGTACTAATTATGTGCATATCCTATTTTCTGAGCCTGAGTGGCAGGCATTTTACTTTGGGCATGCCAGACTCTCCAAAACCGTCACCTCTGCTGCCGCTCCCTAAGAAGTTAAATGTCTTGGAATGCCCTAGTCAAAACCCAGACCTCAATCCAACTGAGAATCTGTGGTATGACTTAAAGATTGCTGTACAGCAGCGGAACCCATCCAACTTGAAGGAACTGGAGCAGTTTTGCCTTGAAGAATGGGCAAAAATCCCAATGGCTAGATGTGCCAAGCTTATAGAGACATACCCCAAGAGACTTGCAGCTGTAATTGCTGCGTAGTTATGCACTCTCAAGTTTGCTGTTTTGTTGTCTTATTTCTTGTTTGTTTCACAATAAGAAATATTTTGCAACTTCAAAGTGGTAGGCATGTTGTGTAAATCAAATGATACAAACACCCCAAAAATACATTTTAATTCCAGGTTGTAAGGCAACAAAATAGGAAAAATGCCAAGGGGGTGAATACTTTCGCAAGCCACTGTATAGTCAAGCACACAGTCTGGTTGGATCTTTGTCCCTCTCGTCAGGTGGTCCACCTTCCCTGTGTCTCTCTCTTCTCCTGTAGCTCCAATGCCTAGCGATTGGTCTCGTCCACTAAGTCTCCCACCAGTCAGAAACAACGTGAAGCACTCTGCCTCAGAGGGAGATGGCAAGGGTTTAGCACTCCAGGCTGGGACTCATCAAATCCAACAGCTAGCCCAAGATGGGTGAAATGGCTGGCAGCCTTCCAGCTACCGCACTTCACCCACTGTTGGTCTGCCTCCATCACCACCTGCATCTTCAGAGGGACCTGGGACTTCGTCTGTGGGCAAGGGGTCCTTAAATTCAGGGTTCTCAGTGGCTACAAGGTTGGGGGGTAGCTCCTCACTGTCACTGTCAGAATCTGATTCCTCGCTGTCATACTCAGAATTATTGTCAGAATTTACAAAAGCCTCCAGAAGTTCTGCATTTGTGAGTTGTCTCCTTCTAAAATATATTGCCAATGCTACATCTTAGCCCACGAGCTACATACTGTACATAAACAACAACAATGAATGGCTCTAAGTGAGTGTCAGGGGTGATGTGATTGATTGCTGGTATGGTGATACTGATGATTTGACTCCACAGATGGTTTGTTTGCATAGCAGGTTAGGATAATTAATGTGGCAGGTTAGGTGAATTAATGTAGGAGGTTAAGCGAATGAGGTTGTAGGTTAGGAAAAGGGTTAGTCTCAGCTACAATGCTACAGTTGTCAACATGTGTTGTCCCCGACTCGACCACTAGATACAGCTGTTTTAGGCCTAGCTTCTCCATCTAGCCACAATGGTAGAAACATAAACAAACTGTGGAGACAAATCAACACTATCATGACACAGGCACAGGCCACTTGTATCAATACATCACTATCAGAAAACGTCTTTAAGTACTGGTAAAAAAAAAAAAGAGATTGTAATGGACGCATATGACGTGTAAAATTATTTTTTGAAGGTTGTACTGATTATGATGAGCTAATGCTAAGGCTGCTATGTGTGGAGGCATGTTTGTTTACACCATTCAATGCGTTCTGGGTATCACGTAAACGTATGTCAGACCAAAGGTATTATTGCAGAACGATGGTTCACTCGTTTTTCGAGAAATTAATGATGGTAGACGACACACACCCTCCGCCTTCAACATGCATACTGCAAACAGACCTGACTCACTTGTCACCTCTTCATATCTTTGGTTGATGTTGAAAAACAAACATGGTGGCGCACACAAACTCTACCCACCATCTGATTACTTTCGACTTTTACTTCAAAAGTGTTTTCAATTATTTCAATCACTGGTAAGCTCACCCGGGATGTGATGAATTGTAAATTGTAATTGCTATTAGCAAATGAATATTATGGTTTCTATCATCTGGGATTGTGTTAGCTAACACTCAGAGCTAGGATTAATACAGTGTATATATACTGTATATATTTTCCGATTCATATGAGAATTGTGGTATGCTGTTGCTACTTCTGTGAATGTCTGAACATTGCATCCAAATATTTACTGCTCACATTGAGGACATAATGCTGTAATAAAACAGTGGGTACCTCAAACACTGACTGTTGTTTCAATCATAACTAGACATTCTAATGAAGTGTTCTAATCAAACTGATTTGAGCCTACGCTGTATGGACCACTGTAGAATGATCACACCTGTGTGTTCGTGTGTGTCAAAGGGTTAAAAAGAATAAGGTGCAAATATTGTACAATCCAGGTGTGCAAAGCTCTTAGAGACTTACCCAGAATAAGTGATTCTTAATTATATTGGTAACAAATGACAAGAACAATCATATCAAAAGGAAAGTGATTATTGCATTTTTAAAGCAAACATGCATCTAAACTGAAAGAGTGATTTGGTGCAGTGATCAAGTGACTTTGTGAATGTATTTGTAGTACTCAGTCAATTTGAAATGTGCTTAGAGTTTGAAACATGAGCCATTTTCATGATCTGATTGTCTTGTTGGTATAAAGGGATCAGGAGACAGGTGCAGGAATGCATAACAGATTTTTATTTCCCAAATTACAGCGTGCCGTGTAAAGGCACGGGTACGAAGACCAAACAAACAAGTATACAAAACACAGGGTAGAAACCCAAACAAAAGAGCGAGGAGTACCTCTTATAAATACACAATCACACAATGATTATCACACGGGATGAGACCCGTAATCATCTGCACAATATACTTGGCACGAAAGCTAAAACAGCATAGCACAGGTACTCACACAACCAACGGACATTGGAACAATAATCGGCCAGACAGTGGTGAACAAAGGGCACACTTATACAATTTCCAATCAATTGGAATAGGGACCAGGTGTGCATAATGACAGTTCCGGAGGGATCCGTGACACTGATTCGATTTTCTGTGCTTAACTTCTTAGGGAGCGGCTGCATAGGTGACGGTTTTGGAGAGTCTGGCGTGCCCAAAGTAAAATCCCTGCCACTCAGGCCCAGAAAATAGGATATGCACATAATTAGTACTATTGGATAGGAAACACTCTGACGTTTCTAAGAGTGTTAACATCTTAGGGAGCGGCAGCTGAGGTGTCGGTTTTGGAGAGTCTGGCGTGCCCAAAGTAAATTGCCTGCCACTCAGGCCCAGAAAATAGGATATGCACATAATTAGTACTATTGGATAGGAAACACTGAAGTTTCTAAGAGTGTTAAACACTATTTTCCATGCTTGTTTTCCATGCTTGATTTCCTAAACTAATCAAAGACTAACAACACACACACACACCCCCCCTTCCAGATTAAAGTAATCAGATCATGGCGACCCCACAGTTATAATATGTTGCAACACACCAAGTACCCTAATAAATCATGAGGTGTAATTTACCTATTATAAAATTCATAACCCCAGACATGCCCCCCTGATTAACCTTTTGACAGATTAAACCCTACATCAACAAATTTTGTTTAATTGGGTGTGCTCACGTAGCCTACTAGCCTATTTTCATTATAAGGATAGTTGCCCTAAAGTGGGAAATACTACTGTTAGTAGTACTACTGATTGTTAATTAATATTTGCCATTATGCACAGATTTTCTGAATGTTCCTTTCATCATATAGGCCTAGCTGTTAGACTGTCTAAGCTACTGTATGTAGGCTATGCAAGTTGTTCGCCTAGGCTACACAACAGAATGTTGTATCGAATTTGGATGGCAGACCGACAGGGACTCAACCCAAATTGTTTTTGCAGTCAAAGTGCAAGATAGTTTTTTGATTGTGCTCATAATGCACCATGGCCGTTAGAAGAGTGTATGCCTATAGTCTGAAGTTGGCAGGGGGAAACTTGGTGTGTGTGTGTGTACGTGTGTGCATGTGTGTGTGTAAGCACGGGCATGTGTGTATCCTTTAGAAATGACTGCATTGTGGTCTCAGTTTTTTTTTACATTGTGTGGAACATAAATGTGAAACATACGGTGGAAATAAGTAGCACAAGTGTGCAATTAACTGTGGTAAAGCTGCAGAACAAAACTATTAATCTGCATTTGTTTGTGTTTACTTCATTTACGCCCCCCAAGGTGGCTGGTTTCTATGGATACCGCCGTGGGCGGTGAGCGGAGCTTTTACCTGCTTAGGTCCTGGAGACGCTTAAAGAGAGGGTTTGGTTCACATCTCCATTACTGTAAACATTTACAGGTAACTGCCAAAATAATGGAAACTCTTGAGTAAATGAGGGATACGAAATATATTGAAAGTAGGTGCTTCCACGCACTTGTGGTTCCTGAGGTAATTAGGCAATTAACATCCCATCACGCTTATGCTCGTGTATAACAATGCTGGGCAAGCAATTATTTTGACTACCATGGCTTTAGGACGACAATGTCCCCTTCCACAGGGCACGAGTGATCACTGAATGGTTGGTAGAGTATGCAAATGATGTAAACCATATGCCATGGCCATCTCAGTCACTAGATCTCAACCCAATTTAACACTTATGGGATATTCTGGAGCGGCGTCTGAGAAAGCGTTTTCTACTAATTTCTCATGGAAGAATGGTGTTGCATACTCCAATAGCGTTCCAGACACTTGTAGAATTCATGCCAAGGTGCACTGAAGCTGTTCTGGCTCGTGGTGGCCCAATGCCTTATTAAGACACATTGTTGGTTTTTCATTTATTTTGGCAGTCACCTGTACTTAACACTGCTAATACACTACTTATGGAGTTGTGTTCAGGTCTCTGTAATGTACAGTATATTAAGATCCTACATCTGTACAGGTGGGTTCTTGTATGTCTTTAAAATGCTGCCCTGATACAAGACACAATAAGTAAGGGAATGGATCTGCATAATGTGGGTTTGGGATGCTGGGGATTAATTAAGTAATTTATATATACATTTTCGTCTTAGAAGGACTGAATTGAACGCTCCACATAATAATCTTGACAGTTTATCTGTGTAGATGCAGAGAGAGAGTGCCACCCTGGCGATTGATATATACCATCACAGTTGTATTGTCTGCCCTGACGAGGGTGTGACAATTTCAATGGAAGGGGAGTAAGTGTGTCAATGCATGAAACACTGTCAGCAGTTCGAGGTAATTTACATAAGCATGGCGGAACTGTGGCCACAATCCATTTATTGCTCTTCCCACTGTGAGTGGTGCGTCTGTCGTCACCACCCTCCTCGATGACACTACCCCTAGGGTAGTGTGGTGCCATAGTGGAAATAGATGATGGGCCGAAACCCAACTCTGGAAGTCTCATATTCTCAGTGATCATTGCGGTACAACTAAGATGGTGCACGACATCAACCCCATTTCTCAGAGACACACACTGAGCATGGCGAGTGCCCTCTATTGGACACGGAGAGGTACCGGCGGAAAGACTTGATTAGGTCGTTTGATAGTGAAGCCCGAAAAAATAGAGAATGGAGCTTGGAGTATTCTATTCTCTAAATGGGCACCACACAGCTCTTGAACCCTAACTTGGCGAGGTGTTTAGGAAGATGGACCTGTCCAGAATGGGACGCAATTCCCCCCTCAGGGTAACATTCTGCTACCTCTGCCTATGTGGGTTGAGGTTGCGGGATAGCTTCCTCACCCGTAGGCTGTGAGGGCGACAGGGTCAGAAAATAATGTATTTTACTCAGCCTTCGCTTGAAGGTGGACGAGTCCCCACAGTGCATGCAGGACTCTGTGATAGTAAGTGCTGCTCTAGCGTACTCTGCCCCCACTGTACACAAAGAGTGTGTGTCCTTGCCTGATAGCATAGCCCCACACAGACACGGGTGTGCAGTGGGGCAGTAGCAAGCCCCCTGCTTGATTTTACCTGTGTAGGGGTAGCAGGCTCCATGGCTAAGAAAAATAGTTTTCCTCGAGGGAAGTGTGATCTAGTTAGCGTTCGCCTCATGGCTTATAAGCTAGCTAAACTCAGCAAAAAAAGAAATGTCCCTTTTTCAGGACCCTGTCATTCAAAGATAATTCTAAAAAAATCTAAATAACTTCACAGATCTTCATTGTAAAGGGTTTAAAAACTATTTTCCATGCTTGTTCAATGAACCATAAACAAATAATGAACATGCACCTGTGGAACGGTCGTTAAGACACTAACAGTTTACAGACGGTAAGCAATTAAGGTCACAGTTATGAAAACTTGGGACACTAAAGAGGCCTTTCTACTGACTCTGAAAAACACAGAAAGAAAGAAGCCAAGCGTCTCTGCTCATCTGCGTGAACGTGCTTTAGGCATGCTGCAAGGAGGCATGAGGACTGCAGATGTGGCCAGGGCAATAAATTGCAATGTCCGTACTGTGAGACGCCTAAGACAGAGCTACAGGTAGACAGGACAGACAGCTGACCGTCCTCGCAGTGGCAGACCATGTGTAACAACACCAGCACATGATCGATACATCCAAACATTAAACCTGCGGGACAGGTACAGGATGGCAACAACAACTGCCCGACACCAGGAACGCACAATCCCTCCATCAGTGCTCAGACTGTCTGCAATAGGCTGAGAGAGGCTGGATTGAGGGCTTGTAGGCCTGTTGTACGGCAGGTCCTCACCGCCAACAACGTTGCCTATGGGCACAAACCCACCGTCGCTGGTCCAGACAGGACTGGCAAGAAGTGCTCTTTACTGATGAGTCGTGGTTTTGTCTCACCAGGAGTGATGGTCAGATTCGCATTTATCGTCGAAGAAATGAGCGTTACACCGAGGCCTGTACTCTGGAGCGGGATCGATTTGGAGGTGTAGGAGGTCCGTCATGTTTGGGGTGGTATCACAGCATCATCAGACTGAGCTTGTTGTCATTGCAGGCAATCTCAACACTGTGCGTTACAGGGAAGACATCCTCCTCCCTCATGTGGTACCCTTCCTGCAGGCTCATCCTGACATGACCCTCCAGCGTGACAATGCCACCAGCCATACTGCTTGTTCTGTGCGTGATTTCCTGCAAGACAGGAATGTCAGTGTCAGAAAATCTGGTGCAGTCCATGAGGAGAAGATGCACTGCAGTACTTAATGCAGCTTGTGGCCACACCAGATAATGACTGTTGCTTTTGATTTTGACCCCCCCTTTGTTCAGGGACACATTTTTCCATTTCTGTTAGTCACATGTCTGTGGAACTTGTTCAATTTATGTCTCAGTTGTTGAATCTTGTTATGTTCATACAAATATTTATACATGTTAAGTTTGCTGAAAATAATTGCAGTATACAGTGAGAGGACGTTTCTTTTTTTGTTGAGTTTAGTTAGTACACCGCTAGCTGGAGAAAAGTATGTGCTTCCCTATTCTCTCAATGGACAAAGTGTGTCTCTATCATCCAGCTGTGAAGCTAGGGCAGTCAGTTTAGTCAACATGGCACGAGTAGGAGAGTAGGTTGAGCTAAACATGAGAAAAGAGCTAGCAATTTTATCCTTCCTGTGAAAAAGATGTAGCTAGCCTTGCTGCGAGTTCCTGGGTTAGCTAAGCCTTATGGCAAGAGCTCGCCCTTTGTAGTGTCATTAGCTAGCTCTCCAGCTAGCTAAACGAGACAGGAACTAGTAATATTACTGTGTTGCAGGTAGTAATTCTGGTTTGGTTAGCTTGCTTTACAGTGAGTAAGCCAGGTGAGCTCAATCCTTGCTGCCTGAGCTAGCCCTTGCTGCATGAACTTTGTTAGTATAGTTAGCATGTGCTAAAGCCTTGCGTCGCAAAGCTAAGGGGGCTAACAAAGTCTTGATAGATAGCCGTGTGCCGCTAGCTACAATGGACACTGAAGAGTAGAAAATTAATTTTTCTTGAAGCTAAACTTTCCTTTTGGTCAGTATTCAACACTATCGACAGGAGCTGAGGTCCTATGTTCAGCAGCGTTAATCTCACAGTTCGCCTGAGAACAGTTCGGTAGGAAGACAGGAATATTGTCGTGCTGAGAGCTTCAGCGAGTAGTCTCTTCCGCAAGGAAAAGAGAAAAGAATGACCAGTTGGCTGGCGAGTCGCTACCTGTATTGAGGAGAGGGGCTCACAGACAGTGGGTGATTGGATTCTTCATGCAAGTGATCCACCCGTGGGCGTATCCCATAAGTGGCACATCAAAACGAGTATTAGAAATAGAACAAGCCTCTTCTTTCCATTACTGATGAAGTCCTTTGTCTGAAATGCAGGTCGTAAGAAAAAACACTATGCCTTTGTCCTCAAGGAGCCATTCCATCTTATACAGTATGTTCTCAGAAACATTTATGACTTAAATTGTCTGAAAGTTCTACATTTGTCTGTCTTTTATGGTTTTGGATACAATTGTCCATATTTACACAACTCATAGGTCTTAACGTCTGACTGCTTTTACGGTAAGCTTCCCTTACTCTTTAAATCGGAACATTTCCAGAACTTGTGACCCTACTAAAATCTATCCAATTCAATATCATTCTGCAGATGATTGTACTGCACAAAGCAGCTGTCAGAGCAGTTTACCGATCATTGCACCCGTACATAGCCCATTTGTAAATAGACCACCCAACTACCTCATCCCCATATTGTTATTAATATTTTGGCTCCTTTGCACCCCAGTATCTCTACTTGCATATTCATCTTCTGCACATCTATCACTCCAGTGTTTAATTGATAAATTGTAATTATTTCGCCACTATGGCCTATTTATTGCCTTACCTCCCTAGTCTTACTACATTTGCACACACTGTATATAAACCTTTCTATTGTGTTATTGACTGTACGTTTGTTTGTCCCATGTGCAACTCTGTGTTGTTTGTATCGCACTGCTTTGCTCCATCTTGGCCAGGTCGCAGTTGTAAATGAGAACTTGTCTCAACTTGCCTACCTGGTTAAATAAGGATAAAAAATAAATAAAAAAAAGAATAAACTACTTCCCATCCATGTCTTGCGTGTCATTGATGTCCAACTTGGCATCTGATACATCATAGTAACTGGGTTGTGGAAAATGTGCGATGCCAAATGTGTCTTTCCAAAATAGGCCTCCTGTAAGTCACATTTATTTTCTCTCCCTTTAATTCCCAGAAATCATTCATTTGAGCTTTCTTCACTCTGAGGAGTGCAGAACAATCACTGAATCAGGTACAACATGTAGTTAGGCTTTCATTAAAGTATTTCAAGCTTTGGAGCTACCCATGAAAGAAAACCACAGGTTTCCCCTTACCCCTGTAGAGCTGTTTACCACTGACCAGCACAGGTTGCGTGATTAAAGATATTCAAAAACCAGCATATAAACACACACACACCATCTTACAATGAACGAAAAACACGTTTCAGTTTTATCAGCAATACTGAGGTGTATTGTAACATTCAATATTACATTGTACAGTAATAGATTCACCATGCACATCTATCTCTGACTAAGGTATAAAGGGAGGGTATTAGTCTGGTAGGATTGCTGCACATGGATAAACTCGACAAAATATAATCTGTTTTAACCTAAACTAAAGGCTGTGATACACAAGTCATAATATTTTATTGATTGACTGAGCTTGACGCTGTCCACTAGGACAATGTAAGCACTTTCTTCAAGGCCATGACTACAGAGTTCGGTAGGAAGACCGGTCCAATGGCCTTTTAATCAATTCACTGGGCTTCACATTAGCGTGGTTGTCTAAAATTCTAAACACATTGAGTTGAGAATTTCAGACTACCACAAGTATGAGGTCTTTTTCCTGGCCGTCGTGTGAATAAAGGATGATTCCATGATTGGTTTGGCTGGGTCGAGGAACGTTCACCGTCGGAGCGGTCAGCAGCTTCAAACAGAGTGACTCATATGAGTGGGCACTTCCTCTACACAAGGACATTACTACTTCCCTCTGCCATTAGAAAATACCAAATGTCTGTGTGACTCAAGTGTTACACAATGTTACTGTAGAGGGGTCTTGCTACTGAGATTGTTGACTATATGGACATGGAGGAATTGACAAAGCAAATCGATAGGTCCTGATACAAACTCTAATGAAATCAAGCTTACTTCTATTCCCTGAAAGTACGAGAAAATAACACTTCATGTTTTAATCATCAGACCTTTAAGTGCATTTAAATCGACATTATAGTGCATCTAAACAGCTTCCTTGCTTTGGACTGAATTGATAACCTTGTCTCAAAAAGGGGGATCCTCTGTTCTCTCGCGTCATTGATGATCATCAGGGTGGGGAAGGAGGAGGCGGGGGAGTATATGATCATAACTCACACTGTTGTGCTGTAAATCTGTGGGTGCACCGCATATACAGTATAGTTCTCCCAGCCCATTCCCACAGTGTTGATATATGGCCCTGTGATGCTGAGTCGAGCAGGTTTTCAGATATGTGCAAGGCTGAGACCATGGCCGTATTGTGATGGCCTGACTCGCCCCATATTAAAAGCCACACCCCAGGGCTACGATGCAGTGTGACGGGCCCACTATCACCATAAGTATGCCATACTGTACCTGTACAGCGTGAGCAATGCAGGTGGGACTTTAATCAACAACAATTACCCAAATAAATTTTAGTACACCAAAATCTGAAATTATGCCAAAACAAGAGCGAGATGGGGAAGTCCTGCTTAATTGCCCAAACAGAGAGTAAACAGTAAAAGTTTTTGAGGAATAGAGGTGCGTAGGAGGCAAGTTATTCCAATCAGTCCATTAAAATGACACCCCGCCAGGCGTCACTCTGAGGACTAAACTGTCTGTGGTTGAGTTTACTGAAGCCTTGAAGAGCAACTGAAAGACAAACATTTATTTCCCTGTCTTGAAGTTGTTGGTCGATAGCCACTTATCACATTTGTTGTTTATTGCTTGAGGTAGAATAACTTTCTCGAGCATTGACAGGGATTGTATCAGATTACTCTCAAAGAAGCACAAACTTTTATGGATGACATGCAGTATTGTGCTGCAAGCCCAAATGTGTGAATATAATTATTTTAGTTTTGTCTCATCACTTATGTGCATATGGTCAATTAAGCAGAGTTTGTGTAGATTCAACAACATATTTTCTCTCTCAGACGCCTGCAAACCAATTTCAAAACAGTACACTTTTTCAAAGCAAATATGGAACGTGTTATGCAGATCACAGAAACACACCATAGACACATAATTCAAAAAACTGTCTACCAATCTATTATGCATTTAGAACAAACTGACAAAAAGCTTCAGAGCGTAACGTCAGCTAACCATAGTGGACTTAGTCAGCAAACTCAGCCAGATATAATTCAGATATAATTTCCAACCACGATTTGAATTGAAAACGCAGGTTTTTGGATCTCCCAATACAGGCCAAGTGTTTCAAGAGGCCGCCAGCAACTTCCCTTGGCTGCATGTGCAGTGGAAACAGATGGGAAGGGGCGGTGTTCAGTGGCAAAGCGCTGTGATTATGGTCACACGGTGGTGACTTACGGAAAATGTTCCTCATAGCAACACAAGTCCCCATAGTTCACATTTGGATTGTTCTTTAGAAAGTTTGTCACCTAAAATGTTGTAAATTTACTATCGGCTTACACATTTCCCATCAGATCTATAAATGCCCATATGATGCAGTCAATACAGGATAATCTATTTAACATATTCATTATTGCAATGTGTTTCAGCGATACACTTCCTTTTTTATCAAATATGGCTAATATTCCACCACAACTACAAAACATTAACATAGTTTCGCAAATCACTGTAAATTGAGCTTCTTTTAGCTGATCTTTTAGCACATTTACAGTGTTAGCGCTGCCACAATAACATAATAATGACAGCAGTATAAAAAGAGAGCATAAGCACAACCCATAGGGTGACCTCATGTCCCAGATTGTGCGGGACAGTCCCGTATTTTGGCCATTTGTCCCATGTCCCACAACCAAATAATCATGTCCCGCATTTTATCAACAAATTCAAACACCACTAATTTAGAAAAAAATGTAGGGTTTATGAAAATATACAGACGAAAGTTTACATACACCTTAGCCAAATACATTTAAACTCAGTTTTTCACAATTCCTGACATTTAATCCTACTGAAAATGCCCTGTCTTAGGTCAGTTAGGATCACCACTTTATTTTAAGAATGTGAAATGTCAGAATAATAGTAGAGAGAATGATTTATTTCAGCTTTTATTTCTTTCATCACATTCCCAGTGGGTCAGAAGTTTACATACACTCAATTAGTATTTGGTAGCATTGCCTTTAAATTGTTTAACTTGGGTCAAACGTTTCAGGTAGCCTTCCACAAGCTTCCCTCATTAAGTTGGGTGAATTTTAGTCCATTCCTCCTGACAGAGCTGATGTAACTGAATCAGGTTTGTAGGCCTCCTTGCTCGCACAAGCTTTTTCAGTTCTGCCCACAAATTTTCTATAGGATTGAGGTCAGGGCTTTGCGATGGCCACTCCAATACCTTGACTTTGTTGTCCTTAAGCCATTTTGCCAAAACTTTTGAATTATGCTTGGGGTAATTGTCTATTTGGAAGACCCATTTGCGAACAAGCTTTAACTTCCTGACTGATGTCTTGAGATGTTGTTTCAAAATATCCACATAATTTCCTTCCTCATGATGCCATCTATTTTGGGAAGTGCACCAGTCCCTCCTGCAGAAAAGCACCCCCACAACATGATGCTGCTACACCCGTCCTTCGCGGTTGGGATGGTGTTCTTCGGCTTGCAAGCCTCCCCCTTTTTCCTCCAAACATAATGATGGTCATTACGGCCAAACAGTTCTATTTTTTTTTCATCAGACCAGAGGACATTTCTCCAAAAAGAACAATATTGCACGATGTGCAGTTGCAAACCATAGTCTGGCACTTTATTATGGTGGTTTTGGAGCAGTGGCTTCTTCCTTGCTGAGCGGCCTTTCATGTTATGTTGATTTAGGACTCGTTTTACTGTGGATATAGATACTTTTGTACCTGTTTCCTCCAGCATCTTCACAAGGTCCTTTGCTGTTGTTCTGAGATACATTTGCACTTTTTGCACCAAAGTACGTTCATCTCTAGGAGACAGAACGCGTCTCCTTCTTGAGCGGTATGACGGCTGCATGGTCTCATGGTGTTTATACTATTGTTTGTACAGATGAACGTCAGGCATTTGGAAATTGCTCCCAAGGATGAACCAGACTTTGCCTTGATGACAGCTTTGCACAAATGGCATTTTCTCAACCAGCTACACCTGGAATGTTTTTCTAACAGCCTTGAAGGAGTTCCCACATATTCTGAGCACTTGCTGGCTGCTTTTCCTTCACTCTGCGGTCCAACTCATCCCAAACCATCTCAATTGGGTTGAGGTCGGGTGATAGTGGAGGCCAGCTCATCTAATGCAGCAATCCATCACTCTCCTTCTTGGACAAATAGCCCTTACACAGGCTGGAGGTGTGTTGGGTCATTTTCCTGTTGAAAAACAAATGATAGTCCCACTAAGCGCAAACCAGATGGGATTGCGTATCGCTGCAGAATGCTGTGGTAGCCATGCTGGTTAAGTGTGCCTTGAATTGTAAATAAATCACAGACAGTGTCACCAGCAAAGCACCACCACATTATCTCTCTTCCATGCTTCACGGTGGGAACCACACATGTGTAGATCATCCGTTCACCTACTCTCCGTCTCACAAAGACACAGAGGTTGGAACCAAAAATCGCACATTTGGACTCATCAGACCGAAGGACAGATTTCCACTGGTCTAATGCTCGTGTTTATTGGCCCAAGCAAGTCTCTTATTATTATTGGTGTCCTTTAGTAGTGGTTTCTTTGAAGCAATACAACCATGAAGGCCTGATTCACGTAGTCTCTTCTGAACAGTTGATGTTGAGATGTGTCAGTTACTTCAACTCTGTGAAGCATTTATTTGGGCTTCAATTTCTGACGCTGGTAAATGTAATGAATTTATCCTCTGCAGCAGAGGTATCTCTGGGTCTTCCTTTCCTGTGGCGGTCCTCATGAGAGCCAGTTTAATCATAGTGCTTGACGGTTTTTGTGTCTGCACTTGAAAAAACTTTCAAAGTTCTTGACCTTCATGACTTCAAGTGACAATGGACTGTCGTTTCTCTGCTTATTTGAGCTCTTCTTGCCATAATATGGACTTGGTCTTTTACCAAATAGGGCTATTAACTGTATACCACCCCTACCTTTTCACAACACAACTGATTGGCTGGAACGCATTAAGGACACCTGTTAATTGAAATGCATTCCAGGTGACTACCTCATGAAGCTGGTTGAGAGAATGCCAAGTATGTGCAAAGCTGTCATCAAGGCAAAGGATGGCTACTTTGAAGAATCTCAAATATAAAATATATTTTGATTATTTAAACACTTTTATGGTGTGATTCCATGTGTTGTTTCATAGTTTTGATGTCTTCACTATTATTTCACAATATAAAAAATTGTAAAATAAAGAAAAACCCTTAAATGAGTAGGTGTGTCCAAACTTTTGACTGGTACTGTATATCATAAGGGTGTCTTAGCCTAAGCCTACTGGGGATGTTAAAAACTTCTCCAATCCTAGTTGAGATCTGATATTTTGCGCAGTACAAGACCAGATGTAGGCCAATGTCATAAGCCTATTGTCAACCAATCAAATTTCTCAAATCCTTTCAGGCTAAATTCCAGCTAAACCTCGAGAGGACAGTTAGGCCTAATGGTGCTCACTTGTAAAGTTAGATCAAAGCTGAATGTCTTGGAATATTCCATAATGCTTAGTTAGTATTCTAAATAACTTAACCAAATATGATAGTATAGTATAATGTTACAGTTACACCAAAAATACCACCTAACTTTGGGATGGTTAGCAGAATTGTCAAAAATAATTATCATGCGGCCAAAACTCAACAGCGTGCACCACTAGGCAGAATGTGCTTAAATTGTAGCAAAATATAGGAAGCATATATAATTTGTAAACACGATTTGCTCTAATTTGCTCAAAAAACTGTAATTCAAGAAGATCTAAATGCATATGCCCATGAAACTGGTTGAGATCAAATTAATGGCATCTAGACCTAGTTTGGACATTTCACTGGTAAAACGTGTTATGTATATGCCTACAGTAACTTGGTGTTTGAGGGTATTAAAAATATAAAAAGTTATTGAGACAATAGGCCTATATGTGGGCATAGCCAGATGTTGCAAATGGAGGATGCATTTTATGCATTTTCTATAATGATATTCAATTGGCTACTACATCTGTCGGTACAAACTTTGAGAATCTATGACATAAAAAATAATTTTCATGTGGCCAAAACTCAACAGTGCACGCCACTAGGCAGAATGTGTTTTAATTTAAACAAAATATAGGAAGGCTATATAGTTAACACGATCTGCTAAAATTTACTCAAGAAACTGTAGTTCAAGAAGATCTAAATGCATATTCCCATGAAACTGGTTGAGATCAAATGACTGGCATGTAGACCTAGTTTGGACATTTCACTGGTAAAACTTGTTGTTGGTGTTTGAGGGTACTAAAAATAGAAAATGTTCCTGAGACAATAGGCCTATATGTGGGCATAGCCAGATGTTGCAATTGAGGGGGGGGGGGGGGG
>QNTS01000836.1:383387-425231 GCA_003317085.1 Hucho hucho
GGGGGGGGGGGGGGGGGGGGTGCTGCCATTCAGGTTGGCTACACTGTCCTGCAAATGTTCCGCAAAATCATCCACTTGTCCCGCATTTGAGTATTTTAAATGTAGTCACCATAACAACCCACTGTGCACAAATATCAGTTCAACGTTAAATTTTGATTTACATTTGTTTGAGTTGTCAGCTAACATGAATTCAACGTGAAATCAACAACAAACATTTCACCAAATCATTATATTTAGTTTAAAAGTTGTGTGAAAAAAAGACAACATTTACATTGATTACCTTTTTCAAATCCAATCAGTAATCCATGTTGGTTTAACGTCATTACATTGAATTTTTTGGTTGAAATGCCAGTGGAGAACTGGAGAAAAGAACAGAGGAATGAGGATGCCAGCCCAGGGAACATAACACTGCTCGGTGTCCCAATGCAGAGGGTAAGAAAAATAAGACACAATGCAATATTCTCGTTCAAGTTAATTCAGTGTCTCTGCTCCAAGAGGATTTAATTTGGTCCTACATGCCTCCCTTACACTCACAATCTGTACATTGTCCGCTCTGTCTCTCCCGCTATTTCTCTACTTATTTCTCTCCAATCCCTCCCATTCAATATTTCTCCTTTCCCTCCCTCTTTTTCCCTCGCTCCTCATTTCTCTCATTCTCTATCTTTCCCCATCCCTCACTGCATTCTCTCTCTCTCTCTACATGTATCTCATTCTCTCTCCCTCTCTTCTCTCTGACCCTCTGGCCTTTGGTAGACTGGGTTTGGTAGTGAATGTGGCAGAGGGAGAGAGGGAGGCCTTGAACAGAATTCAAGGGCCCTGATTTGGAAGGAGAGCACAAGGACCTGCAGACACGAGAGATAAAACAGACAGTGAGAGCATATGAAAAACCTCTTCTCCATCTGTAATTCATAGGTAGGATAACCTCTATAAATTGGTCCAGTTTCAGGTCAAACAAAAGATGGATGCAGAAAGACGTTTTCTCTCTGTATTCTTTCATCCCTCTTGACCTCATTACATTTTGAATTGGAGCTGAAAAGATAATTGAGCCAGGTAACTTTGGGAACAGAGGCAGGTTAAATCTATGGCTCATTTCAGTACAATTGTCTATTCTTATTGTACTACAGTACAAACTCACACATGATATGCAGAGCAAGCACTTTTTATGGTATTAGAAACAGCAATGTAAGAGACAAATATGGGAAGGTCAATGCTTTTTCTAGCTGGTTGCTAATCCTAACTTGGTCCCAGTAGCCCAAATGAGGATGGATAGGGAGGTGAGGGAGAATAAGTGATCTGGGTTCAGTCTATATCTGGGTCTAGTGGATACAAGGTCAATGGCATAGTCCACAGCGGGCAGGGAGATGGGTCAGCATATCAGTTTATTGGTGCAGCAAATGGAGTCCTTACAGTGAAGAGTAAAAAGAAAAGGAGGAGAGGTTAGGGGATACATAATAATACAACACATACAATTCAAACTATATATTAAGCTAGAACGTTTCAGATACTAGAAACATTTTTTGAATTACTTTGAGTATTTGAGTCAAATACTTTATTAGAAGCAATCTTCACAGGAATCAGCAACAGCAAGTGAAGCACGGCCCACCAGTCAAAAGATCACTTACAGTCGAGCTGGAGAGCAGTCATTCCCAAAGTCCAAACCATCATCAGAGATCCTAGCTACTGCTCAGGACTGGCAGCAGACAGCAGACCTGGAGGGGCAACTCAAGTTCCTGCAGCACATTGTCAAGACAGGAGTTCAAGAGAGGAGATCTATGGGGAGCAGCGTAATGCCACCTGGACACAAGTTGGGGTCTGATCAACCTTGGCTGGATTGCCTGGGTGAGGGTGTCTGATGTTGTAAGACCCGAAACACCCTATGACGCCAGGTTACATCACTGATGATGTGTCCAGGGGCATTGTCATGACTTCCGCCGAAGTCGGTCCCTCTTCTTGTTCGGGCGGTGTTCGGCGTTCGACGTCACCGGTTTTCTAACCATCACCGCTCCCCTTTTCGTGTGTCTGGTTTTGTCTTGAGTGTACACACCTGTTATTCATTTTCTCCCAATCACGCCCCTGTTATATTCCTTCCTTTCCCCTCTTTTCCTTGTGCGTGATTGTGATAGTTGTACTCTGTGTTATCGCTACGTTCCCAGTCTGTTTACTGTGAGTATTTGATTTTGGTTCTCGGTACTCCGGGTGGCTTGTGTTTGCGCCCGTTTATTTATATGTCCGTGTGGGTATTTTTGCCTTTGCCAGTGTGCATTGTGGTTTCATCTGGCGACATTATTAAATACCTTTTTCACACGCAACCTACCTCCTGCGCCTGACTCCTTCTACTATTGAACCACAGACATTACAGGCATAAAGAGATGTATTCATTCAATCAATAACGATGCAGTGTACCTCACTAACAGTTTGTATATCTGTGAATGTTACATTTTGTAACATTGCAGCCTTATTCTAAAATTGATTAAATACATTTTTCCCTCATCAATTTACACAAAGTACCCCATAATGACAACATGAAAACAGGATTTTAGATAGTTTTCCACATTTATTAAAAATAACTAACAGAAATACCTTGTTTACATACTAAGTATTCAGACCCTTTGCTATGAGACTCGAAATTGAGCTCTGGTGCATCCTGTTTTCATTGATCATCATTGAGAGGTTTCAACAACTTGATTGGAGTCCACCTGTGGTAAATTCAGTTGATTGGACATGATTTGGAAAGGCGCACACCTGTCTATATATATATATATATAGGTCACACAGTTGACAGTGCATGTCAGAGCAAAAAACAAGTCGAAGGAATTGTCGTAGAGCTCAGAGACAGGATTGTGTCGAGGCACAGATCTGGGGAAGGGTACCAAAACATTTCTGCACCATTGAAGGTCCCCAACAACACCGTGGCTTCCATCAATCTTAAATGGAAGAAGTTTGGAACCACAAAGACTCTTCCTCGAACTGGCTGCCCGGCCAAACTGAGCAATCGGAGGACAAGGGCCTGGGTTAGGGAGGTGAACAAGAACCCGATGGTCACTCTGACAGAGCTCTATAGTTCCTCTGTGGAGATGGGAGAACCTTCCAGAAGGACAACCATCTCTGCAGCGCTCCACCAATCAGGCCTTTATGCTAGAATATCCAGACGGAATCCACTCTTCAGTAAAAGGCACATGACAGACCGCTTGGAGTTTGCCAAAAAGCACCTATAGGTCTCTGTGACCATGAAAACAAGATTCTCTGGTCTGATTAAACCAAGATTGAAATATTTGTCTGAATGCCAAGTGTCACATCAGGAGGAAACCTGTCACCATGCTTCCCTATGATGAAGCATGGTGGTGGCAGCATCATGCTGTGGGGATGGTTTTCAGCGGCAGGGACTGGGAGACTAATCAGGATAGAGGGAAAGATGAACGGAGCAAAGTATAGAGAGATCATTGATGAAAACCTGTCAGAGCGCTTAGGACATCGGACTTGGGCGAAGGTTTACCTTCCAACAGGACAACGACCCTAAGCACACAGCCAAGACAACGCATGAGTGGCTTCGGGACAAGTGTCTGAATCTCCTTGAATGGCCCAGCCAGAGCCTGGACTTGAACCCGATCTAACATCTCTGGAGAGACCTGAAAATAGCTGTGCAGCGACCCCCCTCCTGACAAGAACACGCCAGTTGATCAGAATATATCATGGTATCATAAATTGCTGTCTGTCTATATTTAAGTTCCAAAAAATGACTTACTTACTGCGTTTTGCCTTTGTAGAGCGGTATGCTGGTCCCAATGTTGGGATATGTAGAAAACACATTAAGTGGCTTTGTAAGTAATAATGTAGTGGATTTTAAATTAGAACATGTAATGTGCAGCAATATTCAAGGACATTTTACATTTGCAGTGTACAAATTTAACATTAAACAGGAATGACATTTACTCTTACAGGTGGCCAACAATAATTGTCTGAAAGCCATGTCCCTAATAGAACACGTCTCCTGAAAATAACCTATGGATTACATTAAAAAAAAGACCAGGCTGCTGGGTCAACCCAGCTGAAGGTTTTTATTTAACATTTATTTAACTTGGCAAGTCAGTTAAGAACAAATTATTATTTACAATGACGCCTACCACGACCAAACACTAACCCGGAAGACGCTGGGACATTTGTGTGCCACCCTATGGGACTCCCAATCACAGCCGGTTGTGATACAGCCTGGAATCAAACTGGGTCTGTAATGACACCTCTACCACTGAGATGCAGTGCCTTAGACCGGGAGCAGTGGACAACAACTAATGGTTAAACTAACTCATGTTTGGGTAATCCAATATTGTGTTATTCATGCAACCCAACTGGCTGGGTCAAAATAACCCAGCATGTGATCTGTCCAATGTTTATCAAGTTCTGGGTCATCAAATAACCCAAATTGGGTTGTTTTTAACCCAGCATTTTTTTGAGTTTACAAATTGGAGCTGGGAGCAACTCAAGGACCTGTTTTTCATCAGTGTGCATAGCCCACTTTTCCAGATGTCCAGTGGAAGAAAAGAGAACGGGGAGAAGAGTGGCTGATAAAATGTAGGTCTGCACACTTCTGTATTTGACGGTGTTTTGTATTGGCAGTATCAGCACGTGTGGGGAGGAGCAGGGGTTTGTCTTTATCAGTGAGACAGCGCCCCAGTCGGATAACTGTGACAGACCGTGTAGCCTACTGCGCGCTCCTCAACCGCCAGTGTTTGTACACACACATTCGCACACCCACTGCCTGACACTCACGCGCACTCTCAGTGAACCGTCTACCCGGGACCAGCACGCACGCACAATCTCTCGTCTATCACAGCGCATCGCGCACCACTGCGGTAAGACTGGAAGGCAGGCAGCGGAGCCCTGACACTCACTTGTTTCAACACTCGGCATTCCAGGTAGTGAGTGCGTCTGCGACTCTCCAGAAAATAAGGGGATTTACCACCACCAATCGAGGAGGAGGTATAAAACCACTAGGCTAATACCACTCAGAGACTAGCCATACTGCTCGTGAAAAGTTATTCATCTTCTTGATTTCCCCACATTGGAAGTGAAATCTGCTATTTGAAAGAGGATGAGACCGTTACTCGTATCCATCGTCCTCTGCTTGAGCGCTGCTGTCCCACATTTTGTGAAAGGTGAGTAGAGGAGAACAATTACTGGTTATGGATGGGGATAGTCGAGAGGAAGTAGGCAAAGATTTAAGCCTGGATGGTTTTCTGTAAATCAAATGACATCAGCTAAAACAGATTATCTGAGGCGATAATAAACATTTTACTTCCTATCAAAGTATAATATTTTAATACGGAAGGTGTCAAAATACTTTAAATACGCACGCTTATCATGTTATGCAATTGGCAAATACAGTAGACATATACAGTGAGTGTTAACTGAGTTATTTTGGGATTTGACAATAGTGTGTGGCATTTTATGGAGATTATAAAACCGATTTTAAGGAGTAAGCAAACTAGCCTTCCCAATTGCAATACTCCTGTAAACTATAGGCTAAGGCTCTCAAATTCTGTCTATAGGACATTACTCTCCATGTTAGTCTACTGGGGTGGCTGGACCTACATTTCTAACTAATAACAGGACTTCAGATGTTCTTTTTAGTCGCGTTATCAAGTGGACTACAAGAGGACTCCGTAGCCTATACGAGCGCAATTGATGGATACAGCAGGATATGCCAGAACCACATTCGAATTTTATCCAGTAGAGTAAAATTATTTAACATGTGGATTGTCTCGAAAGTTTAAAGATTGGCGAATATATTTGCTCTAGATCATTTAAGCCGACACTATTAAACTCGTGTTTAATTAAATAGAAGTACACTAATGATATGTTCATTGTAGACATATGCCGTTCCCAATGCCTAATACTTTTGTTTAAAACTAAGACTATAGCATAATTTTATGCGTTGCGTTCCCACATAGAATTAAGGCGACAGAAGCCAGAAAATAACAAATGTCTCGAACAGATCAAAATGTGGAAGCTATTAAGCAAAGAAGGATGAAACGAGATGTAATCTTGCTCGACAATGTCAGAGAATGACAAACCGTTGCTTCTTCTTTCAATTATTACATTAGTTGCAATGCGGAACCCATATTACCCATGACATCATAAAAAATCTCGAGGCAATTCCACCTGGGATTCCATTGAACAGGCTACCAATAGGACTGTTGCATGTTAAAATCTGCTGAGTTGGATTAGGCCAAAGATTGTGCATACATGAAGATAGTTCACTCAAGCCATTTACCATAAAAAAGGTCAGTTCCGGTCTACTTAACTGGGTGTGTCTCCCATAATAGTGTGGCTATGCCGGACGTGCTACCTTCTGTTTTCGACTCTCTCACTCTACTGCACCTGCTGTCTCGATCTCTGAATGCTTGGCTATGAAAAGCCAACTGACATGTACTCCTGAGGTGCTGACCTGTTGCACCCTCTACAACAACTGTGATTATTATTATTTGACCCTGCTGGTCATCTATGAATGTTTGAACATCTTGGCCTTGTACTGTTATAATCTCCACCCGGCACAGCCACAAGAGTACTGGACACCCATCAGAGCCTGGTTCCTCTCTCTAGGTTTCTTCCTTGGTTCCTTCCTTTCCAGGGAGTTTCTTCCTTGGTTCCTTCCTTTCCCTTTCTTCTACTTCTGCATTGCTTGCTGTTTGGGGTTTTAGGCTGGGTTTCTACATAGCACTTTGAGACATCGGCTGATGTAAAAAGGGCTTTATAAATACATTTGATTGATTGGGTCTGGTTCTACTTAGTTCAATGACTTTCATTGAACCATAAAAAATGCAGAAAAAAATAACAGCCAGTGGGGTGTCTCTCTTTCTTTTCCTTTTCTGATTAGGCTAATGTTAATTGACTGCAGTAATTTTTACTTGATTGTCCTGCCAATTACCCTCCTTTGATATGTTCAACAGTTACTGAAGAGCAGTAGTGGATTTAGGTATAGGCGACATGGGCACCCGCACAATTTTTTTTGGAATGGTGACATTTGCGCGATCGGTTTTCTACCGCTCATTTGCACGTCACGTTAATGATATCATGTCACCGTGTGGGACTGTGGGCCAATTAACCTTGTCGGAGTGGGCGCCCTGATTATAGTTTGTGAGCTAGGCAGGCTACTGCCTGGGAAGGTCTCCCACTCAGAAGTACGAGATTGGGAGGGGGGCGGGGGTAGGTTGACCACAGGTCTCCCCACTGGAAGCCCGAGGTAGGGGGAGCGGGGGAATCTATCAAATAGAACATCGCTAACTTTGTACAGTACCAATGCAATTAGTAAAATCAGTTACACTACGACCAAATAAACCACAGCTCATTCATAAACTGTGAATAAAAAGTTTTACAGACATATTGTTGCATTTTTTTATGGTTTGTGTGAAATTGTTGAGAATAATATAAAACCAGTCTGCATACCACCAAGGTGAATTGGTTTAGTCTTGACTCTTGGTTGACAGTGTTGGGGGATGGGTAATGTATTGATGCTTGAGTGCCAAATCAACAAATTTGTTTCTATTTGTCTTTGTTACTTCTTTTTGATATTTATGAGTATTATTTTTGTATATATGTTTATATGTATATAGTTTTAAATGTTATTAACTTTTATTTGTGTTGTTCCAAATATCTGAATAAAAATTACATTTAGTGCATGTCACGTTGGCATAAATGATTCGGGAGACAGGCGCAGGAATGCAAAATAGTTATTTTAATAAACCCAAATTACGGCGTGCCGTGCAAAGGCACGGGGACGAAGACCAAATAAACACGTAATAAAACACAAGGTAGAAACCCAAAACAAAAGAGCGATGAGTACCTTGAATAAATAACACATGGGACGAGACCCGTAATCATCTGCGCAATCCACAATGGCACGAAAGCCAAAACACACCGCACAGGTACTCACACGCACCAACGGACATTGTAACAATAATCGACTGCCCAATGGAAACCAAAGGGTACATATATACAAATACAATCAGTCGGAATAGGGGCCAGGTGTGCGTAATGAAAGTTCCGGAGGGATCCGTTTTTTGGGGGGGGGCTGAAGGGGGGGGTTCGCCCCGGGAGCCATACAAGCTAGAACCACCACTGCTGAAGAGTGTAATGAGGACAGTGAGTTGAAGCATCACACAGCATTAAGCCCACTGTAAATTAGTGAACGGAATGGCATCAAACACCGCTAAGCCCCTTAGTTCCAGTGAAGGGAAATCTTAATGCTACTGCATACAATGACATTCTAGACGATTCTGTGCTTCCAACTTTGTGGCATCAGTTTGGGGAAGGCCCTTTCCTTCAGCATGACAATGCCCCCGTGCACTAAGAAAGGTCCATACAGAAATTATTTGTCGAGATCGTTGTGAAAGAAATTGACTGCACGGAGCCCTGACCTCAACCCCATCGAACACCTTTGGGATGAATTGGAATGGCAACTGCGTGCCAGGCCTAATTGTCCAACATCAGTGCCCGACCTCACTAATGCTCTTGTGGCTGAATGGAAGCAAGTATCTGCATCAATGTTCCAAAATCTAGTGGAAAGCCTTCCCAGAGGAGTGGAGCCTGTTACATCAGCGAAGGGCGGACCAACTCCATGTTAATGCCCATGATTTTAGAATTAGATGTTCGACGAATGTGTCCACATACTTTGGTAATGTAGTGTAGGTGTCCGTGTGTCTGTGTGTGTGTGTGTGTGTGTGTGTGTGTGTGTGTGTGTGTGTGTGTGTGCGAGAGAGCGGAAGGGTAAGTATATTTTATCAAATGTCAGTGGTCTATTTGTCAATCTGCGAGGAAATCATTATACAACTCAAGAACCCTTCAATTTACCCATTAGTCCTGTGAACTGGAAATGAGTTCTGAGTCATGAGATTGTGTGATATTGGCGATGACTGTTGATTTAACCTAGCGGATTGTCTTCGCATAATGGGGTGCTTGAATTGAGATGGGAGGGCAGGAGATGTTCGCTTAGTGTAACTTGTCGATTTGTCATAACATGATTATGAAGCTTTATCAAGCAATGTGCATTATGTGTAATTCACTTAGATGTCCCAAACAATTCCCAACCGTACCTGGGTAATACTGTATGTGACCTGTCATAGCGATGTGGCTGGTGCACTAGTCTCATAACCCTGGAGATGTCTATTAGAGAAGACTTTTCATTTGACCCTAATTGCATTAGGATATCCAAAACATCAAATCAGTGTAAAAATAAATTACTGATATTTGTACTGTGGTATCTGTGGTATTTCTTAAGAACAACAGACAGAGCATTATATATTTTATATATGCAGTGTCTGTGAATACTAAAATATCATTTAAATTCTTGAATTGTCCTTGATTAGCATTGAATTAGACATTTTGAAGTCAATTGAAACTGATTGCCTCAAAGGAAATATGAAAAAGCCGCCCCCACATTGAAAGAGAAAATAGATTTTGGTTTCCGTTTACCAAGCAATTGCATATTAGTAAACCATGCAAGGCTTAAATTAATGCAGATGATAGCAATCTATCTGAAAGCCCATTACATATGTACACCATTCCCTGTTGAAAGTTTATAGCTTATGTTTAGGTCACTTTTAATAACACAGTCTTGCAATCGACCTAACTGACCTTCACTATCGCTGTAAATGGCATTGACTTCAATCAAAGGTGAGGGGTCAAACTATGAGATCATCAGCCACGATAACTGTGACAATCCTGGGTTATGATTGGACGACAACCCAAGCATACGGAAGTGCAACATAGACACTGGGGCGAAACAGGAATTCATCTTTGCATAATACCCTCTGCTCTTGATGACATGTCATTGCATGTTTAACTCATTGTTCTCTTTTTTCCCTTGGGTGAAGTTTGATTGCGTTATTCATTGGCAGGTTGACATTTATTGGGATGAGTCTTGTCCCTGAGGCAGAACTGAGTGATTTCCGTTGGATGGGTCAGCTGCAAAGTCAAAATATTGGCAATATTGTAAAAAGTCATGAAAACAACAATGTGCTTTTGGGTCTTAATTTAAGGTTAGGTTATGAATTATGGTTAGCAGTGTGGTTTAAGATTAGGGTTAAGGTTAGGGTTAGGTTTAAAATGCATTGTATGATTTTGTGGCTGGGCCAGCTAGTGGCCACTCTGCAGAGCTGCCTACAAAACAAGATTCATGATGAAAAACGCTAACCTGCTATTCATTGTCAGTGCAGATGCTGTTTAATCATATTGATATTCGGAGCAGAGTTCATTTTTCTCGTGCTCTGACAGGCTGTTGACCGTGGTGGTATTTGTCTTTGCTGTGAAATTGTCTGTTTTGTCCTCAATGGTTTTCACGCCTGACTTAGGGCAGGGCGATACGGCAAAAATATCATATTACAATTTTGATTCAAGTGGGTTGCCAACGTGGTATTCACTTCCATTGATATTGTGTTGAAATCAATAGAACAGGGGGCAAACATTTGAGGTGTAGCACTATTTAAAGGGGCAATCTGCAGATGCTACATACATTTTTTTACTTTTACATTTATGATATACAGTATACCCATTGCTTCTTGAAGAATATAACTTATAGATGCCTCATAAGCTTAGTTAAACTGTACCACATGAGAGCCCAAAATATAAGCTTGTTTTACTCCTTTGTTTGTAAACTAAGTAAATATAAACAAACACTGTTTTGCTTCCAAACATAGCTAAAACTATAATGTTGATATCATGTTCTGTCCATGAGTTTGAGAGTGGTTGAATTTCTCTAGACATATCCCTCAGCCTTCTATCAAAATAGTGGCAGGGTCTGCTTTGTTATTGTTTGAACTGCAGATTTCTGCTTTAAACTGACACTATTCAAAGTCCACACGGAAACTTGGAAAAACCTATAGATGAGAAGGCTTATATTTATATTTTGGAATGTCGGATGTTCATTTCGGGAGGCTGCCATCAAGGAAAAGGTAACAAACCAAATCAGTGCGGCATATGATTTCAACAGTGATATCAACGGTTTGCTGCCATTTAAGTGATAGTTTGACTCTCAAATCAGTGTATTGGTGTGTGGCAACTTTTATAGAGAGACCGCCCTGAATTTTCCGTGCCATTTGAGTTTGAAAATTAGCTCTGCATTTTAAGTATTGTGCACCCCAGTGTGTGACAAAATGAACAGTACAAAACCAAAGATATTGATCTGTTTTAAGCAATCGATCTCATGTCATCGGGATAACTGTAAACTTATATACCAACATATTTAACCTCTAAGGGATCGGTGTCCTCCCCGTGGGACAATTGAGCTAACATGCTCTAAAGTGATTAGCATGATGTTGTTAGTAACAAGAACATTTCCCAGGACATAGACATGTCTTATATTGGCAGAAAGGTTAAATTCTTGTTAATCTAACTGCAGTGTCCAATTTACAGTAGCTATTACAATAAAAAAATACCATGCTATTGTTTGAGGAGAGTGCACAACAACAAACTTTTATCACGGCAACTGGTTTGATGCATTCACCTCTGAAGGTAAACAATGTACTTACATTCAGTAATCTTGCTCTGATTTGTCATCATCAAATCAAATCAAATTTATTTATAAAGCCCCCCTTACATCAGCTGATGTCACAGAGTGCTGTACAGAAACCCAGCCTAAAACCCCAAACAGCAAGCAATGCAGGTGTAAAAGCACTGCAGGTGTAAAAGCACGGTGGCTAGGAAAAACTCCCTAGAAAGGCCAAAACCTAGGAAGAAACCTAGAGAGGAACCAGGCTGTGAGGGGTGGCCAGTCCTCTTCTGGCTGTGCCGGGTGCAGATTATAACAGAACATGGACAAGATTTTAAAATGTTCATAAAACAGGCAGAACAGTTGAAACTGGAGAAGCAGCACGGCCAGGTGGACTCGGGACATCAAGGAGTCATCAGGCCAGGTAGGCCTTGAGGAATGGTCCTAATGCTCAGGTCCTCCGAGAGAGAGAAGAAGAAAAAAGAAAGAAAGAGAGAGATAATTAGAGAGAGCATACTTAAATTCGCACAGGACACCAGATAAAATAAATACTCCAGATATAACAGACGGACCCTAACCCCCCGACACATAAACTACTGCAGCATAAATACTGGGGGCTGAGACAGGAGGGGTCGGGAGACACTGTGGCCCCGTCCGACGATACCCCCGGACAGGGCCAAACAGGCAGGATATAACCCCACCCACTCTGCCGAAGCACAGCCCCCACACCACTAGAGGGAAATCTTCAACCACCAACTTACCATCCTGAGACAAGGCCGAGTATAGCCCACAAGATCTCCGCCACGGCACCAGTAAGCCAGTGACTCAGCCCCTGTAATAGGGTTAGAGGCAGAGAATCCCAGTGGAGGGGAAACCGGCCAGGCAAAGACAGCAAGGGTGGTTCGTTGCTCCAGTGCCTTTCCGTTCACCTTCACACTCCTGGGCCAGACTACACTCAGTCATAAGACCTACTGAAGAGATGAGTCTTCAATAAAGACTTAAAGGTTGAGACAGAGTCTGCGTCTCTCACATGGATAGGCAGACTATTCCATAAAAATGGAGCTCTATAGGAAAAGGCCCTACCTCCAGCTGTTTGCTTAGAAATTCTAGGGACAGTAAGGAGGCCTGCGTCTTGTGACCGTAGCGTACGTGTAGGTATGTACGGCAGGACCAAATTGGAAAGATAGGTAGGAGCAAGCCCATGTAATGCTTTGTAGGTTAGCAGTAAAACCTTGAAATCAGCCCTTGCCTTAACAGGAAGCCAGTGTAGAGAGGCTAGTACTGGAGTAATATGATCAAATTTTGGGGTTCTAGTCAAGATTCTAGCAGCCGTGTTTAGCACTAACTGAAGTTTATTTAGTGCTTTATCCGGGTAGCCGGAAAGTAAAGCATTGCAGTAGTCTAACCTAGAAGTTACAAACGCATGGATTAACTTTTCTGCATCATTTTTGGACAGAAAGTTTCTGATTTTTACAATGTTACGTAAATGGAAAAAAGCTGTCCTTGAAACAGTCTTGATATGTTCGTCAAAAGAGAGATCAGGGTCCAGAGTAACGCCGAGGTCCTTCACAGTTTTATTTGAGACGACTGTACAACCATCAAGATTAATTGTCAGATTCAACAGAAGATCTCTTTGTTTCTTGGGACCTAGAACTAGCATCTCTGTTTTGTCAGAGTTTAAAAGTAGAAAATTTTCCGCCATCCACTTCCTTATGTCTGAAACACAGGCTTCCAGGGAGGGCAATTTTGGGGCTTCACCATGTTTCATCGAAATGTACAGCTGTGTGTCATCCGCATAGCAGTGAAAGTTAACATTATGTTTCCGAATGACATCACCAAGTGGTAAAATATATAGTGAAAACAGTAGTGGTCCCAAAACAGAGCCTTGAGGAACACCGAAATTTACAGTTGATTTGTCAGAGGACAAACCATCCACAGAGACAAACTGATATCTTTCCGACAGATAAGATCTAAACCAGGCCAGAACTTGTCCATGTAGACCAATTTGGGTTTCCAATCTCTCCAAAAGAATGTGGTGATCGATGGTATCAAAAGCAGCACTAAGGTCTAGGAGCACGAGGACAGTTGCAGAGCCTCGGTCTGACGCCATTAAAAGGTCATTTACCACCTTCACAAGTGCAGTCTCAGTGCTATGGTGGGGTCTAAAACCAGACTGAAGCGTTTCGTATACATTGTTTGTCTTCAGGAAGGCAGTGAGTTGCTGCGCAACAGCTTTTTCTAAAATTTTTGAGAGGAATGGAAGATTCGATATAGGCCGATAGTTTTTTATATTTTCTGGGTCAAGGTTTGGCTTTTTTAAGAGAGGCTTTATTACTGCCACTTTTAGTGAGTTTGGTACACATCCGGTAGATAGAGAGCTGTTTATTATGTTCAACATAGGAGGGCCAAGCACAGGAAGCAGCTCTTTCAGTAGTTTAGTTGGAATAGGGTCCAGTATGCAGCTTGAAGGTTTAGAGGCCATGATTATTTTCATCAATGTGTCAAGAGATATGGTACTAAAAAACTTGAGTGTCTCTCTTGATTTTATGTCCTGGCAAAGTTGTGTGGACTCAGGACAACTGAGCTTTGGAGGAATACGCAGATTTAAAGAGGAGTCCGTAATTTGNTCACAGTTTTATTTGAGACGACTGTACAACCATCAAGATTAATTGTCAGATTCAACAGAAGATCTCTTTGTTTCTTGGGACCTAGAACTAGCATCTCTGTTTTGTCAGAGTTTAAAAGTAGAAAATTTTCCGCCATCCACTTCCTTATGTCTGAAACACAGGCTTCCAGGGAGGGCAATTTTGGGGCTTCACCATGTTTCATCGAAATGTACAGCTGTGTGTCATCCGCATAGCAGTGAAAGTTAACATTATGTTTCCGAATGACATCACCAAGTGGTAAAATATATAGTGAAAACAGTAGTGGTCCCAAAACAGAGCCTTGAGGAACACCGAAATTTACAGTTGATTTGTCAGAGGACAAACCATCCACAGAGACAAACTGATATCTTTCCGACAGATAAGATCTAAACCAGGCCAGAACTTGTCCATGTAGACCAATTTGGGTTTCCAATCTCTCCAAAAGAATGTGGTGATCGATGGTATCAAAAGCAGCACTAAGGTCTAGGAGCACGAGTACAGTTGCAGAGCCTCGGTCTGACGCCATCAAAAGGTCATTTACCACCTTCACAAGTGCAGTCTCAGTGCTATGGTGGGGTCTAAAACCAGACTGAAGCGTTTCGTATACATTGTTTGTCTTCAGGAAGGCAGTGAGTTGCTGCGCAACAGCTTTTTCTAAAATTTTTGAGAGGAATGGAAGATTCGATATAGGCCGATAGTTTTTTATATTTTCTGGGTCAAGGTTTGGCTTTTTTAAGAGAGGCTTTATTACTGCCACTTTTAGTGAGTTTGGTACACATCCGGTAGATAGAGAGCTGTTTATTATGTTCAACATAGGAGGGCCAAGCACAGGAAGCAGCTCTTTCAGTAGTTTAGTTGGAATAGGGTCCAGTATGCAGCTTGAAGGTTTAGAGGCCATGATTATTTTCATCAATGTGTCAAGAGATATGGTACTAAAAAACTTGAGTGTCTCTCTTGATTTTATGTCCTGGCAAAGTTGTGTGGACTCAGGACAACTGAGCTTTGGAGGAATACGCAGATTTAAAGAGGAGTCCGTAATTTGCTTTCTAATGATCATGATCTTTTCCTCAAAGAAGTTCATGAATGAATCACTGCTAAAGTGAAAGCCATCCTCTCTTGGGGAATGCTGCTTTTTAGTTAGCTTTGCGACAGTATCAAAAATAAATTTTGGATTATTCTTATTTTCCTCAATTAACTTGGAAAAATAGGATGATCGAGCAGCAGTGAGGGCTCTTCGATACTGCATGGTACTGTCTTTCCAAGCTAGTCGGAAGACTTCCAGTTTGGTGTGGCGCCATTTCCGTTCCAATTTTCTGGAAGCTTGCTTCAGAGCTCGGGTATTTTCTGTATACCAGGGAGCTAGTTTTTTATGGCAAATGTTTTTTGTTTTTAGGGGTGCAACTGCATCTAGGGTATTGCGCAAGGTTACATTGAGTTCCTCAGTTAGGTGGTTAACTGATTTTTGTACTCTGACGTCCTTGGGTATGGGGAAGGATTCTGGAAGGGCATCTAGGAATCTTTGGGATGTCTGAGAATTTATAGCACGACTTTTGATGATCCTTGGTTGGGGTCTGAGCAGATTATCTGTTGCGATTTCAAACGTAATAAAATGGTGGTCCGATAGTCCAGGATTATGAGGAAAAACATTAAGATCCACAACATTTATTCCACGGGACAAAACTAGGTCCAGAGTATGACTGTGGCAGTGGGACCTTCATCCTGAAGGTCCCAGCGATAAAATGCAGCATAGTTTTGTTTGATAAAACCTGTTTTTATATTGAATTGTAGGAACTGGGTTCTACAGTTTGAACCCCTGCTGTGTCTGCCTCCTCATCTAGATGTGTGAAGGTTAGTGTATTTTCTGTAGGGAAACTAATTAGACATAATTTATGACATTCCTGGGAGTGTGTAAACTAAAAAAATTATTACCAGATTACCAGATGTTCTCTGTAGTTATGTACTTGAAAATGTATCAATTGACCAGTTCGGCACATTTGGGCAGACTTGATACAACATTTTGAACAGTAATGCAATGGTTCATTGTTTCAGTCTAAGACTTTGTACAGACACTGCTGCTGTCTAGTGGCCAAAATATAAATTGTGTCTAGACTCCAAAGTGATATAATGGACTTTCTCTTGCATTTCAAAGTTGATGGATTTTTTTGGGGGGGGAAACGCATGTTTCTTTCTTTGTATTATCTTTACCAGATCTAATGTGTTATATTCTCCTACATTCATTTCACATTACCGTAAACTTAAAAGTGTTTCCTTTCAAATGGTATCAATAATATGCATATCCTTGCTTCAGGTCCCGAGCTAAAGGCAGTTAGATTTGGGTATGTCATTTTAGGCGAAAATTGAAAAAAGGTCAGATCCTTAAGAGGTTTTAAAGGATGTGAAGTGCAGGCTGGCTTGTTGAGGGTGGCAGAGAGTGTAAAATCACGACACATAATCCATGAGTGGCCGTGTTATTTTTGTAATACTTATTTTACCCTATTCTATCCCTTACCCTTACCTTATCAACTAGGACAGCTTAACCTAACCTCACCCTACCACTTACCCTAACCCTAGCCACTCGCAATATACTTAATGGCTCGGCCGGTCATCTCATTAGCATTCTAATAATGGTAATGTTTCAGTCCAATAAGGCTCCTGAAAGCTGGACATAGGCATATTGTAGTGATAGAGACATTACGATAGAGCCCTCTGATCCAGTAAAACGGATATTCGATTGTTCCATTTATAGCGTCAGTCTGTGTTGCAGTAAGTGTGCTTAAACTTTGCAGCAAAGAACTCAGTAGCCCATTCGTTTACAGATTTGGAATTCATGAGACCTGTGGCTTGGATTAAGAACAAATGATGACTCAACTGCTAAAATACTTTGTATATGTGTCAAGGGGTCATCAAGTCATCTGGATGCCATTGTCCTTGGTAAGGTTTTGAAATAGCGGGTCAAATACAGTAGCATCGGCAGGCAATGATCCACAATTTTTGAGTAGCCTTTCCAAGTGTTTCTGTACTAGAATTACGATTATTGATTCTTTGGGATCTTCAGGCCTACAAGTGAGCTTGTTATTGTCATGTTACCTGGTAATCCTTCATAACTCTCTAACAACAGGGCAATACAATGATGATAATACTTTACACTTCCCTGCAAACTAAGTAAATGATATAAGGTGTTAAGTGTTTCCATTCATGTGACTAAAAGGGTAGTTACATACCACTTAAATAATGTTTCTCGATAAGAGAATGTTAAGTGACCACAATACCAAGACCAAATCAGATTCTTTGAGACTGTTTGTGAGATTAAAGTTGGGCAGGCATTGTAAGAAGATTATGGATCCAGGAATTGAACAGAGGGAGGACGCAGAGAGCTTTGGATGTGATTTATCTTTTATCTGTTCACAACAAACCGGAGCTAGATGCTTTTTGTTTTTGGCCCTTTAAGGTCTATTTGGCCCTTTAAGGTCATGCATTATTGTTTTTGTATTGTTCCGGCCACGATATTATCCACGTTTTATCACGGATTTGATGAATGAGTGTTCCTCAAATCAAATCAAATTGTATTGGTATATATTCGAAAGCTATTATTGCGGGTGTAGAGAAATGCTTGTGTTCCTAGCTCCAACCGTGCAGTAGTGTCTAACAATACACACCGATCTTAATGTAAAAGAATGGAATCAAGAAATCTATAAATATTAGATTGAGCAATGTCGGAGTGACATTGACTAAAATACAGTAGAATAGAATACAGTATATACATATGAGATGAGTAAAGCAGTATGTAAACATTATTCAAACATTATTAAAGTGACTAGTGTTCCATTATTAAAGTGGCCAGTTATTCCAAGTCGATGTATAAAGGGCATCAGCCTCTAAGGTGCAGGGTTGTGTAACCGGGTGGAAGCCGGCTAGTAATGGCTATTCAACAGTCTGATGGCCTTGAGATAGAAGCTGTTTTTCAGTCTCTCGGTCCCATTTTTGTCCATGAGTTTGCACCTGTACTGACCTCACCTTCTGGATGATAGCGGGGTGAATAGGCCGTGGCTCGGGTGGTTAATGTCATTAATGATCTTTTTGGCCTTCCTGTGACATCGTGTGCTGTAGGTGTCCTTGAGGTCAGGTATTTTGCCCCCAGTGATGCGTTGGGCAGACCGGGGTGGAGGTGGTTTAAGGTCTTTCCTCCGACATACCCCAGGAGATAGGGGAAGCTCATTTTAAATCTGGAGGGGTGCACTCCAAATCATTGGCTTCTTTACACTTTTGTTCTCCTGCAGCAAAAATACAGTGCATTCGGAAAGTTTTCAGACCCCTTTACTTTTTCCAAATTTTTTTACGTTACAGCCTTATTCCAAAATGGATTAAATAGTTTTTTCCCCTCATAAATCTACACATAAATACTCCATAATGACAAAGCAAAAACAGGTTTTAAAAAATATATATATGAAATATCACATTTAGATAAGTATTCAGACCCTTTACTCAGTACTTTGTTGTGGCACCTTTGGCAGCAATTACAACATTGAGTTTTCTTGGGTATGACGCTACAAGCTTGGCACACCTGTATTTGGGGAGTTTCTCCCATTCTTCTCTGCAGATCTTCTCAAGCTCTGTCAGGTTGGATGGGGAGCATTGCTGCACAGCTATTTTCAGGTCTCTCCAGATATGTTTGATCGGGTTCAAGTCCGGGCTCTGGCTGGGCCACTCAAGGACATTCAGAGACTTGTCCTGAAGCTACTCCTGCATTGTCTTGGCTGTGTGCTTTGGGTTGTTGCCCTGTTGGAAGGTGAACCTTCGCTCCAGTCTGAGGTCCTGAGCACTCCGGAGCAGGTTTTCATCAAGGATCTCTCTGTACTTTGCTCTCTTTCCCTCGATCCTGACTAGTCTTCCAGTCCCTGCCGTTGAAAAACATCCCCACAGCATGATGCTGCCACCACCATGGTGCCAGGAATGGTGCCAGGTTTCCTCCAGACATGACGTTTGGCATTCAGGCCAAAGAGTTTAATATTGGTTTCATCAGACCAGAAAATCTTGTTGATCATGGTCCTTTAGGTGCCTTTTGGCAAACTCCAAGTGGGTTTTCATGTGCCTTTTAGCTGACAAGGTAAAAATCTGTTGTTCTGCCCCTGAACAAGTCAGTTAACCCACTGTTCCTAGGCCGTCATTGAAAATAAAAATTTGTTCATAACTGACTTGCCTAGTTAAATAAAGGTAAAATACTTTAAAAAATTAATAAAGTAAACATAGACAGGTGTGTGCCTTCCAAATCATGTCCAATCAAGTAGTAGAAACATCTCAATGATGATCAATGATGATGATGATGCCGCTGAGCTCAATTTCTAGTGTCATAGCAAAGGGTCTGAATACCTATGTAAGTAAGGTATTTCTGTTTTTATTTTGAATACGTTTGCTAAAAATTCTAAAAACCTGTTTTCTCTTTGTCATTATGGGGTATTGTGTGTAGATTGATGAGGAAAAAATGTAATTAATGAGTTTTAAGATAAGGCTGGTCTGAATACGTTCGGAATGCACTGTACATTTGGATTCAGTACAAAAAGCAACAATGCTAACTAACTGTGTGGAAACATAAAGAAATGTAGAGGCATAGTAATTCAAACTTCAAAGCAATATATTGTTTTCTTTAACCAAAAACCTAGTTAGCATGTTTGATTGAACAGGGACCTTAGTTTCTTTAATGCTTTGGGTCTAACGACCACTGAAAACCATGTGAATTATTGAAGAGGTACTTTACCCTGCAGAGGTGAGCTCTCTGCTTTATATACTCTACTTGTCAATCCAGCACTTCTGGGTCATCTTTGGTTCCCAAATATTGTTGATTATCTCTGTTGTAGAACATAAAGTGTGTTTTTTATTGATGGTTGTGTCATTACATTTGCACATTAATGTCTGTTTTTATGACCACATAAGCATAGACTGTACACAATGTCTCTTGGAATGTGGATTGGCATGCAAATTAGACTGTGTGTGCATTCATGTGTGAGTGAGAGCCATCCTCTTATTTAGTATTGGCTAAATCTTTTGGATGACACGGATGTCGCAGATTTCTTACTCTGCTGCTGCACCATTCCCTCTACTCTACTTCTCAGCATATGTCTATATCCTTACCTATCTCTCTCTCTCTCTCTCTCATTGTTAGTCACGTAAGTGCATTAGACACAGGCAATATCCCAGGATTTGTCTGTGCATTTCATCCCTGTGCATTTCATCACATTCTCAGACATCACCATGCGCTGTTAACTTATTTAATTTGATGTGCCAGAGCCTGTAACTGTGTGTGTGTGTGGTGCAGGGATCCAACTGTTCATTTGTGTATGCGTGTACAGTACAAGTGTGTTATTCTATGTGTGTTTGTGAATACCAACTGTTTTTAACTCTGAAGCTTTGAGAGGTAACCTAGAAATGTCATCGCTAAATTATTCCAAGAAATTTTCCTCCTGTGTTTTGCTCACAAAGCTACTGTATGACTGTATATCAAAACGCTTCAGTCATCCCACCAATATAGACAACATGTCAACCCTCTGATAGGTTTCACCATACACCCTAATAAAGACTATTAGCCTTCTCTCTATATGTAAATGTTTGTCTTTTTTGGTTTTATCAATAATGATCACACCTATTGGACCTTATTGGAATAATACTATTGCGTATGAGTATGTGAGCAAGTGTGTGTGTCGGTAAGAGGAGCTCAGACAAGGCAATAGCCAAATGTGATTTATTATTTGTTTTTTGGGGGGGGTAATATATTATCCCAGAAAGATCTTGAGTGAGAATGAAGATGCGATTTAGTTAAGTGAAATATCTATCTCCAGTCCAGCTGTTTTAAATTACCCTTGGGGTGTTGGCTTAGACAGAGAGCAGCTCAAATACAAAGCACAGGATGTGTGGAAGGTCCCTGCAACTGGTGTGCGTTGCGTTGCAGTCCCTCACTCTCCAACCTTAAAAACATCAACACGAGAGGAGGAGAGGTTAAGGAGGGTAAAAACTGATGGTTAGTGGAAACATGCTTGTCCCTTCTTCTCTGGAGGCAGAGCATTGATCAAATAGGGCAAGGGTTACAGTCTCTTGCATCAGTACAGTGATTAAGAGGAATGCTTAAATTTGGAAGAGAGTTTGGGTTGGGGAATGAGGAGATTTTGTTCTCTATGGTTTTCCCCTTTGATACGTTTCCCTGCTGCTTCCAAGGCACCTGCTCTCCCTTTGGGGCGTTGTCATTCTCTCACTCCCCCTCTCCGATGATTTAGATGGTTCACTGTAGAATTTGGTGGTTTTCAAAGGTCATGTTGTTTTTTATTGTAAAGGTTTCTATGTAGATCATGTGTCTAACACTGCAGTACACGTGGAAGAATTTGAAAGTGGAATGTTCATAGAATGTGGTATGGAGCATTAAATCTTACCTTGCACAGGGATGTGGTCTGTTGGGAGAGAGAGAGAGAGAGAGAGTGTGTGCATGTGATGCATGTGTGTATGTCGAGAGAGAGAGAGACTGTAAATCACATCAGACAGGTGGGCTTTGCCACCTGGGTTTCTTTTATATATTTATCCATATCGGTTACATTTCGCATTTGCTTCCAGTATAGAATATAATGGAAAACACCTAACAATAATTCCACGGAAATGTTGGGTATCTGTGTCTAGCTGTTCTTTTTGAAATACCATTGTTATGTTACTTAGTGGAGGAGTCGTAATACCTAGTCTGGAAAAAAGTTAACCATTGGAAAGCAGATACTTTCCCCCTTTAGTTTGCATGGTATATTAAAAAAGCAATTTCTTGTCCATTTGAAATGGTTATGTTCTGAATACATTTTCAGTATGCGTGTGTGTGTTTTAACATGTTGGTCATTGTACAGTAAATCAGCTTGCACTATCGGCCTGTTTTGTAACTGCACAAGGACTTCTACTATACCAGGGGACTGAGCTATACCAGGGGACTGAGCTAACATTTATTTTATCATGGCACAATATGTTTGGCAGAACTTCTTCACAGTTACAGTGGGAGGCTAAAGGTTGATGTCACTGTATCTTTATCACCCTTGCTACCATTTCGTTGTCAACTCCAATTGCCAAGGCAGCCCACATATGCAGGACTTGAGCAGCCATGCAATACTGTAGTAGAGTACATTTGAGTTGTTCACCTTGGCCCCCTTGCAAGCAGAACCTTAGTGATCTAAGCTGGCAGGATGCCAGGGTTAATCAGGGAGAGTTGTGTGCACACACTGGGCATCCCCACCATAGCTGTTGGTCCTAGGCTTCTGGCCAGCCCAGCATGTAATCCATGGATCATGATGTGTGGTTCAGCTGCTTATTTAATGAAATCGTATGCCCTTGAACCCCTCTGAGATTTTAATCAAAATTTACGTTTTTAGGTTGACGTACCATAGGCCTACAACAATGAAAAAAGCTAGTATGGCATTGAAAGGTTTGTATCAATGTTTCAGAAGCTGCTTCAAATCCCTCAAGTTTCCCAGCACCCCCAGATCCAACATTCACAACCCACTGAAGAATGCATCTTCAAAAACATACAAAAATATTGTCTGCAACTGACAATTAGATATTGTAGATATATTTATTTCTTTAGTGTAGGCGATCTGACTGACAAAATAATGTAATGTGGACTTTGGGTGGAAGTGGAATTTGTCTGTTGGCTGTCAGTGTTCCTTTATCCGATGTGAACGTGATAAATGTTCCTCACACTCCCTCCACTGAGTAACAGCCTCTTTGATCAGTGCTCAGGGTGCCCACCCTCAACATGTTGATATAACATTGAACATATATCACAACCGTCAGTCTTATGTTTTTCACCATGCGTAATATGCGGTGGGCTCATAAGCCTATGTGTATGCGTAAGCTCTAATATGCTGATGGTCATTAGCAAGTTGGGTACTACCAAAGCATGTCCAGAGTGCATAAAAGGAGATTACTGTGACTTAACTGTCATGTGGAATTTTACTATGGTCATGACTTATGACTGCTGAGGTGGCGGTAATATGGTCTCCGCAACAGCCCTAAGCCCATAGCTTGATAAAGATCTGTTGGTTTCCGATAGATTTCAACTACCATACACATTTCAAACCGAGTGTAGAAAAGGACTTCTGCTGTTGAAGAGTAAAGCTCTGTACTGTAAGACCTGAGCTGGAGCAACAACAGATAGACAGGAAGTGGAAAGGTGGCAGGCAGCATGATGGGATCTATATGGCGCATCTGCAACATTGATCAAATCAAGTTTTATTGGTCACATACACATGGTTAGCAGATGTTAATGCGAGAGTAGCGAAATGCTTGTGCTTCTAGTTCCAACAGTGTAGAAATATCTAACAATTCCCCAATAACTATCTGTTACACACAAATCTAACAAGTAATCTAACAATTCCCCAACAACTACCTAATACACACATCTAAAAGGGGTGAATAAAAATATGTACATTTAAGTATATGAATGAGCGATGGCTGAGCAGCATAGGAAAGGTGCAGTAGATGTGATATCTACTGCACGTGTGATACATGTGATATGAGTAATGTAAGAAATGTAACATTATTAAAGTTGCATTATTTAAAGTGGCATTGTTTCAAAGAGAGTAGTGATCCATTTAATAAAGTGTCAAGTGGTTGGGTCTCAGTGTAGGCAGCAGCCTCTCTGAGTTAGTGATGGCTATTTAATTAACAGTTTGAAGGCCTTGAGATAGAACCTGTTTTTCTATCTCTCGGTCCCAGCTTTGATGCACCTGTACTGACCTCGCTTTCTGGCTGATAGCGGTGTGAACAGGCAGTGGCTCGGGTGGTTGTTGTCCTTGATGATCTTTTTGGCCTTCCTGCGACATCGTGTGCTGTAGGTGTCATGGAGGGCAGGTAGTTTGCCCCTGGTAATGCGTTGTGCAGACCGCACCACCCTCTAGTGAGCCTTGCGGTTGAGGGTGGTGCAGTTGCAATACAGGCTGTAATACAGCCCGACAAGATGCTCTCGATTGTGCATCTGTAAAAGTTTGTCAGGGTGTTTGGGTGACAGGCCAAATTTCTTCAGCCTATTGAGATTGAAGAGGCGCTGTTGTGCATTCTTCAGCACACTGTCTGTGTGGGTGGACCATTTCAGTTTGTCTGTGATGTGTACGCCCAGGAACTTAAAACTTTCCACCTTCTCCACTGCCGTCCCTTCGATGTGGATAGGGGGGTGCTCCCTCTGCTGTTTCCTGAAGTCCATGAGTGAAACCCCACTCTGAGTGCCCTCACCTCCTCCCTGTAGGCTGTCTCGTCATTGTTGGTGATCAAGCCTACTACTGTTGTGTCGTCTGCAAACTTGATGATTGAGTTGGAGGCGTGCATGGCCATGCAGTCGTGGGTGAACAAGGAATACAGAAGAGGGCTGAGCACACACCCTTGTGAGGCCCCAGTGTTGAGGGTCAACGAAGTGGAGATGTTGTTTCCTACCTTCACCACCTGGGGGCCAGACCCAGTTGCACAGGGAGGGGTTGAGACCCAGGGCCTCCAGCTTGATGATGAGCTTGGAAGGTACTATGGTGTTGAATGCTGAGCTGTAGTCAATGAACAGCATTCTACATAGGTATTATTTTTTCCAGATGGGATAGGGCAGTGTGCAGTGTGATGCGATTGCGTCATCTGTGGACCTGTTGAGGCGGTATACAAACTGAAGTGGGTCTAAGGTGGCCGATAAGGTGGCGGTGATATGATCCTTGACGAGCCTCTCAAAGCACTTCATGATGACCGAAGTGAGTGCTACAGGGCGGTAGTCATTTAGTTCAGTTATCTTTTCCTTCTTGGGTACAGGAACAATGGGAGCCATCTTGAAGCATGTGGGGACAACAGACTGGGATAGGGAGCGATTGAATATGTCTGTAAACACACCAGCAGTTGGACAATACCCCCCAATACATGCCACCAGTGGTCTCTTCACAGTCCCCAAGTCCAACATGAATTCATGGCAACACACAGTAGTATACAGAGCCATGATCGCATGGAACTCCCTTCCATCTCCAATTTCTCAAGCAAACAGCAAAATTACATTTTTAAAACTTTGAAATAACTACTCATGGAATGGCAGGGACACACACACAAACATGTTTTTTTATTATTTGTATTATTGTTATATGTATATTTTTGGGGGGTATACAGTGGTATTTTATATTTGTGTGACTGTCCTTGTCAATCAGTGTATGTCTTTTGTTACTTCTTATGTTTTGTGTTTTTTGTGGACCCCTGGAAGAATAGCTGCTGCCTCTGCAAAACCTAATGGGATCCAAATAAAGAAATATGTCACAGAAATGCCTCAATGTACTGTTAAATATTCATTTATTTTCTTGATCTCTGACACTGTTCTAAAAATATATATATGATGCAATACCCTAATTGCCTTGCACCTTTCCTTAATCCACCACGCCCCCATACAGAATGTGCATGACCCACATTCATCACCATGTATTCAATGCAGATGTGCATTTAATTTAATGGCATGTTTTATGAATCGCATTAACTGTGGCCCGAGAATGAATCAGGGCGATCTTGTCTCGGGGAGCGATAGGAACCTCCAGGTCTCTAATGAATCTAGCAGCAGTAGGCTCTCCTGGCTCGGCTTGGGCCTGAAGTAGGGCATCAGTAATGAGATAGTAGAGACAGGAGCAGTCACACCACTGAGTGTTTGATGTGGTCAGCTCTGGGATCTGAGAGATGGATCAGGAACTTAGATGACTGGGTTGAAACGGTTGTCATGTAACAAGCTCTCTGCAGTAACTATTGGATGGGATGTGGGGTTCCTTCCATCTCGTCAATAATGCTGACTACTAGTGTTTAGGATAATTTGATCCAATGTGAGATGTGATTTTCTTATTACAGACATTAGCTGTACTCAAACAAAGTGGATGATTCATCCAAGTAAAAGTGATCAGGATTGTATATTTCTAATTTATTATTAGGCTGAATATGATGATAGTTCGATTGTATGTTGGTAATGAATGGGTAGCAGGGAATGTCAAAGCTGTCATCCTAGCAGACCTCGGTTCCACCCCCATTCAGTGGCAGGGGTAAACCACAATGCCTTGGTGTTGGCACCAGCAGCAGAAGGTGTGATGAAGTGAGAAAGTCAAAGAAAACACTACTTACAGAACCTCAAGATGTATCACTGTGCAGGGTTTAGACACACCATATGCCTGACTGGCATTGGAGGTCCGCGAGAAGCACTTCGGCGTGAACGTCAGCTGGGTAACATTGTCTGCCAGCAGCTTCTTGGACTCCTTTGAGACTTGTCTATATTTGTGTGAAGTGTGGCTTGATTAGCTTTTGGTATTTCATGCAATTTGGCACTGTCATATTTTGAATTCAAGAGACAAACAGACAAGAACTCAAGCAAATTGCTGCATATGTTATTACATAACTTTATCATCTATTAATTTGGACATGTGGTAGGCACTATAGAGTTTTGCAATTTGCCTTTGCAATTAGACAATATTCAATATTTGTCAACAAGTTCAATTTAATAAAGTGGGGTGAAGAGTTGAAGTAAACATTCAAATAACCTTGAGGGCTTTTACCACATACATTAAGTATGTGGGCACCCTTTTAAATGAGTGGATTCTACTATTTCAGCCACACCTGTTGCTGACAGGTTTATAAAAGCACACGCCATGCAATCTCCATAGACAAACAATGGCAGTAGAAAGGCGTTACTGAAGAGTTCAGTGCCTTTCAACGTGGAACCGTCATAGGATGCCACCTTTCCAACAAGTCAGATTATCAAATTTCTGCCCTGCTAGTGCTGTTATTGTGAAATGGAAACTTCTAAGAGCAACAACGGCTCAGCCACGAAGTGGTAGTCCAGACAAGCTCACAGAATGGGACCGCAGAGTGCTAAAGTGTGTAAAAAACTGTCCTCGGTTGCAACACTCACTGTTGAGTTTCAGACTGCCTCTGGTAGCAACGTCAGCACAAGAACTGTTCATCGGTAGCTTCATGAAATGGGTTTCAACGGCCGAGCAACCGCACACAAGCATAATATCACCAAGCGTCAGCTGGAGTGGTGTAAAGCTAGTCGCCATTGGACTCTGCAGTGGAAATGCGTGCTCTGGATTGATGAATCACGCTTCACCATCTGGCAGTCCGACGAACTAATCTGGGTTTGGCGGAAGCCAGGAGAACGCTACCTGCCCCAATGCATAGCGCCAATTGTAAAATTTGGTGGAGGAGGAATAATGGTCTGGGGATGTTTTTCATGGTTCGGGTAGCTCCAGTGAAGGGAAATCTTAAAGCTACAGCATACAATGACATTCTAGATGATTCTGTGCTTCCAACTTTGTGGCAACAGTTTGGGGAAGACCATTTTCTCTTTCAGCATGACAATGCCTCCGGGCACAAAGCAAGGTCTATACAGAAATGGTTTGTCGACATCGGGGTTTAAGAACTTGACTGGCCTGCACAGAGCCCTGACCTCAACCCCATCAAACACCTTTGGGATGAATTGGAACGCCAACTGCAAGCCAGGCCTAATCGCCCAACATCCAATATCTGTTCCCGACCTCACTAACGCTCTTGTGGCTGAATGGAAGCAAGTCCCAACATCTAGTGGAAAGCCTTCCCAGAATAGTGGAGGCTGTTATAGCAGCAAAGGGGGGACCAACTTCATATTTAATGTCCATGATTTTGGAATGAGATGTTTGACGAGCAGGTGTCCACATGCATTTGGTTATGAAGTGTATTACACAACATTGGACTTTTCTAGATGTTGGTAGATGTCCAAGATAATAGCCAATCAGTATTGCATTCCTTAGCTCTTGCTTTAGAAGATAAATCATGTAGGAAAATGCCATTTTGGAGTGTTCCTTGAGAATACAATTACTATGTCCTCTTGTATGAGTTCTGACAATCAAAGTATCAAACATTTTACATTCTTTCTCATAGTGTTTTGATAAACGCTATGTCTGTGTTTTACCTCAGAAAAGGAAGAATATGTTATTGAAAATTGCCTCCACAGTACACATTGTTCAATCACTATATTGATTTAGGTCTATGATGGGCTATAATTGTGTGATTTGTAACCATAATTTACCTAGGCTACAGGTTGAGTTTGTGAAAAGCCTTGGTCCATGTTCCAAGTTAGTCTGTAAGCCCCTGAATCCTACAGGCCCTGAGCAGAGTGCATTATGCTTGCCCCTCGCCCATGATGAGGTGAAGTAGGATCTCTTCCTGAGATGGATGCCCTCTGTGTTCCCCTACAGGGCTTAGAGCTGGCTTAGCAGGCTAGCCAGTGCAAAGTAATGAGGGCTATAAATGTTAGAACAGGGACCAGATTATTTAACATAGAAAATATCTTTACTCCCACAGGGAAAAAAAGATGGGTGGCCAAAAAAATGATGTGAGTTTGACCACACTTATTTTGGCCAAGATGGGGTTCCCGGAACTTTCTTACCACAAACAGTTTGAAAGAAATTTTGATTAAATCTCGGTATTGAGGAAATTAAGTGGTGGAGGTCGTCTTATGTGGATGGAAGCACTTGTCAAACAAAGTGGTGTGTGTTGAATAGCTAAGTCAGACCAGGAGGCGGCATTTTGTTGGCCTCTGGCTGGGTGGAAAGACCCTCAGTTCCTTTGAATGGTTTGGAAGGAGACATGGAGATTTATGTGGCTGCTGAATCAGGTCTTTAGACATTGAACCTAAAGTGAAGAATGCGTGTTTAAGTTCAAGCGATAATTACGTTTGGGAGAAGCCACCTACCTCACAGCGACCGAAGTACAACCACACCATGGTGATTATGGCTTCTGGTTTGTCCCAAACCACGGTCACCGCGACTGTGACTGTAGTGGTTTGGGTTGCGAACGCCAAGGGCTGACATCATGTATATGAATGTCGGGTAAGCAAACGGTATAGTAGATGGAACATTTTTTTTAATTTTTTTTTTATTTCACCTTTATTTAACCAGGTAGGCTAGTTGAGAACAAGTTCTCATTTACAACTGCGACCTGGCCAAGATAAAGCAAAGCAGTTCAACACATACAACAACACAGAGTTACACATGGAGTGAAACAAACATACAGTCAATAATACAGTAGGAAAAAAACTAATCTATATACAATGTGTGCAAATGAGGTAGGATAAGGAATATAAGGCAATAAATAGGCCATGGTGGCAAAGTAACTACAGTATAGCAATTTAACACTGGAATGGTAAATGTGCAGTAGATGAATGTGCAAAGTAAAAATACTGGGGTGCAAAGGAGCAAGATAAATAAATGACTACGGTAAGGGATGAGGTAGTTGGTTGGGCTATGTACAGGTGCAGTGATCTGTGAGCTGCTCTGACAGCTGGTGCTTAAAACTAGTGAGGGAGATAAGTGTCTCCAGTTTCAATGATTTTTGTAGTTCGTTCCAGTCATTGGCAGCAGAGAACTGGAAGGAAAGGCGGCCAAAAGAGGAATTGGCTTTGGGGGTGACCAGTGAGATATACCTGCTGGAGCGAGTGCTACGGGTGGGTGCTGCTATGGTTACCAGCAAGCTGAGATAAGGCGGGGCTTTACCTAGCAGGGACTTGTAGATGACCTGGAGCCAGTGGGTCTGGCGACGAGTATGTAGCGAGGGCCAGCCGACTAGAGCATACAGGTCGCAGTGGTGGGTAGTAAATGGGGCTTTGGTGACAAAGCGGATGGCACTGTGATAGACTGCATCCAGTTTGCTGAGTAGAGTGTTGGTGGCTATTTTGTAGATGACATCGCCGTTTATTTAAATTGATGTCATCACTGCCTGAACTTCCTCACAGCTTGGATCCCATCGGCTCAGCAGAAGTATCTACCCCATAGGGGGCAAGTTTAAAGGACGCCTTCAGCGATTTACTTGATTCCCAGCACCACCAAAGGCCTCACTCATCTTCAAACCCCTAGCATGCTAGGTGCAGAGCAGATCCATCTCTCAGGGCGGCGTCCTCCCTAAAGCAATCAATCTATTTGGAGCTGAATGCCTGTTCCCTGACATTGCTACCTGCTACAGCTTTCACAGCGTTTGTGATGCTCTCTTTTATTCTCTCTTTTTTTCTCCTCTTCTCGTCTGCTCAATTTCTTTTCTCTTTGTATTGTTTTAGACCTGCCTTTCTTTGAGAACAGATTCTTACTGTTGGCTTGTTAAGATCACAATGTCTGTCTTTCTTGTTTGCCTGTGGTGCTTTGACTCTTTCTGCATACTTTTGTTGCGTTTCTTCTCACTGTTCTTTCCCTTACCCATGACCAAACAAGCTAATTACCTTAAGCCACTGCATTCAATTAACAGACGAGAGTGTCTTAGGCTTTTCTTTGATTAGAATCAACCATATTCTAATCATTTGCCATGTGTTCAAAAAGCCTGATTGTACTTTTTTCCCCTTGTTGTGATTTTTTGGTGAACCCGACATGAAATGCAAGGATATAGGCCTTTTGTGTTCCCTTAAAATATAATTATATTGGTTTGTGTCCAGTCAAACCATTATCTTTGTGAAGCCTAGTCTAAATAGAGTTCTTTAAGTACTTATCACTGTGGACTTTGGGTTGATCCCAACATGTACAATTTACAGCCAATTGTTCTGTAATGTCTCCCACTGAAAGTCTACCACAGGAGGTTGGAGGCATCTTAATTGGGGAGGACAGGCTTGTGGAAATGGCTGGAGTGGAATCAGTGGAATTAAATCAAATTCAGCAAACAGATGGTTTCCATGTGTTTGATGCCAATCCATTTTCTCCGTTCTAGTCATTATTATGAGCCGTCCTCCCCTCAGCATCCTCCACTACTTAACGAATAACGGGAACCGGGTTACCGAGATTTAACAAGAATTCCCACCCAAACCCACTCCCTTTCCCGTGGATAAATACAGTGCCTTCAGAAAGTAGTCATGCCCCGTGACCTAAACTACATTTTGTTGCTCCAGTCTGAATTCAAAATTGATAAAAAAATATATGTATAATTCACCCATCTACACACAATACCCCATAATGGAAAAGTGAAACATGTTTTTAGACATTGAAATACAGAAATCACATTTCCCTAAGTATTCACACCCCTTTGCAATGACACTCCAAATTTTGCTCAGGTGCATTACATTTCCCTTGATCATCCTTGAGATGTCACTACAACTTGATTGGAGTCTACTTCTGGCCAATTCAATTGTCTGGACATGATTTAGAAAAAACACACCTGTCTATATAAGGTCCCATGGTTGACAGTGTATGTCAGAGCAGAAAATATACCATGAAGTCCAAGGAACAGTCCGTAGATCTCCGAGATATAATTGTGTTCAGCCATATATCTGGGGAAGGGTATTAAACAATTTCTATTGTGTTGAAACTTTCCTAGAGCACAGTGGGAAATTGAAAAAATATGGAACTACCCAGAGTATGCCTAGAGCTGGCCATCCGACCGAACTGAGCAACTGGGCAAAAAGGACCTTGTTCAGGGAGGTGACCAAGAACCCAATGACCACTGACAGAACTACGGCGTTCCTTGGCTGGGATGGGAGAACCTGCCAGAAGGACAACAGTTTCTACAGCACTTCACCAAGCTGGGCTTTATGGGAGAGTGGCCAGACAGATGCCACTCCTGAGAAAAAGGGACATGACAGCATACCTGGAGTATGCAAAAAGGCACGTGAAAGACTCGTAGAGCATAAGGCAAACGATTCTGTGTGTCTGATGAGACAAAAATTGAACTCTTAAGCCTGAATGTAAAGAGCTATGTCTAGAGAAAACCAGGCTCATCTCATGACCCATCTGACACTATCACTACCGTGAAGCATGGTGGTGGCAGTATCATGCTATGGGGATGCTTTTCAGAGTCAGTGACTGGGAGATGGTAAGGATAGAGGGAACAATGAATGGAGGCAACTACAGGCAAAGGCTTCATGAGAACCTGCTTCACAGTGCAAATGACCTTATAATTGGGCTAAGATTTACGTTCAAACAGGACACTGACCCCAAGCATACAGCAAAAGCAACACTGGAATGGCTTCAGAACAAGAATGTGAAAGTCTGTGAGTGGCCCAGCCAAAGCCCGGACTTGATTCACATTGAAAATCTGTAGAAAGACTTGCTGTTCACCACTGACCTTCTAGGCAGAGTTGCAAAGAAAAAGCCATATCTCAGACTGGCAAAACAAAAGAAAAGAAAACAGACACTGGAAAGAGGAACTCTGCCTAGAAGGCCAGCATTCCGGAGTCACCTCTTCACTGTTGATGTTGAGACTGGTGTTTTACGGGTAGTATTTAACTTCTTAAGGAGCAGCAAGGTGCGCTGGGGTGCTAGTGCCCCACTCCCGACACTACCAGGTGAAATGCAAGGCGCCAAATTCAAAATCCAAAAGTTGAATTATTAAACATGCATCAATATACAAGTGTTTCATAGTCATCAAAAGCTCTGCTTCTTGGCAATATCACAGTGTTGTCATATTTCAAAAAGGCTTTACGGCGAAAGCACCACATTTGATTGTTTGAGGGTAGCACCTAACATATTTTTGCCATTACCATAATTTCATAAGCCTCCACGGTTCACAGAAAACACATTTCACAGCAAAAACAAATCAATTACCTTTTGAAGAACTTCTGCTGAGGGCTTCCCAAGTGTCTAACGAAGACAATCCATGGTTATTTTGTTAGAAAAAGTAATGTATTATATCCATAAATCTTAATACGTTTAATTGCAGACAATTACTAAGTCAAATTATGCCTACATCGAGGTTACTCTTCTGCGAAAAAAAAGTGATTGAAGACCAACTTTTAATGAATACCACATGAAATTCAGCAACAGTGACAGACAATTAAAATGCTATTATAAAAGAAAGCACTTTGCATCGGTTTCTTTTGTTAAGATAACAACATCCAAATAATAAGATATTTCTCTCCTTATCACATTTCTTCCCAGTTCAGACATTGTTTCTTCAAAAAAGTACAATATGCCACAGTAGGCCTACTGGCCGTATAGTCCTGTAAGAAAATATAATGGTTCACTATTGAGTGTAATCACGTTGTTCTACAAATAAATAAATAATCTCCACTATCCACATAACATAGAAAATGTTACTCTTAACTACCAGCCTAACCATGAGCAAGAAAAAATTTATTAATATAAACACAATATTTCTAAGATGGGATAGTGTAAATAAAACTATGCTGATATTCCAACCCTGAGCCCCAGCCTGCTCTGCTCTTGCTGATCAAAAACGTATGTGTATGCTACCTAACACATGTCTGTGCTGTGTAGACTTACATTGGCAGTTCAGGAGGAGAGTCAAAGGCTTCTTCCAAAAATATTTTGCCTATAGCCTATGTTCTGTTCAGTTTGAGAAGGTGAGCACGAAGATGACAAGGACTTTAATAGCTTGCTACACCTATAATTTATTTAATAAAATACAATATGTTTCTTGCCCATTATGTATTTATCAGAGTTTTATACAACGGGTAGTTCTACTGCTGATGGTTAAAACTGCATTCCAGACAGTGTCTATTCCACAAGTTTCCACCGGCTAAATCGATTACGTTGAAATGCCTATTTACTCTATTCCATCTCACTGTACAATCCACTGTCTCATCAGCGCAGACAGGCAATTTATAAACTTGATTTCCGCTATAAAAAGCATCTTGACATTATCTCACATTTCTTTTAGACTAATATTTAGTTTTCAACAGCAGAGATTTGTATTAACCTTGCTCTCTGTCTCTCCGACATTTGCAACATTGTTACAATATTCAAATTCGATCTCCAGCTGTCCCATAGTAATGAACGTGTCGGGAGTTGGCACAAGACAGACAGGCAGGCAGCGTTTCTCAGCCAGTCAAAATCATGAATCACCTTGCATCACTTGTATGGATATATTCAAAGGAATGTAAATTGAAAAAAGGTCAAATGAAACGAAGTGCAGCTAGTTTGCAGTCTTTCCAGCTTCAGTTTGAAGTGATTATGTTAGCTTTGTTTTTGGCTAGCTCCTCTGAAGAACAGTTTCCTGACGAGAGAGGGCATTTTCAATGCCAGGTGAAATTGCGCCTCATTAGCTCATTTTTATGTTTGTATGCAAATAAATGTCACTAGAAAACAGCTTAACTGTTAGGGAGCGGCATCAGCGTTCGGAGTTTTGGAGAGTCTGGTGTGCCCAAAGTAAAATGCCTGGTACTCAGGCCCAGAAACTAGGATATGCACATAATTAGTAGTATTGGATGGAAAACACTCTGAGGTTTCTAAAACTGTTAACTTAGGGATCATTGGGGCTCCAGCGCCCCACTCCCGACACCACCAGGTGAAATGCAAGGCGCCAAATTTAAAATCCAAAAGTTGAATTATTAAACATCCACCAATATACAAGTGTTCCATACTCATCAAAAGCTCTGTTTCTTGGCAATATCACAGCGTTGCCAGATTTCAAAAAGGCTTTACGGCGAAAGCACAACATTTGATTGTTTGAGGGTAGCACCTCACATACTTTTCCCATAGCCATGAATTCATTAGCCAGCGCGGCACACACATAACACATTTCACAGCGAAAACAAATCAATTATCTTTTGAAGAACTTCTGCTGAGGTCTTCCTAAGTGTCCAACGAAGATAATCCATGGTTCTTTTGTTAGAAAAAGTCATGTATTTTATCCATAAATCTCCATTTGGTTCGCGCGTTATAATCAGAAACTCCATTGAAACGTGACTAGAACTCGTTCAAATTAAACCTATAAACTTGTCCAAGAACAATCAAACATCATTTTAAATGTATCCTTAGGAACACTTTTATGTATATTTACTATAATAAATCAACCAGAATATAAACTGAGCTCTAAAGACGGAAAAAAACACAGTGCACGCTTCCCGAGAGCGCGCGTCCAGTCCTATAGACTTCCAAAGGGACACTTCCTTATTTCCTCTTCTTCTCTGCTCTAATTCATCTGAACAGAATCAAAACACTTTCTTGAGACTGTTGACATCCAGAGGAAGCGATAGGTACTGCATTCATATGCCCTTTTATGGGCATTTCCATGAGGGAGGGGTTCCAAATGAGGCACTCTGTGAAAACCACTTTCTCCAGGACAGAAATTGCTCGGGGTTCCGCATGCCATATCCGTTCTGTTTTACTCACAGACAAATGGTTAACAATTTTGGAAAATTCAGAGTGTTTCCTATCCGATGCTACCAAATATGTGCATATCCTATTTTCTGGGCCTGAATTCGAGGCATTTTACTTTGGGCACGCCAGGCTCTCCAAAACGGTCAAGTTGTGCACTGATCCCCTAGAGGTTAAAATAATGTCTGTAAGTATAACAGAACTGATATGGCAGGCGAAAACCCGAGCAATATCCATCCAAGAAAATGTCATTTTGTGATTTTCTCATTCCATCGCTCAAGATATTATCCGTGTGAAATATAATCGTTAATTAACATAACAGTGTAGCTAAGGATCGATTAGAAACGTGGTTTGATTTGTTTGGACACAATTTCTAGGTGTATTTTTACCGGTCTCTGTGTCCTCTATTTTGGGCGAGTGAACGGTGGATTTTCTGAATAGAACGCGAGATTCTACCAACCAGAGATTTATGGATATAAATAGGGACTTTTTCGAACAAAAGGAACATTGGATGTCTTGCTTGGACACTTCAGATTACCATCAGCAGAAGATCTTCAAAGGTAAGCAATTTATTGTAGCTCTTTTTATGTGTTTTGTGACACCCGCGCTGGTTTAGGGAAGTACACAGGGTGCTGTCCTCAGACAATCAAATGTTATGCTTTCGCCGTAAAGCCTTTTTGAAATCTGACAACACTGTGAGATTGCCAAGAGTCTAAGCTTTTGAAGAGTATGCAATACTTGTATTTTTATGAATGTTTTATAATACTACATTTGCATTTTAAATTTGGCGCTCTACATTTTTACGGATGTTGTCAAGGATGGGGCGCTAGCGCCCCACTGCTCCTTAATTATCCCCAAGAGATTAAACAAATGCAATTGCAGCTACTGTTAGCTGTAGTTGGCTATCTAGCAAGCAAGGGATAAGAACTTAGCAAGCAAGGGATAAGAACTTTGCAAGACAGTATGTCAATGGAACATTTAAAACGAACGACTGGGTCACAACTATATCTTACATGGTAAAGGTGACTTCTTTTAAGCCCAAAATCATTTGTGTGAGGTGTATACTTTTGTTTGAAAGTAGATTTGTTTAATGTAGCTGCCAGTTGAGGTCTTGTGAGGCGTCTGTTTCTTAAACTAGACACTCTAATGTACTTGTCCTCTTGCTCAGTTGTGCACCGGGGCCTCCCACTCTTCTTTCTATTCTGGTTAGAGCCAGTTTTTGCTGTTCTGTGAAGGGAGTAGGACACAGCGCTGTATGAGATCTTAAGTTTCTTAAATTGCGCCTTGGCTGGAATGATACATTATGGCATTATCTTTTACCATATCTAATGTGTTATATTCTCCTACATTATTTTCACATTTCCACAAACTTTAAAGTGTTTCCTTTCAAATGGTATCAGGAATATGAATATCCTTGCTTCAGGTCCTGAGCTACAGGCAGTCAGATTTGGGTATGTCATTTTAGGCAAAAAAATTTAAAAAGGGTTTGATCCTTGAAAGGATAACATTTTTGCATGGGAATAGCTTTTGATTTCTATGATATAGCCTACAGTAGACTATATGTGGTGTTCAATGCAGGCCTACATTGCATGAGACTTTTAAAAACATTTAACATTATGAAAGGCTTGCCATTAATCCATAATTATTATCTTGGTCTGTAACACCATGGGCCGAATAGGTGACTGTAAATGTTATTGTGTTGTATGATGCAATAAACCACTTTACAAAATACAATTAATTATTATTACCATACAGAAAATTAGACAATGTAGGCTACCCCTCTGCCTATTGGCTTATTTGCATATCTTATTCTAGTCCAACAGCCTATTATTCAAGCATGTCATTACAATGATGAAGATAAGGACAACGAAACGTAGGCAATTTTATTGAACTGTTGCGAGCGAGGAAGGAATGAAGGAACAATAGAGAGCGAAACAGGAGGTAGCCTAACACCCACATCGCACAACATTAGCGGAAATATTAGTGTAATGTTAATGCATCAGCCTACTAATTATTGCATTAGCAAAAAGTAATCAACGTAAGGGCATTTCGTCATTTCTTTACCCAACTTTTAACCTAAATCAATGTTTTTGTTGATTTCATGTTAAATTCACACTATTTGACAACTCAAACAAATGTAAATCAAAACTGAAGTCCCCTTGACTTTTTTCACATTTTGCTGTGTTACAAAGTGGGATTCAAATGTATTTAAATGTTTTGTCAACAATCTACAAAGAATTATATGTAATGTCAAAATGGAACAAAACTTTAAAACATTTGTAAAAAAAATAATGAAAAATAAAACGCCAATATTTCTTGATTAGATAAGTATTCTACCCCCTGAGTCAATACATGTTAGAATCATCTTTGGCAGCGATTACAGCTGTGAGTGTTTCTGGGTAAGTCTCTAAAACTTTCCAAATCTGGATTGACATTTTTTGCAGTATTACTTTAGTGCCTTGTTGCAAACAGGATGCATGTTTTGGAATATTTTTATTCTCTACAGGCTTCCTTCTTTTCACTCTGTCAATTATGTTAGTATTGTGGAGTAACTACAATGTTGTTGATCCATCCTCCATTTTTTTCCTATCACAGCTATTAAACTCTGTAACTGCTTTAAAGTCACCATTGGCTTCTTGGAAAAAATCCCTGAGCAGTATCCTTCCTCTCCGGCAACTGAGTTAGGAAGGACGCCTGTACCTTTGTAGTGACTGGGTGTATTGATACATCATTCAAAGTTGAATTAATAACTTCCCCATGCTCAAAGGGATATTCAATGTTTTTACCCATCTACCCATAGGTGCCATTCTTTGTGAGGCAATGGAAAACATCCCTGGTCTTTGTGGTTGAATCTGTGTTTGAAATTCACAGCTCGACTGAGGGACCTTACAGATAATTGTATGTGTGGGGTACAGAAATCAAAAATCATGTTAAACACTATTAAGAGTCCTCACAATTTATTATGTGACTTGGTAAGCACATTTCTACTCCTGACCTTATTTAGGCTTGCTTGTTGACTCAAGACATTTCAGCTTTTCGTTTTTAAATTATTTTGTAAAAATGAATTAGGGAAACCCTGCTTTAGAATGACACTTCCGGTTTTGGTAGGAAATGCCAGTTTACCTGGGTTTTGGCAGGAAATACCAGGTTACCTGGGAGAAAAGTGATTTATTCTTGGGATTAAATATTTTTTACATGCCAGGGACATTTTAAACCGTAATAGTGACTACACACACGGATCCACTTTAGAGGAGGGTGTTTAAGAGCTGTGTGTAAAGATTATCAAACATCAGAGCAAAGCTAGGCCTATTAGGTTGAGTCATGCCCACGAACTTTGACTTTCAAGATGGAGTAGCGTTGTGTGCATATTACCAACCCCATAGAAGCTTGTGACCAGTCTGACACCAACTCACTCTCTAAACTGGTTTGAGTTCTAATCAGACTTGGGAATCCAATTCTCCCTCATTAGATTATTGTGCAAAAAAGTCTTACGGGGAATTTACAGTGTCAAGGCTTTTATTGAGTAATTATAAGCTACTCAAAATACTTCATTAAAGTATAATCAGTACTGCTGGCTGATCCAACTGTCTGACCATTTTAATGATCAGAGGGTTGTTCTCTAACCCCATGGGACCCTGTGTTCTTTTCTCCCCGTGTCTTGCAGGGGAATTTTACGAGTCCAATCCCTGCGAGATTGGGGCTGCCTGCCTCAATGTTCTGGCTGACGAATCCTTCTCATGTGAGTGTTGCACTGGTTTTTCAGGACCTAAACTTGTGTTAGTAGTGTGGAGGTTGGTAAGTGAGATCAGAAACACCTGCTGAAATGACACAGGTGTCACAGGTGTCACTACTGGTCAAACTAATTCAAGGGTTTTACTTTACACATATGGAATCATGTACAGTCGTGGCCAAAAGTTTTGAGAATGACACAAATATTAATTTTCACAAAGTCTGCTGCCTCAGTTTGTATAATGGCAATTGGCATATACACCAGAATGTCATGAAGAGTGATCAGATGAATTGCAATTAATTGCAAAGTCCTTCTTTGCCATGCAAATGAACTGAGTCCCCCCAAAAAATTTCCACTGCATTTCAGCCCTGCCACAAAAGGACCAGCTCTCGTTAACACAGGTGTGAGTGTTGACGAGGACAAGGCTGGAGATCACTGTCATGCTGATTGAGTTCGAATAGACTGGAAGCTTCAAATGGAGGGTGGTGCTTGGAATCATTGTTCTTCCTTAATCCATGGTTACCTGCAAGGAAACACGTGCCGTCATCATTGCTTTGCACAAAATGAGCTTCACAAGAAAGGATATTGCTGCCAGTAAGATTGCACCTAAATCAACCATTTATCGGATCATCAAGAACTTCAAGGAGAGCGGCTCGATTGTTGTGAAGAAGGCTTCAGGGCGCCGAAGAAAGTCCAGCAAGTGCCAGGACCGTCTCCTAAAGTTGATTCAGCTGCGGGATCGGGGCACCACCAGTACAGAGCTTGCTCAGGAACGGCAGCAGGCAGGTGTGAGTGCATCTGCATGCACAGTGAGGTGAAGACTTTTGGAGGATGGCCTGGTGTCAAGAAGGGCAGCAAAGAAGCCACTTCTCTCCAGGAAAACATCAGGGACAGACTGATATTCTGCAAAAGGTACAGGGATTGGACTGCTAAGGACTGGGGTAAAGTCATTTTCTCTGATGAATCCCCTTTCCGATTTGTTTGGGGCATCCGGAAAAAGCTTGTCCGGAGAAGACAAGGTGAGCACTACCATCAGTCCTGTGTCATGCCAACAGTAAAGCATCCTGAGACCATTCATGTGTGGGGTTGCTTCTCAGCCAAGGGAATGGGCTCACTCACAATTTTGCCTAAGAACACCGCCATGAATAAAGAATGGTACCAACACATCCTCCAATAGCAACTTCTCCCAACCATCCAGGAACAGTTTGGTGACGAACAATGCATTTTCCAGCATGATGGAGCACCTTGCCATTAGGAAAAAGTGATAACTAAGTGGTTTGGGGAACAAAACATTGATATTTTGGGTCCATGGCCAGGAAACTCCCCAGACCTTAATCCCATTGTGAACTTGTGGAAAATCCTCAAGAGGTGGGTGGACAAACCCACAGATTCTGACAAACTCCAAGCATTGATTATTCAAGAATAGGCTGCCATCAGTCAGGATGTGGCCCAGAAGTTAATTAACAGCATGCCAGGGCGGATTGCAGAGGTCTTGAAAAAGAAGGGTCAACACTGCAAATATTGACTCTTTGCATCAACTTCATTTAATTGTCAATAAAAGCCTTTGCTTGTAATTATAATTCAGTATTCAATAGTAACATCTGACAAAAATATCTTAAGACACTGAGGCAGCAAACTTTGTGGAAATTAATATTTGTGTCATTCTCAAAATGTTTGGCCACGACTGTAGTAACCAAAAAAGTGTTAAACAAAAATATATTTTATATTCTTCAAATTGCCACTCTTTGCCTTGATGACAGCTTTGCACACTCTTTGCATTCTCTCAACCAGCTTCACCTGGAATGCTTTTCCAACAGTCTTGAAGAAGGTCCCACATATGCTGAGCACTTGTTGGCTGCTTTTCCTTCACTCTGCGGTCCAACTCTTCCCAAACCATCTCAATTTGGTTGAGGTCAGGTCATCTGATGCAGCACTCCATCACTCTCCTTCTTGGTACAATAGCCCTTTCACAGCCTGGACGTGTGTTGGGTCATTGTCCTGTTGAAAAACAAATGATAGTCCCACTATGCCCAAACCAGATGGGATTTCACGTCAGAATGCTGTGGTAACCATGCTGATTAAGTGTGCCTTGAATTATAAATAAATCACAGTGTCACCAGCAAAGCACCTCCACACCATAACACCTTCTCCTCCAAATTAAATGAAATCAAATCAAACCATGCTTTACAGTGGGAAATACACATGCAGATGTCATCCGTTCACCCACATCGTGCCTCACAAAGACACAGCGGTTGAGGTAACTCTGGGTCTTCCATCCCTGGCGGTCCTCATGAGAGACAGTTTCATCATAGCGCTTGATGTTTTTTGCGACAACACTTGAAGAAACTTTCAAAGTTCTTGAAATTTTCCGTATTGACTGACCTTCAAGTAATGATGGACTGTCATTTCTCTTTGCTTATTTGAGCTGTTCTTGCCATAATATGGACTTGTTTTTTTTACCAAATAGGGCTATCTTCTGTATACCCCCTTACCTTGTCACAACACAACTTATTGGCTCAAATGAAATTCCACAAATTATCTTTTAAGAAGGCACACCTGTTAATAGAAATGCATTCCAGGTGACTACCTCATGAAGCTGGTTGAGAGGATGCCAAGAGTGTGCAAAGCTGTCATCAAGGCAAAGGGTGGCTATTTGAAGAATCTAAAATATAAAATATATTTTGATTTGTTGAAACACTTTTTTGGTTACTACATAATTCTACAGTGGGGCAAAAAAGTATTTAGTCAGCCACCAATTGTGCAAGTTCTCCAACTTAAAAAGATGAGAGAGGCCTGTAATTTTCATCATAGGTACACTTCAACTATGACAGACAAAATGAGAAAAAGAAATCCAGAAAATCACATTGTAGGATTTTTAATTTATTTATTTGCAAATTATGGTGGAAAATAAGTATTTGGTCA
>QNTS01000836.1:425820-440323 GCA_003317085.1 Hucho hucho
TGACCAAATACTTATTTTCCACCATAATTTGCAAATAAATAAATTAAAAATCCTACAATGTGATTTTCTGGATTTTTTTTCCTCATTTTGTCTGTCATAGTTGAAGTGTACCTATGATGAAAATTACAGGCCTCTCTCATCTTTTTAAGTGAGAGAACTTGCACAATTGGTGGCTGACTAAATACTTTTTTGCCCCACTGTATATGTTTTATTTCATAGTTTTGATGTCTTCACTATTATTATACAATGTAGAAAATAGTAAAAAATAAAGAAACTCTTGAATGTGTAGGTGATCTTTAAACTTTTGACCTGTAGTGTATATCCAAACCCATCATGGCCCCGTGCCTTATTGGTGGTTATGGTTGAAGGCATGCGTTGCGCGTCTGTCAGTACGGTGTCAATGGTATCATATTTAACGATTTTGCAAGTGGCGAGGTGTGCTCTCTGTTTGAATTGTTAAGATGGTGTCCCATCTGGCATGTGGCAGCTTGTCTCCTTGACTTCTGCTGTGCCCACCCTTCCCCATCACCCCTGCCTGCTCTCCTCATGGCAGTGAGATGCTTAATCCCAATTTACATGCTTCAGTCGTCTGTACATGCAAATCCTAGAGATATAACAGTTTCCTTTAAATTTCCCTCTCTCCTGCTCTATTTTGTGCTGCCTCTTTCCCCCCTCCCTTCCTCTGTCTCTGCATCCCTCTCACTCACACCATCTCTCTCTCTCTCTCCCTCCCATGTGTATGTGCTTTATGTTTTATATACACATATGGCTTTAAAAGTCATGAAAAATGTAAATGCGTGAAGCTAGGGCTTTGACCCAACCAAATGTTAATCAGAATGCAACTACTGTGACTTTTAGAGAAGTGGAGAGGAGCAGCCGGCCTGCATTTGCATATTATAACAGCTTTTACAAGACATTTTTGCAATCAACGCTATATTGCTTCTCTCTGTTCTCTATTTATGTGGAATATTCTGCAAAGTGCATTTGGAAACACAATAAATCCATTGTGGAAAGTATTTTCAGAATACTGCTGAACAGCACAATAGCTAGTGTATAACATTTGGAGTCTGCCTTGTCCTTAACTCTCTGGGGAAGCTCTGTAGCATCTGACAGATTCAAATCAAATCAAATTTGATTAGTCACATACGCCGAATACAACAGGTGTAGACCTTACAGTGAAATGCTTACTTACGACCCCCTAACCAACAGTGCATTTTCAAAAAAATACGGATGAGAATAAGAGATAAAAATAATAAGTAATTAAAGAGCAGCAGTAAAAAATTACAATATATACAGGGGGGTGCTGGTACAGAGTCAATGTGCGGGGCACCGGTTAGTTCAGGTAGTATGTACGTGTAGGTAGAGTTATTAAAGTGACTATGCATAGATGACAGCAGAGAGTGGCAGTGGTGTGGAGGGGTGGGGGAGGGCAATTCAAATAGTCTGGGTAGCCATTTGACAAGATGTTCAGGAGTCTTATGGCTTGGGGGTAGAAGCTGTTTAGAAGCCTCTTGGACCTAGACTTGGCGCTCTGGTACCGCTTGCCGTGTGGTAGCAGAGAGAACACTCTATGACTAGGGTGACTGGAGTCTTTGACACTTTTTAGGGTCTTCCTCTGACACCGCCTGGTATAGAAGTCCTGGATGGCAGGAAGCTTGGCCCCAGTCATGTACTGGGCCGTTCGCACTACCCTCTGTAGTGCCTTGCGGTCGGAGGCCGAGCAGTTGCCATACCAGGCAGTGATGCAACCAGTCAGGATGCTCTCGATGGTGCAGCTGTAGAACCTTTTGAGGATCTGAGGACCCATGTCAAGTCTTTTCAGTGTCCTGAGGGGGAATAGGTTTTGTCGTGCCCGCTTCACGACTGTCTTGGTGTGCTTGGACCATGTTATTTTGTTGGTGATGTGGACACCAAGGAACTTGAAGCTCTCAACCTGCTCCACTGCAGCCCTGTCGATGAGAATGGGAGTGTGCTCGGTCCTCTTTTTCCTGTAATCCTCTCCTTTGTCTTGATCAAGTTGAGGGAGAGGTTGTTGTGCTGGCACCACACGGCCAGGTCTCTGACCTCCTCCCTATAGGCTGTCTCGTTGTTGTCGGTGATCAGGCCTACCACTGTTGTGTCATCGGCAAATTTAATGATGGTGTTGGAGTCGTGCCTGGCCGTGCAGTCATGAGTGAACAGGGAGATTCTTAACTCTGCCTGGAATAAATGTGAGTTTTGAGACCTTGACATGTCATCCACGTAACAGATGGGGTTGTAGGAGAGTGTATTTGGTGCACCAGAACAAAAACTTAAGAATTATATGTTAAAACATGTTGGGGGTGAATAAGCTCTGCTGTGCCTGTGACAAAAGATCTCCAAATCCCCTTAGTGTGCATGTATATTTGTTATCTAGCATTTGTCATCTGTAATTTTCTTTCGAAATTTACAAAGATTTGAAATGATTCAATCACGAAATGGATGTATCCCATTGCATTAAATGATGCGTCAACTTCTGTTGCAATGCATCTCTCATACGGCACTTACACCATGAGGGAGCACAGCCATATCACACTAAATGTGGATATAAACACAATTGTTTTATTGCCATGTGTAGATGGGATGTTCCTCATTAAATTCACCTCAGGTAACTTTGCAAGCAGCTGCTCCAACATTATCTTTATGTGGAACGGACAGTGCTATTGAGCACCTCCAAGCTGACACACGATTTGTTTCTCACGGAGACACTTCAAAGCAGATGTAGAAAACGTAGTGATTGAAAGTAGAAGACCAATGATCGTTCACAATCAGGAAGTGGATGTGTGACTATTGGCCTGAGATGAAATGGTGAGAACATTTTTCTAGTCTGTCCCAGAAATGTTTTTTCTTTGACTTTTTCTTATGCTCAGAAGACCAATTTGACGCTCAATTTTACATTTGGTCTTTGGACACATTTGAAAATGTTATTTTTACATGCAATTCATTATAATTTGGTTGCAAGACGTTTAAAAGACATGTAATGCATCCCTAATATGAGGCAGATGAGTAGTAACAAAGACTCAAAGCTCATTCTTATGAGTGCAGTATGTTTATTCTTTTACTAATGCCACATGTCAATGTAGCAGCTATTGGTTTTTGGATTGCTTTACCCATCACTTCTACAGTGCTGACAAGACTAGAAAATGGAAAGGACGAAGACAGGACTAGAGAAAGAAACAGAGGGCCATTGTTTCCTATTCTACTGGGTACAGCGAGGAAGCATCAAACAACCTTGCGTGTGTGAATGAGTGTGTGTGTGTGTGCAGGCGTGTAACTTGTGGCGGGGAGAGCGGGGTCATCACCTTCCCCAATATTAGAGACAAACTAATTTGACCCCCTCAATAATAGACCATGATGAATTTGTTGGATTGGGAATAATTTTCCCACCGTAGCTACTGGCTGTCTGTGTTTTTACAGTACACAGTACTACTCAATTCATAATTTTATGATTGGATCCCCTCCAGCCACAAATTATGCTTTTGGTTTGGCATGGTCCTCAGAGGCCGTGGCTTGTGAAGTAAAAGTTGTGCATGACTTGTAAGGAGACGGAGCAATGGCTCCTATCTTTCTCTCTCCCGCCTCTCTTCTTAGCAAACCCCTTCATTCTGTGGGCTATCGTAAAAATAAAGAAGTACACTCACATTTAACATGGTAAATTCATAATCATAAATAAGAATTTAATAGAAAATAATATTTTTCAAATGGATAAAGTTTCTTTTGCGAAGTGAAAAGATGTGCATCTCACATGTGAGCACTATTTCTCGAAACAAGTGGTAATTGGTAATGGTTATATTGGGCTCAATTTTGTGAGTTCAAAGACAATGTTGGTAGTATTATAAACTTTAATTCAACTGGTTTTCTAATAGGCTAAATAATTAGAGAAGGGCTGTTTCTCTGAACCTCAGGCGGTAGGCTCAATCAAGCCTGTGTCTCTCTCCAAATAGAGACAGCCTGCCTGTCTCACAGACTCTCACCAGCAGCATTCACCTATCCTTATGTATGTTTTGAAAACACATTTGAAAACCAAAATTGTGGGGGGAAAGCACTCCTCATGTTAATGCTCACTCCTCATGCTAATGCTTAAAGCACTCCTCCTCACTCCTCTACTTCCAGAACCACATTTATGATTTATTTTAGTTGAGAAGATCAACATAAAAAATTGTTAGAGATGCATAGCAGTAAGCTTGTTTATTCATTCTTTTTTTCTTCTTGATTTCAATATGGAAGGGAAACCAGGAACTGGTGTTTGTATGTACTGTTTCTTGATGAATAAAATGTATTCTTATACCATATTCTTGTTTAACAATAGTAGCAGTTCATTGAATTCATCCCCCGTGATTGAAAGAAGGGGCATGACTGAAAATATTTGTGAAGCACTGATTTAACTAATGTTTAGCATAAATACAGATGGGCAACCCATAGCTTATTGTATGCTGCATCAGTTGGGATACAGGTGTTAATGCTTATTGCTAAATAACACACCATCCTGAAAATATGGACTATTATGTTGTTCATTTTGTTCAATTTTGCAAAGGAAAATTATACTTTAATGGTCTCACCATAATTTTATGTCAATGAATTTTGTAGTAGAAAAGTCACTAAGGCTGCGTTCAGTATGAAGAAAGGTAATGCAGCGTTCAATTAAACAGAAACGGTGCTGTTCTGAGTGACCAGTTGAAAACCTGCCCTTCTGTACCGCTGCCATTTAAGCTTCAAGCCACACCCCGACACACCCACTAAACGGAGCAAACGTAGGCTACCTTCAAGAACATTGAAGAACGTTTTGGGGAAACTTGATGTTCGTTTCAAGCCATTACGCAATGTAGCAATGTTCAATTAAACTGAACGCACCCCAAAACTGACTTTCTCACAGTCAATCTACTACCAACAACAGTTTAAAGTAATACCGACATTATTCGTATTTCAGTTGTGGTTGGATGTATTTTATCTTCAAAATGCACCAGAACCAACAATTTCCCAGCTATTTCTTAACATTTTCATATGTGTTCCAAATATCTCTAACGGTCGCCCCAGTGTGAGTTGTTTTATGCACGTGATGTCAGAATGCACTCACTGTTCCAACGTGATTATTAGGCAACAGGACAGTTAACACGAGCTGCTGATCCTTAGGAATGTTTCAACTTGTCAATTTCAAATTATTTTTTAACAAGTTGTATTTTCTAACAACAGTTTGAATTGAGGTGTGTTCCGCCTCCTCAATAATTCACATAGAAGTAGCCCATTTCAGCGTTTCGGACAATTTATGTTTGAGGCTTTACTGAGCTGGACAAACTTCTCTCTTCCAGCGCCAGCCCATGACAAATAATGCATTCCGATTATTGCATAGATTGAAATGGACACCCATGATGTGTGTAAAATACTTTTTTAAAGGTTGTACTGATTATAATGAGCTAATGCTATGTGATTGTGTGGCGCCATGTTTATTGACATTATACAATGCATTCTGGGTGTCACGTAAACATATGTCAGACCAAAGATGTTATAATAAGGTGAAGGAATGGTTCTCATCTTTCTGGTAAACTTCCAGAAGTGAATGAAGGGAAGTGAATGATCATAGACAACACACCCCCTTAAACATGCATACTATAAACAGACCAAACTCATCTTGTCTCCTCTTATTATCTTTGGTTGATGCAAAAAAACAAACACGGTGGCGCGCACAAACTACCCATCGTCGGATTACTTTCGATTTCTGGAAAGTGTTTTACTCAATTATTCCGATCAATGGTGAGCTCACCCATGATGTGATTAATTATAAATAGTAATTGCTATTAGCTAATTCATATTGTAGTTTCTGTCAGCCGAGAGTTATAAAAATATGACCGCTTGTGTTACTTCAATCTGTCCTTGGACAAATATAGCCTACATTTTCCAGTTTGGATGATTGTGTTATGCTGTAGCTACTTCTGTGAATGTTTGAACATTGCATCCAAAAATAAACTGCTCACATTACATAAATTTGTAAGGACTGTGTTGCGTCAATTGAAACTGGACATTCTAAATAAGTGTTCTAATCACACCGGTTTGAGCGTACGCTGCAGGTACTACTGTGGAATGATCACACCCGTTTGTATGTGTGAAAAGGTATCTCCTGAGGGGCATGCCCCCGGACTCCCCTAAAAGGGTGTTGACCCCGGAACCCATTGACCCTGACCTCCCAATATTTGTATTTGTCACCCACGAGTTGGATTCAATCCTATTTAGCAACATTTGAAATTGTGTTTTTTACATTGGATAAAATCGAGACTCAGAGCTAGAAAATTGTACATCATACACTGCAATTGAGGAACAATGTGAAAGTAATTTTGCTTTGAAAGTTGATCAACTTGTTTACCCCACTTTTGAAAAAATGGCCCTTGAATGATTTGGTAGACCTACTGGAGAGCTTTTCTTTATCTACACCTATTCAGCATCGTTCACACCCTCTTAAGCCTTAGCCCCACCCATCTCTTTAAGGATTCACATGTGAGGCCATGTGCTAAACAGAGTGAATAAGGTAGTGTAGTAAACAACCAAAGATTAGTAAACAACCAAATATTTCTAAAAGTGGTGAAAATAGTAGCAAAAATTTGAAGTAACAAAACACTATCTAGTCCTTGGCCTATATCCTAATCTGACTTTCATAAAGGTTATGTTATTTTTAACATTACGGTCACTGATAAACAAAAATTATATCAAATAAAATCAACGTTTATTTGTCACATGCACAGGACACAGAAGGTGTAAATGGTACAGTGAAATGGTTACTTGCATGGTGAAGGTTTTTGTTTGACATGTAGCTAGCTTGCTAAACAATTAAGCATAATCCCAACTCATAATACCATGCACCATGTATGAATCAGCAGGTAGCTAAAACTAACCAACTGGGTTTAATGTTAGTTAGATAGCTAACATTAGGAAATAACTAGCAATGCAAATGTTTTCTGAGATACAAATAATATTACTACTCAGATCATACACGTAATATTAGCTAGCGAGCCAGCCAGCTAAAGTTAGCTAGCTAGCTAAGAGTACACTTTAACTTGCAGTGAAAATGACTTACTGTCAAAATTAGAAACGTGTAATATCTGAAAATGTAGCTAGCTAAATTATGTTACCCATATTAGCCATGGATGGAAGCTTCTCCCTCTCATGGATGCCATGGTTGCCCATAGTTTGAAGATGTATTCCGGAGACAAGTGTTTTCTCCATCTCCTTATCTATCATACTCTAATTCCACTGATTTCAAAACTTAGTCCTCCAGAAGGTGGAGAGCTACGCTTATGCAGATCTACTATGCGATATATATATATATATATATATATATATAAAAAAGCTACGTTAGACGGGATTACCTACACATACTTACCAGCTCAAATACACTGAAGCGTGCTATATGGCAGACCAATCTGAACTCATCTCTCGACATGTTAATCAATCAATCAAATTTATGAAGCCTTTTTTACATCAGCCGATGTCACAAAGTGTTATAGAGAAACCCAGCCTAAAACCCCAAACAGCAAGCAATGCAGATGTATAAGCAAGGTGGCCATGAAAAACCTAGAGAGGAACCAGGCTCTGAGGGGTGGCCAGTCCTCTTCTGGCTGTGCTGGGTGGACGACAATAACTACTTAGGGAGTAGCGGCGCGCTAGTGGGTCACTCCCGACATTACCCGGTGAAATGTAAGGCGCCAAATTCAAAATCCAAAAGTTGAACTAGTAAACATTCATCAATATACAAGTGTTGCATAGTCATCAAAAGCTCTGCTTCTTGGCAATATCACAGCGTTGTCAGATTTCAAAAAGGCTTTACGGTGAAAGCACAACATTTGATTGTTTGAGGATAGCACCTTCAATAATTTACATTAGCATAAATTCATAACCCAACGCGGGTCTCAAAAAACACATAAAATCACTAATATAAAATCCCTTACCTTTCGAAGAACTTCTGCTGAGGGCTTCCCAAGTGTCCAACGAAGACAATCCATGCTTCTTTTGTTAGAAAAAGTAATTTTTTATATCCATAAATCTCAGTTTGGTTGGCACGTTATGATCATAAAATCCACCGTTGAGTCGCCCATTGAACCGTGAAGAGAACGCGTTCACATTATACCTATACACTTGTCCAAGAACAATCAAACATCATTGATAATGTATCCTTAGGAACACTTTTAGTATATTTACTATAATATTTCAACCGGATTATAAACTGGACGATAGGAAAGGAAAAAACCACAGCGTGCGCGAGCCCGTGAACGCGCCTCCTCTTCTGTTTACATCCGATGACTAGTTCGAAATTCTTCTTCTATTACCATCCAGAGCAACCTAACATCACCAAACACTGTCTAGAGACTGCTGACATCCAGTGGAAGCAATAGGTACTGCAATCTTACTCCCATATATGGTGGTTTTCATTAGGGAGGGGTTCAAAATGAGGCAATGTGTCAAAAACACTTTTTCCAGGACAGAAATTCCTCGGGTTTTCGCCTGCTATATCAGTTCTGTTATACTCACAGACAATATTTTAACACTTTTAGAAATTTCAGAGTGTTTCCTATCCAATAGTACTGATCATATCCTAGTTTCTGGGCCTGAGTGGCAGGCCTTTTACTTTGGGCACGCCAGACTCTCCAAAACCGACACCTCAGCTGCCGCTCCCTAAGAAGTTAAGATCCACAATATGTATTCCACTGGAAAAACTAGGTCCAGAGTATGACTGTGGCTGTGTGTACGTCCGGAGACATGTTGTACAAAACTCACTGAGTCGATGATGGCTCCGAAATCCTTTTGGAGTGGTTCTGTGGACTTTTCCACGTGAATATTAAAGTCACCAAACGTGAATATTATCTGCCATGACTACAAGGTCCGATAGGAATTCAGGGAACTCAGTGAGGAATGCTGTATACGGCCCAGGAGGCCTGTAAACAGTAGCTATAAAAAGTGATTGAGTAGGCGGCATAGATTTCATGACTAGAAGCTCAAAAGACGAAAATGCTGTCATTTTTTTATATGTAAATTTGCTATCGTAAATGTTAGCAACACCTCTGCCTTTGCAGTGTAACCAGGAGGAGAGGCCTCATTTAACACAGTAAATTCATCAGGCTTAAGCCATGTTTCAGTCAGGCCAATCACATCAAGATTATGATCAGTAATTAGTTCATTGACTATAACTGCCTTGGAAGTGAGGGATCTAACATTAAGTAGCCCTATTTTGAGATGTGAGATATCACAATCTCTTTCAATAATGACAGGAATGTAAGTCTTTATTCCAGTGAGATTGCTAGAGCGAACACTGCCATGTTTAGTTCTGCCCATCCTAGATCGAGGCACGGACACGGTCTCAATTTGGAGAGCTGAGCTAACTACACTGACTATGCTAGTGGCAGACTCCACTAAGCTGGCAGGCTGGCTAACACCTTGCTGCCTGGCCTGCACCCTATCTCATTGTGGAGCTAGAGGAGTTAGAGCCCTGTCTATGTTCATAGATAAGATCAGAGCACCCCTCCAACTAGGATGGAGTCCGTCACACCTCAGCAGGCCAGGCTAGGTCCTGTTTGTGGGTGAGTGCCAGAAAGAGGGCCAATTATCTACAAATTCTTTATTTTGGGAGAGGCAGAAAACAGTTTTCAACCAGCGATTGAGTTGTGCGACTCTGCTGTAGAGCTCATCACTCCCCCTAACTGGGAGGGGGCCAGAGACAATTACTCGATGCCGACACATCTTTCTAGCTGATTTACACGCTGAAGCTATGTTGCACTTGGTGACCTCTGACTGTTTCATCCTAACATCGTTGGTGCCGACGTGGATAATATCCCTATACTCTCTACACTTACCAGTTTAAGCCTTAGCCAGCACCATCTTCAGAATAGCCTTAACAATTGTATTTATATTTACAGATGGTATACAAGTTTGTTATTAAGGCACATGAAAGTGGTCCTCATTTTTTTTTTGTTTACCTTCTAAGGGCTCTCCTGCCTGTGAAGTAGTGACCCGAGTCACATTCAGTGGGGCAAAAAAGTATTTAGTCAGCCACCAATTGTGCAAGTTCTCTCACTTAAAAAGATGAGAGAGGCCTGTAATTTTCATCATAGGTACACTTCAACTATGACAGACAAAATGAGGAAAAAAAATCCAGAAAATCACATTGTAGGATTTTTAATGAATTTATTTGCAAATTATGGTGGAAAATAAGTATTTGGTCACATACAAACAAGCAAGATTTCTGGCTCTCACAGACCTGTAACTTCTTCTTTAAGAGGCTCCTCTGTCCTCCACTCGTTACCTGTATTAATGGCACCTGTTTGAACTTGTTATCAGTATAAAAGACACCTGTCCACAACCTCAAACAGTCACACTCCAAACTCCACTATGGCCAAGACCAAAGAGCTGTCAAAGGACACCAGAAACAAAATTGTAGACCTGCACCAGGTTGGGAAGACTGANGCATTGAAGATGAAACGTGGCTGGGTCTTTCAGCATGACAATGATCCCAAACACACCGCCCGGGCAACGAAGGAGTGGCTTCTTAAGAAGCATTTCAAGGTCCTGGAGTGGCCTAGCCAGTCTCCAGATAGAAAATCTTTGGAGGGAGTTGAAAGTCCGTGTTGCCCAGCGACAGCCCCAAAACATCACTGCTCTAGAGGAGATCTGCATGGAGGAATGGGCCAAAATACCAGCAACAGTGTGTGAAAACCTTGTGAAGACTTACAGAAAACGTTTGACCTCTGTCATTGCCAACAAAGGGTATATAACAAAGTATTGAGATAAACTTTTGTTATTGACCAAATACTTATTTTCCACCATCATTTGCAAATAAATTCGTTAAAAATCCTACAATGTGATTTTCTGGATTTCTTTTTCTCATTTTGTCTGTCATAGTTGAAGTGTACCTATGATGAAAATTACAGGCCTCTCTCATCTTTTTAAGTTGGAGAACTTGCACAATTGGTGGCTGACTAAATACTTTTTTGCCCCACTGTATGTTTCTAAAAAAAAAAGCCAAATCACAAAAAAAGTGTCTGAACCCTTTTATAACACCATTTACAGAAAAAAGATTTACTTCAGAAATGGGAAAATTCTCTTTTAAAGGGCCAAGACAAATATGGCGTAAGGCGTTGGCACCCAGGTGCTAACGTGTCTCTCTCCTCACTGAATGAATAACATCAATGGATGAATCAGCAATAGAAACCAGATAGAAACTGATAATTGTGCACATGACTTTAATTTAATTTCAATTAACTGAATCATGAGAATGAAGAGGAGGGTGAAGAGGGTCACTGATTTGTAAGAATTGTGGCAGCAGCATGTCCTGCTCTTGCTCTTCCCCATGCACACAACTCACACCCGGGAGAAATACATCTCTTTTTCCTATCTACTTTGTCAGAAGAAGATGTAACTGGACTGTATTACTTACTATGTCTCTAGTACAAATAAAATCTACAAATCAAATGTATTACACAGTTTTTATTGTAAGAGAAACAAAAATAGGCAAGACCTATGTGTTGCAGAATAATGATATATTTTCATGAATATTTCCATTTGTTTATGCATTATTTTCACATATGTATCTTTATGCAATGCATCCTACAATTGGTTATGCACTGTTTATTAAACATATTTATCAAACTTGGTGCTTACCTTTACTGCAAATCATTTGGCCTCTATTATTAATCAAATCTACAAATAAAATGTATCAAATGTATTACACTGTAATGCTTTTTTGCAAGGCAGTGAACACTATTCATAATAAGGGTTACATGGAGAAAATCGGACTTCTCTGAAATGTAAATAGATGGCTCTCCCTTCAGCAAAATATAAAAAATATATAATATGTCTCATGAGCTGAAATAAAAGATCTGAGAAATTTTCCATGATCACAAAAGCGTATTTCTCAAAACTGTTGTTCACAAATTTCTTTACATCCCTGTTAGTGAAAAATGTTCCTTTGCCAAGATAATCCATCCACCTGACAGGTGTGGCATATCAAGAAGCTTACTAAACAGCAAGATCATTACACAGGTGCTCCTTGTGCTGGGGACAATAAAAGACCACTCTAAAATGTGCACACAACACAATGCCACAGATGTCTCAAGTTTTAAGGGAGCGTGCAATTGGGATGCTGACTGCAGGAATGTCCACAAGAGAGGTTGCCAGAGAATGTTCATTTCTCTACCATTATCTCCAATATCATTTTAGAGAATTTGACAGTATGTCCAACCAGCCACACAACCGCAGACCACGTGTAACCATGACAGCCCAGGACCTCCACAGCCAGCTTCTTCACATGTGGGATCATCTGAGGCCAGCCACCCGGACAGCTGATGAAATTGTGGGTTTGCACAACCAAATAATTTCTGTTACAACTGTCAGAAACCGTCTCAGGGATGCTCATCTGCGTGCTCGTCGTCCTCACCAGGGTCTTGATCTGACTGCAGTTCGGCTTCTTAAAACAATTTCAGTGGGCAAATGCTGACCTTCGATGGCCACTGGCAGGCTGGAGAAGTGTGCTCTTCACCGATGAATCCCGGTTTCAACTGTGCTGGACAGATGGCAGACAGCGTGTATGGTGTCGTGCGGGCAATTTGAATGCACAGTTGAAACCGGGATTCATCACCTAAAGTTTCAGCATGATAATGCACAGCCCCATGTCATAAGGAACTTTGCACAATTCCTTGAAGCTGTAAATGTACCAGTTCTTCTATGGCTTGCATACTCACCAGTAATGTCACCCATTGAGTGTGTTTGGGATGCTCTGTATCAACATGTACTACAGCGTATTCCACTTCCAGTTCCCGCCATTATCCAACATCTTCACACAGCCATTGAAGTGGAGTGGGACAACATTCCATAGGCCACAATCCACAGCCTGATCAACTTTAGGCGAAGGAGATGTGTCGCGCTGCATGAGGCAAATGGTGGTCACACAAGATATTAGTGGGTTTTCTGATCCACGCCCTTATCTTTAAAAAAATATATATCTGTATTGCCGGTCATGTGAAATCCAAAGATTAGGACCTAATGATGGTATTTCAATTGTTGGATTTCCTTATGAACAGTAACTCAGTTAAATTTTTGAAATTGTTGTATGTTGCGTTTTGGTTCAGCATAATTAAAGCAAAGTGGATAGCAGAGAACATGTCTACCATTTACCCTCTCGTCTTGGACAGACCAGAGCCTTAGTTTTAGAAACTGTTCTTCATCCTGTAACCATTACATGGCAACGCAGGAATTTTAATAGCGCACAGGGCTGCGGCCAGAAGGTTGTGGGTTCGCAGACCACCGTGGTTAAGAGTAGAGTAGAAAGATCTCCTACTGACAGAAAAATGTTAAGCTTTAACTGCTGGCTACTCTTCTTCCATGGCTGAACCTTTTAATGCATTGGGCTAAATCAGGGTCACACAGAGTGTTTCTTGGTAGTCTTAACCAAATCTACTTTCAAACAAAAGTATACACCTCACACACATGATTATGGGCTTAAAATAAGTCACCTTTACCATATAAGATATAGCTGCGACCCAGTCGTTCGTTTTAAATGTTCCATTGACATACTGTCTTGCAAAGTTCTTATCCCCTGCTTGCTAAGTTCTTATCCCTTGCTTGCTAGATAGCCAACTACAGCTAACAGTAGCTGCAATTGCATTTCTTTAATCTCTTGGGGATAATTAAGGAGCAGTGGGGCGCTAGCGCCCCATCCTTGACAACATCCGTAAAAATGTAGAGCGCCAAATTTAAAATGCAAATGTAGTATTATAAAACATTCATAAAAAGACAAGTATTGCATACTCTTCAAAAGCTTAGACTCTTGGCAATCTCACAGTGTTGTCAGATTTCAAAAAGGCTTTACGGCGAAAGCAAAACATTTGATTGTCTGAGGACAGCACCCTGTGTACTTCCCTAAACCAGCGCGGGTGTCACAAAACACATAAAAAGAGCTAAAATAAATTGCTTACCTTTGAAGATCTTCTGCTGATGGTAATCCGAAGTGTCCAAGCAAAGACATCCAATGTTCCTTTTGTTCGAAAAAGTCCCTATTTATATCCATAAATCTCTTTTTGGTTGGCGCGTTCTGTTCAGAAAATCCACCGTTCACTCGCCCAAAATAGAGGACACAGAGACCGGTAAAAATATACCTAGAAATTGTGTTCAAACAAATCAAACCACGTTTCTAATCGATCCTTAGCTACACTGTTATGTTTATTAATGATTATATTTCACACGGATAATATGTTGAGCGATGGAATGAGAAAATCACAAAATTACATTTTCTTGGATGGATTTTGCTTGGGTTTTCGCCTGCCATATCAGTTCTGTTATACTTACAGACATTATTTTAACAGTTTTAGAAACCTCAGAGTGTTTTCCATCCAATACTACTAATTATGTGCATATCCTAGTTTCCGGGCCTGAGTACCAGGCATTTTACTTTGGGCACACCAGACTCTCCAAAACTCCGAACGCTGATGCCGCTCCCTAACAGTTAAGCTGT
>QNTS01000836.1:440857-463540 GCA_003317085.1 Hucho hucho
ATTAACGATTATATTTCACACGGATAATATCTTGAGCGATGGAATGAGAAAATCACAAAATTACATTTTCTTGGATGGATTTTGCTTGGGTTTTCGCCTGCCATATCAGTTCTGTTATACTTACAGACATTATTTTAACAGTTTTAGAAACCTCAGAGTGTTTTCCATCCAATACTACTAATTATGTGCATATCCTAGTTTCCGGGCCTGAGTACCAGGCATTTTACTTTGGGCACACCAGACTCTCCAAAACTCCGAACGCTGATGCCGCTCCCTAACAGTTAAGCTGTTTTCTAGTGACATTTATTTGCATACAAACATAAAAATGAGCTAATGAGGCGCGATTTCACCTGGCATTGAAAATGCCCTCTCTCGTCAGGAAACTGTTCTTCAGAGGAGCTAGCCAAAAACAAAGCTAACATAATCACTTCAAACTGAAGCTGGAAAGACTGCAAACTAGCTGCACTTCGTTTCATTTGACCTTTTTTCAATTTACATTCCTTTGAATATATCCATACAAGTGATGCAAGGTGATTCATGATTTTGACTGGCTGAGAAACGCTGCCTGCCTGTCTGTCTTGTGCCAACTCCCGACACGTTCATTACTATGGGACAGCTGGAGATCGAATTTGAATATTGTAACAATGTTGCAAATGTCGGAGAGACAGACAGCAAGGTTAATACAAATCTCTGCTGTTGAAAACTAAATATTAGTCTAAAAGAAATGTGAGATAATGTCAAGATGCTTTTTATAGCGGAAATCAAGTTTATAAATTGCCTGTCTGCGCTGATGAGACAGTGGATTGTACAGTCAGATGGAATAGAGTAAATAGGCATTTCAACGTAATCGATTTAGCCGGTGGAAACTTGTGGAATAGACACTGTCTGGAATGCAGTTTTAACCATCAGCATTAGAACTACCCGTTGTATAAAACTCTGATAAATACATAATGGGCAAGAAACATATTGTATTTTATTAAATAAATTATAGGTGTAGCAAGCTATTAAAGTCCTTGTCATCTTCGTGCTCACCTTCTCAAACTGAACAGAACATAGGCTATAGGCAAAATATTTTTGGAAGAAGCCTTTGACTCTCCTCCTGAACTGCCAATGTAAGTCTACACAGCACAGACATGTGTTAGGTAGCATACACATACGTTTTTGATCAGCAAGAGCAGAGCAGGCTGGGGCTCAGGGTTGGAATATCAGCATAGTTTTATTTACACTATCCCATCTTAGAAATATTGTGTTTATATTAATTAATTTTTTCTTGCTCATGGTTAGGCTGGTAGTTAAGAGTAACATTTTCTATGTTGTGTGGATAGTGGAGATTATTTATTTATTTGTAGAACAACGTGATTACACTCAATAGTGAACCATTATATTTTCTTACAGGACTATAAGGCCAGTAGGCCTACTGTGGCATATTGTACTTTTTTGAAGAAACAATGTCTGAACTGGGAAGAAATGTGATAAGGAGAGAAATATCTTACTATTTGGATGTTGTTATCTTAACAAAAGAAACCGATGCAAAGTGCTTTCTTTTATAATAGCATTTTAATTGTCTGTCACTGTTGCTGAATTTCATGTGGTATTCATTAAAAGTTGGTCTTCAATCACTTTTTTTTCACTGAAGAGTAACCTCGATGTAGGCATAATTTGACTTAGTAATTGTCTGCAATTAAACATATTAACTACTGTAAATCATCGTAATTCACTTATGATACATTTTCAGCCGGAGAAATTGTAATATATCATATTCTTCCATTTATCTTTTTCATATTTCGATTTTGTTGTTCCTGATTGGCTGTTATTTCATTGGAACGGGAGTATTAAACTTGACCATTTTCCATGCCTATTCCATTGTCTAATATCAAGCCAGTTTAACATCGTAGCAAAGTCAGATCAGCTGGTCTACTAGTTTTATTCCTCTGTTTCTTTATTGTTATCAAGCTTAGTTTAACCTGTTAGTAGCATTTTAAGTAATCCACTGGTAACCTGCAAGAGCAAGTAAAAATCTGCCAAAGGTTATCTATTATATTGAGAAGATAGTCGAGTGACAGCTCTAACAATGCAAATACATATGCTCATAGATGGAAGGCAGGTGGGAGGAGGAAAGATCAGGTGGGACCATTCTAGCCAATGAGAAGGCAGATGCGTTAATGAACAACAGACACAAGACTGATATAACGTTTTTTTTCATGTTGCAGAGATGCCACGTGTGTCCACTCATATCAGTGCATTCGTAACAACCTAACAATTACAAAACTTCATCAAATAAGCCTCATGTAGCATATAAGCAGTTACATTTTTTGTTGACTAAATACGGTACTCTCTCACTGACCTCCATACAAAAATCCCTCACTTCCTCGTCTTCTTTTCATGGACAGATTTTGTAAACCCTCTCGCTTTGCCTCTTCCTCCATGGTTCTGCCTGTTTGTTTCAATTGAGCCGTTATGTCTAAGGAGTGTTCAGATGGTGTGAGTTCCAAGTAAAACATGGACTAAAATCAAGAGTACATACTGCTCCTACACAAGAACAACAAGAAGTTCACTGAAAGAGAAACCTCATGAAATAGCATGTCTATTTACGGTCATCTTTACTAAAAGGAATCAGGCAGAACATTATCCTTGCAAGTCTTCACACAGCCACATTAAGTACATCCATGATAATAATAATATAAAACTTGTTAGGTTTAAAAGGATTAAGAAACACTTTTCCATTATCTAGCTCACGCTCTGTATTCTTCACTTTTACCTAAGCCCCTGTCTTTTGGAGTGAGCCTTATAACCAGACAATATAAGAGTTATACATATCATGTTTTATACCTATGTTTCTAATCACTTTGATCCAATAAGAGGTTCTCCATATGTGAATCATCAACCAATGGGTCTGCGAAAAGGCACTAGTTATGACTTAATCAAATCCTCTTTCCCTGAGATGGTATTGTCCATGGCATGATAAGACTTCCCTGGGACAGATTGGCTTAATCTGAATGACAACCAGGTGGAAGTAATAACCATCCATAATGTAAACAGGTACGAGCCGAGCAGCCCAGCACAGGCCGGATATGACCCCAAGGTGTTCTGAGGAGATAGAGGGAACCATACATTGAGAACACGTACAAAACTCCACAGATGTCTGTGGGTGGATGTGTTAGAATAATCACAAATTGCATTTTCCCAGCAATGGGGCCATGAAATAGACGGCATGGTTGCAATAGTGTAAACACAATCCGCCCCTAAACACCATTGTGGAACAATCAAGGGGTATATGAGCAAGTCATGTGTGGTTGTAGATAAACTCAGCAAAAAAAGAAATGTCCCGTTTTCAGGACCCTGTCTTTCAAAGATAATTTGTAAACATCCAAATAACTTCTCAGATCTTCATTGTAAAGGGTTTAAACACTGTTTCCCATGCTTGTATAATGAACCATAAACAATTAATGAACATGCAGCTGTGGAACGGTCGTTAAGACACTAACAGCTTACAGACAGTAGGCAATTAAGGTCACAGTTATGAAAACTTAGGATACTAAAGAGGCCTTTCTACTGACTCTGAAAAACACCAAAAGAAAAATTCCCAGGGTCCCTGCTCATCTGCGTAAACGTGCCTTAGGCATGCTGCAAGGAGACATGAGGACTGCAGATGTGGCCAGGGCACTGAATTGCAATGTCCGTACTGTGAGACGCCTAAGACAGCGCTACAGGAAGACAGGACGCACAGCTGATCGTCCTCGCAGTGGCAGACCACGTGTAACAACACCTGCACAGGATCGGTACATCTGAACATCACACCTGCGAGACAGGCACAAGATGGCAACACAACTGCCCGAGTTACACCAGGAACGCACAATCCCTCAATCAGTGCTCAGTCTGTCCGCAATAGGCTGAGAGAGGCTGGACTGAGGGTTTGTAGGCCTGTTGTAAGGCAAGTCCTCACCAGACATCACCTGCAACAACGTCACCTGTGGGCACAAACCCACCATCGCTGGACCTGACAGGACTGGCAAAAACTGCTCTTCACTGACGAGTCGCGGTTTTGTCAGTCCGTTGATGATGTGGGGTGATGGTCGGATTCACGTTTATCGTCGAAGGAAATTAGCATTACACCGAGGCCTGTACTCTGGAGCAGGATCAATTTGGAGGTGGAGGGTCCGTCATGGTCTGGGGCGGTGTGTCACATCATCATCGGACTGAGCTTGTTGTCATTGCAGGAATCTCAACGCTGTGCATTACAGGGAAGACATCCTCTTCCCTCATGTGGTACCCTTCCTGCAGGCTCATCCTGACATGACCCTCCAGCCACACTGCTCGTTCTGTGCATGCTTTCCTGCAAGACAGTAATGTCAGTGTTCTGTCATGGCCTGCGAAGAGCCCGGATCTCAATCCCATTGAGTAAGTCTGGGACCTGTTGGATCGGAGGGTGAGGGCTAGGGACCATTCCCCCCTGAAATGTCCTGGGAATGTGCAGGTGCCTTGGTGGAAGAGGGGGGTAACATCTCACAGCAAGAACGGGCAAATCTGGTGCAGTCCATGAGGAGGAGATGCACTGCAGTACTTAATGCAGCTGGTGGCCACACCAGATACTGACTGTTACTTTTGATTTTGATCCCCCCTTTGTTCAGGGGCACATAATTCAATTTCTGTTAGTCACATGTCTGTGGAACTTGTTCAGTTTGTCTCATTTGTTGAATCTTGTAATGTTCATACAAATATTTACACATGTTTACACAGTGGAGCCCCTCTCATATTTTATGCATTAGCATAAATCCATAACCAAAGCGGGTCTCATAAAACGCATAAAATTGCTAATATAAAATCCCTTACCTTTCGAAGAACTTCTGCTGAGGGCTTCCCAAGTGTCCAACGAAGACATCCAATGGTTCTTTTGTTAGAAAAAGTCATTTATTATATCCATAAATCTCTGTTAGGTTGGTGCGTTATGTTAATAAAATACAGCGTCCACTCGCCCATTGAACCGTGAAGAGAACGCGTTCAACCTATACCTATACACTTGTCCAAGAACAATCAAACATCATTGATAATGTATCCTTAGGAACACTTTTATGTATATTTACTATAATAGTTCAACCGGATTATAAACTGGATGATAGGAAAGGAAAAAACCACAGCGCCAGTGAACGCGCCTCCTCTTCTGTTTACATCCTGTGACTAGTTCGAAAGTCTTCTTCTATTACCATCCAGAGCTACCTAACATCATCAAACACTGTCTAGAGACTGTTGACATCCAGTGGAAGCAATAGGTACTGCAATCTTACTCCCAGATATGGCTGTTTTCAATAGGGAGGGGTTCAAAATGAGGCAATGTGTCAAAAATACTTTTTCCAGGACAGAAATTCCTCGGGTTTTCGCCTGCTATATCAGTTCTGTTATACTCACAGACAATATTTTAACTACTTACGGAGTGGTGGGGCGCCCACTCCCGACACTACCCGGTGAAATGCAAGGCGCCAAATACTAAATCCAAAAGTTGAATTATTAAACATTCATCAATATACAAGTGTTGCATAGTCATCAAAAGCTCCGCTTCTTGGCAATATCACAGCGTTGTCAGATTTCAAAAAGGCTTCACGCCGAAAGCACAACATTTGATTGTTTGAGGATAGCCCCTCTCATATTTTATGCATTAGCATAAATTCATATACCATCGTGGTTCACACAAAACATATTTCACAGTGAAAACACATCGCTTACCTATTGAAGAACTTCTGCTGAGGGCTTCCCAAGTGTCCAACGAAGACATCCAATGGTTCTTTTGTTAGAAAAAGTCATTTATTATATCCATAAATCTCCGTTTGGTTGGCGCGTTATGATCATAAAATCCACCGTTGAGTCGCCCATTGAACCGTGAAGAGAACACGTTCAAATTATACCTATACACTTTCTACAAACAAATCAAACATCATTTTTAATGTATCCTTAGGTATCCTTTTGTGTATTTTTGCTGTAATATTTCAACCGGACAATAACGTGAACGATAGGAAAGAAAAATTAAGTGGTGCGCGTTCACAATCTCGCACGCGTCAAACCTTGTTTACAAAAGAGGTCCTCTGACTTCTTCCTGTTCCTATCCATTCTGGTCACTCCTAGAATTCCCAGTCTTTGACTGTTGACTGTTGACATCTAGTGGAAGCCATAGGTCCTGCAGTCTCAGTCCTACATAACATTGTATGCAATAGGCACAATGGAGAAGATGCTCATTTACAAAAAAAACTGCAAATCCGGATGGATTTTACTCGGGTTTTCGCCTGCTATATCAGTTCTGTTATACTCACATACATTATTTTAACACTCTTAGAAACTTCAGAGTGTTTCCTATCNCATTACGCAAAACAACATAGTATGAATTGCACAAGCCGTTTTCACCAACAGTGATTTCCCATGATTTATACTTTATACTATTCAATGAAGAAGGGGCAATTACAGAAAATAGGAACATGCTTACTGGGAGCTCTGAATAATCATAATCAAATCACTCGAACAATCTGACAATTGTGGTCTCAGTGGGAGATAATGTGGTAAATACCAGGCAGATCAGCATGTAGCTAGCAGTGGATCAGTGCGATACCAGCTTTTGGATGGCCTCGGACTCATAAAAGAACCACATGACTGTAGTTTCACAGCCCTACTGATACCCTGAGAATCAGCCAGAGGAGAGAGCTCTGAGCTTCTGCCCAGAGGTAGTAGATAGGGGGGACCACACTGATGTTGGACCATCTCACTTCAATCAGACCTGGCTCACATACAGTACTTTTAAATACTTGAGATGCGCTTGCTTGCCTGGTACAATATAACAAACTCTGTACACCCTGCACGCTGTTCATAAGTATAACCAGTTAACTTTAGAGAACATCTTAAATGGACCGGTTGACTAGTGATTTATAAAATAGGGCAACGAAGACCTCGATGAATAACTAATGCATTATATAATGACTGATCAAATCCTTGGGCATTGAGAGCTCACAGTGATGTCTGAACAATGCTGAGCAGTGATGTCGTCGAGGGGTAATGCATATCACTCCTGCTGTGTACCCCCCGGCCCACGGCCCAACGACAAGGTCACAACCAATCTGGGTAATGGATCTTATCTCCATTTAGCAGTGTGGCATCAGGAGTGACAGTGCTGTCACAAATAATGCTGGCAGCCCAGACACCACTCTCAGAGGTTGACAAATCCTGTTTGTGTCTGTCAAGTGGCCTAGTGATAAATCTAGGACGCTAGAACTTGGGTTGGAGATTTCGTGGATCTATTGGCTTAGCATTCCAGTGTTGCAGAAGACCAACTGACGTGATGAATGGGTGTCTGTAATAACATTGTTTTGTTTTGCAGTGAGTACACTAGTTTTTATAATAACAAGCTATATAATGCATCCATATAACTGTCTAATAATCATTGACAGATGTATGATTTGATTTATGTAATCTGGTGAATGTGCATCAAAGAATATTACTTGAATTATATTCTTTGCTTTTAGTGTGCCAGAAATACATATATATATATATATATATATATATGTGTTTACAGTATATCGAGAGAAACAGATGTATATTAAATGGTCATAATTAGCCCTGGAGATGGAGGCTTGTCAGACTATGAAAGGACTTGTTTTTTTTATGAAACCTCCCCTCATGTGGTACCATGATTGATGCACACAGGAAAAGAACAGGCTGTGAACTTCTCGATTGGTTTGGTTTGACTAGTTTATGCATTCCAAGAATGGACTTCCCATGGAGCCATTCACAGTAGGTAAAGAATTAAATATGCAATTACATTGGTAAAGAATTACATCAAACCATGACATTCCCAGTATAATTCGAGGAAATTAGAGTGAGTGACAAATACGGGCAGAAAAACAGAAAGTATCTATTGATTAGAGTAGATCCAGCTCTGGTTGTGATGGGTCGTCCAATCACAGTCACTTGTTCCTTTGCCAAACACCTGTAATTGGACAAATAGATCAGCCAATTAGTGAGGCATACATGAGGGGAATAATACAATGCATTGGCAAATGACAAAGATGGTTGACTGGTAAATAAGGATGCCTTGTTGTGAGTGGTAAGCTAATATAATTATTTATTAGAACTTCTTATGTGACAGAATCTTCAAGGGCAACTGTATTGCTGGATTTAATGAGCAGAAAAGACAGACTACTCTCTCTCTCCGTTTCTCCATCCCTCCCCCTCCCTCTCTCCCTCTCTCACTCTCTCTCTATCTCTCTCGCACACTCTGAGAAGCAACGGCTCATCTCACATACAGCCTAGATATCATTACTCCTCCGTTGTTTGTTCCATAACATAACAATCGGTGAGACTTAGAGTGGGTGGGCTATGCAGTGAAGTGACTGAGTATCAACAGCTGGAAGTCATGTGGAATCTAGACGCAGAGGAGTCATGCCCATAGGGGACACAGGCAGATTTGTCCTGTTCAACAAATACTTTTGTTGTTGTTTCTCTGTAATACTACTAGGCATCTAGCAATTCTATTAAGTTGGCTTTAGCTAGCCCCAATAGGTCCCCAATCTCCCAACCTCATAACTAGCTACCAAGAAGCCATTTTAGGCAATTAATCAAGTCAGAGTAGCAAGCTTGTCTCACATTCTTAACTGGCATGCCTGCTGGAAAGGTTGGTAGACCAAGAAAATACATATGCTTCTCTGCATCTCTGCTAAAATCTTGGTAAAAGATTGAAAGGAATGTGAGTCTTATTCAGTACATTTCGTAATTGCTTGCTTTGCAAAAATAAAAAAAGAACCACCAGTCAGGATACAGGCAGCTCAAGATGTGTGCTTAGATATTCAGAAAAATAAACATAAAAATAAAAATATATATATATATTTTTTTACATACAATTAAGCATAATAATTACGGCTGTAGATTGCAGGAAAAATATGTTTCAGGTGTTTGAAAAATCTCCCCCCAGCCATCCTCACGTACTATGTGCCCCCTCCGATTTTTGGAGTGCATAACGCCCCTCATTAGGAGGTAAAGAGGTGACAACACTCCTCTTCCGTTATCTGTTAAGACACAGTGATAACAACTTACACTTTCAGAGATGTGATAATTGGGTTTAACACTAGAATCGCTGGGCCTTTCAGTATAAGTACCTCCTAGAGAATGTTGTCAGCCTTCTCCATTAGCATACACATAATATTCATTTACGTTAAATAAATAACGTAACATTTTTTTGATTGAATGTAGTCCTTACAGCTTATTTTGACAAAGTAAAAAAATAAGTTATCAACTAGCAAAGCGCTCATGTTAAATTATTTGCCATAAAGTTATGCCTAATCACCAACGTTTGATAAATAGCCTAGTGCAATTGTATGCAATAATCAATTGTATGCATAGACAACAAGTAGACTAGAGTTATAATAAATAATACAGTCCAGTTAAAGCTTCTTTTGACAAAGTAGAAAGGAAAAAGAGGCGCAGGTTAAATGCGCTCTCATCGCTCTTTTCTACCCAAACTGTGCCATCCCTCCAAGTCTCCTATTTCACCTTTCCGGTTGGGATCACCGTCTCAGTTGGCCCTGTTCTGGTTTTTCAGTGGCGAGGCTCAGGCTTCAGAGGTGGAGGCTCAAAGTCAACATCAGAATCAGATGTGGACCCATTGTCATCAGCAACGTCGATTTCAGGCTCAATATCCAAACTACATCCAATTCCAGCTCATCTGAAATTCTGCAATATTTTGCAATGCTGTCAGTGCGTCCATTTGTTTAGTTTGGCTTGCCATTGTGAACTACACACATTTTACTCAATGTCTGATTTTTGATTCTCACTGATTGGAGATTATTTACCATTTCAGGCCTGTCATAACAAAACAGTTAGACCGCCTGCAAAGAAATGTTTGAGAAAATATAAAAACATAGAGTAGGATATGTTTAGTATTTTATTTATCTTTGAAATGGATACAACTTTACAGAATGGTTTCCTGGAGGAAAATGGGGGAGGGTCATGCTTTTTTTATTTTAGTCAACGGGAGAGTTAAGTATTTGTAAAATCTAGTCCAGGGAAGGGTCATGTCATTTGTAATTGATGACATTTCTATATATATCTCTGTTTTAGAATTAGTTGCTTATTAGGCTACATATTGATGTGCGCCCAATGCTGCCCCTCATTTCTGATTCTCCGCTGGGAGAAATATCAAGTGCGCCTATTGGCTATTTAGTGTGATCTCAATCAAATGATCCTATAGGCTACGAAGTGCATGCTCAGAGAAGAACAGAGCAAAGTTATACTGTATTTATAAATAATTTGTTCAACTTTAAATCACTTTTAATAGACTACAATATAATTTGATTCAAAACAAAACACAATCACAATTTAGTTTCAAATGTCACGTGTAGCCTACAGTTCAGGAATATTTCCTTTTCCCCTCTTCATAAGAAATTACCACATTTTAGTAGAAAAGTTTAATCATTAATGAATTACATAAATTGGAAACAAAATTATCCTGCACCATGATTTCTTCCATTCATAAAGTGTTTAGGGTATGGCTCATTGCCATAGTTGATTTGCTATGGTAAACGAGGAAATTGTTAGACTTTATTTCAGTTGTACGGAATGATTGTCAAAAAGTTAAATCACCGTTAGTCTGCTCAAGAAGCAAGATTAAAATGTTCCTATGATAATACCCACCAGAGGGCGAAATCGTCTTGAAAATGTTTGGTTGCAATCAGGACTAAAAGATAACCCCAACATCAGCGCTATGGAGGGGTAAAATGGTGGTGGATGATGGTTGCAATTGAGATCAGCTGTGCAGGTGATTTAAGCCCATATTGATGGTTTAATAAGATATCACCTTGTGATAATCTAGTGGCCATCAGTGGTTGCAATTGGACAAACATTTTCAAACAATGTACAGATGAAGGCAGAAGTTTACATACACCTTAGCCAAATACATTTAAACTCAGTTTTTCACAATTCCTGGCATTTAATCCTAGTAAAAATTCCCTGTCTTACGTCAGTTAGGATCAACACTTTATTTTAAGAAAGTGAAATGTCAGAATAATAGTAGAGAGAATGATTTATTTCAGCTTTTATTTCTTTCATCACATTCCCTGTTGGGTCAGAAGATTACATACACTCAATTAGTTTTTGGTAGCATTGCCTTTAAATTGTTTAACTTGGGTCAAACGTTCCAGGTAGCCTTCCACAAGCTTCCCAAAATAAGTTGGGTGAATTTTGACCGATTTCTCCTGACAGAGCTGGGTCAGGTTTGTAGACCTCCTTGCTCGCACAAGCTTTTTCAGTTCTGCCCACAAATGTTCCATAGGATTGAGGTCAGGGCTTTGTGATGGCCACTCCAATACCTTGACTTTGTTGTCCTTAAGCCATTTTGCCACAACTTTGGAAGTATGCTTGGGGTCATTGTCCATTTGGAAGACCAATTTGCGACCAAGCATTAACTTCCTGACTGATGTTTTGAGATATTGCTTCAATATATCCACATACTTTCCCTTCTCATGATGCCATCTATTTTGGGAAGTGCACCAGTCCCTCCTGCAGCAAAGCACCCCCACAACATGATGCTGCCACCCCCGTTCTTCACGGTTGGGATGGTGTTCTTCGGCTTGCAAGCCTCCCCCTTTTTCCTCCAAACATAATGATGGTCATCATGGCCAAACAGTTCTATTTTTTTTTCATCAGACCAGAGGACATTTCTCCAAAAAGAACAATCTTTGTCCCCATGTGCAGTTGCAAACCGTAGCCTGGCTTTTTTATGGCGGCTTCCTTTCTGAGCTGGATATAGGACTCGTTTTACTGTGGATTTAGGTACTTTTGTACCCGTTTCCTCCAGCATCTTCACAAGGTCTTTTGCTTATGTTCTGGGATTGATTTGCACTTTTTCGCACCAAAGTACATTCATCTCTAGGAGACAGAATGTGTCTCCTTCCTGAACGGTATGACAGCTGCGTAGTCCCATGGTGTTTATACTTGCATACTATTGTTTGTACAGATAAACATGGTACCTTCGGACGTTTGGAAATTGCTCGCAAGAATGAACCAGACTTGTGGAGGTCTACAATTTTGGCTGATTTCTTTTGATGTCAAGCAAAGAGGCACTGAGTTTGAAGGTAGGCTTTAAATACATCCACAGGTCCACCTCCAATTGACTCAAATGATGTCAATTAGCCTATCAGAAGCTTCTTAACTCCTTAGGGCTAGGGTCCCATTTTCAGAATTTTCGCTTGTCTGACGTGCCCAAAGTAAAATGCCTGCCACTCAGGCCCAAAAACAAGGATATGCACATAATTAGTACACTCTGAAGTTTCTAAAACAGTTAACGTAATATCTGTGAGTATAACAGAACTGATATAGCAGGCAAAAACCCGAGAGATTTCTGTCCAGAAATCATTTTTCTTTTGACATTTCCTGACTTTGAATGGCTGTTTATTGAATTTTTTGGGAAATAGGACTGAGGTTGCAGTACCTATTGCTTCCACTAGATGTCGACAGTCTCTGGACACTGTTTGGAGCATTTATAATGGGAGAGAGCCAAAAGGTTGTCGATTTTGTATGACATACCAGGATATCCTTTCTGTCTAGTGCATGATATACCCGGGAGCGTGCACCACGGTGTTTACCTTCTGTATCGTGTAGGTTATTATCCGAGTGAAATATAATAGCCAACATAGATAAATGGATGCCTAAGGATAAATTATAAATGATGTTTGTTTTGTTTTGGAAAAGTTGATAGGTATAATTTGAACACGTTCTCTTCACTGTACAACGGGCGAGTAGACTGGAAATGCTTGGTGGACTAACTGAACAAAACACGCCAACCAAACGGAGATTTATGGATATAATAAATGACTTTTTCTAACAAAAGAACCATGGATTCTCTTGTTTGGACACTTGGGAAGCCCTCAGCAGAAGTTCTTCGAAAGGTAAGCGATTTTTTTGAGCTCTTATATGGATTTTGTGAGACCCGTGCTGAGGTATACTATTATTTTCTGAGGTCTTGGCTGATTTCTTTTGCTTTTCCCATGATGTCAAGCAAAGAGGCACTGAGTTTGAAGGTAGACCTTGAAATACATCCACAGGTACAACTCAAATTGTCTAAAATGATGTCAATTAGCCTATCAGAAGCTTCGAAAGCCATGAAACAATTTTCTGGAATTTTCCAAGCTGTTTAAAGGCACAGTCAACTTAGTGTATGTAAACTGCTGACCCACTGGAATTGTGATACAGTGAATTATAAGTGAAATAATCTGTCTGTAAACAATTGTTGGAAAAATTATTTGTGTCATGCACAAAGTAGATGTCCTAACCAACTTGCCAACACTATAGTTTGTTGACAAGAAATTTGTGGAGTCGTTGAAAAAACGAGCTTTAAGACTCCAACCTAAGTGTATATAAACTTCTGACTTCAACTGTGTTTATTTGCCTCAGAAAACATATGCAACAATTGGCACGAGAACAGATCAGTTGGGCAGATATCCACTGAAAACATCTTCACTAAGCTGCATCCAAACTGAAGTCCAAACTCTCTTAGGTTCTAGACTTTTTTTTCTCAAAGATTGTATGAAACAAGTGTTAGGCCTAATTTGCAGCTCTTTTGCATAATGTTCATTATATTTCCATAACCCAGCACACATAATGATAGTGCACACAGTGGTTGAAAGGAAGTGAGAAACAATTAAAGACAAATTGAAACAAAATACAATGCAAAGAAAAGCACAATAGACCCAAGAGTGTGCAGATGAAGGGAGACTGATCTGGAGCGAGACACAGCCAGATGTCTCAGATCACGCAGCCTTAAATCACTCTGACATAGACTGTTGTGTTTTTATAGGAGAAATTCACCAGAATGTATGGTACAGTGAAAACAACTGTACTGCAGGAACCCAAAGCACACATAATATGTTTAGCAGGAGGAGAAAATAGTTTGGGATGGTGAAGCATCCTAAAATGGTTGCTAAGAACTGTATTTTCATAGGATTTTTTGTTTTTATCAGAAACTATCTGAAACATCAGTTTGCTTTAATACTGACCTATGATTATTTCAGTTTTGATCAGTGTTGACATTTATACTTTCTGTTTTTATCTGGCAACATCTTAAGTCTAATACTGCCTCTAACATGTCATTAATGCAATGCTACTGTTTTGGATTTGACTGTGTTGAACATATTGTATTTGTCAGTAAGCAAACATGCTGTATGTGGATCTACAGACTCACATTGAATCTGATTACATATTTGAGCTTGTCTGTCCTGAATACCATTCTGTAAAGAAAGGCAGTATCCTTCCATCTACTTTCTGAGTACTCCTATGTCACTATTACATCTGTCAGTGCTTGTTCAATTTGCTGTTGATCAGCAACTCTAAAGCAACTCCTCAACAGCACTATACAAGCAGGCAACTTCTGCTGTGGCTTACTGACACGTGCCACTCTGCCACAATAAAATAGGCTGGGTCGCCTCTCCTTCATTGCTTATTTAAAAAAAATATATATATAGACACAGACACACAAGCAATAGAACTGCACTTTGAAGTTACTGCCAACTTGTCAAAATAAGCCCTAGACCACAGTTGTAGTGGAAGATGCAAATCTCACCACATCCGTTCATTAGAAAACTTTTCAATTTGAAAACGTTTAGAGGGTGATGATTTTGACAGGATACAATAATTGCAAGTTGTATGACTGATAATGGCATGTTATTTTCTCTTAAGCCTTTGCAAATTGTAAGGAAAGTGAGGTTGGAACTTTTCCCATTATGGTCAAGCCTTTGAGTAGTTTTATAATGTTGTCAGCATTGCTTGAGTTTATTTATATTTTGGTGCTAGGGAAATGACAACCAAACCTTTATGCAAGTGTTATTTCATAGAATTGTGTAGTGTAAAATGTCTTGCTGTAAGTCATTTTTACCAAACAATGTAACAAAAAACGTAGTATTTATCAACAATATACAGAAATGTTTGGAGGCATTGGGAAAATAAAATGAGAACAATAGTTCATTTGAGCATTTGTTAGTTATCCAATTTAAATGTATAGGGCTGTAGTAATGAGTGTTTGTTATGCCCCCAGTCCAAATTGTATTGAGCTGAGCAAAGTCAACAATATGTTTTTCTTGGCAAACCACAATAAAATAGCATTACTGAGAATAATTCATCCTCATCCAACTAGCTCCAACAACAGCATACTGTATGAATGATCATACATAGATGTACTCATACACACACAAATGCACACACACACACACACATATGTCTGGACCGCTGGCCATGTTTTTGTGTGTGCTGTCCAGGACAATTCCCCAGTGTTGGTGGGCTAGTTGCAGCCAAAGATAACCTTGGGCTTACCGTCATCTTTGGAACACACATTTGACATAGGAGTTGAAATTGGCCTGGACAGTATATCATGGGAAAAACCCATTTCTGTCTGTCTGTCTGGGTGTGGGTGTGCGTAAGTGTGTGCACGTACTGTATGTGTGTGTATGATGTAGACCAAAAGTTAAATGCTTACATAGGGGCCTTGTATAGGTTTTCATGGATGTTCATTCATATGCATCTCAGCTAACAGATGAGCTGTCATGATACTGTAATCACACTATGACAATGTCCAGATAATAAAACATTAGAGGTGCCAGGAGTTTTTCCTGAAATGCTCAACAGGCTTTTAAAACACATGAAGTATCTTTATATTCCATTTATTTTGTCCTCCAAGAATGGCTGAATATGTCCAATCTGTCTCTGATTTCATGCACCTTGGTTGGAATTAAATGTTATTTACAGTGGAGACAGTGATAAGGAGACTAAATATAAAGATATAATGTGTACAAAGTATACAAATGGCAAAATGAGGAAAAATAGACATTAACTTGGTTGAAAACAAATGAGTTTTGTACAATACTATAGCCTACTAACTCGACTCGAGTACAAAGGCAAAATGTCTATACAATTGACAGTAGGCCTAGCAATAGAATACACTCACACAACTGAGTATATCTGTCAGAGCTAGTAACTATAGGCCTAATAGCTCTCCATGAATAAGGAGAATGGGCATGTGGATGAAAGGACCTGTCCTAACCTAGCATAAACCATTCGCAACATGTCATCGATAATACACCGCCTAACTTTTCAATGAACAGACTGATAATAGGTTACACTTCACAGGCAAAGCTATTGCACACTTGACATAACAATGGACAACAATTAATACGTTCATCAAAACCAAGACATGATTTGCATAAACATGAGTGTTTCCGGTAAACAATAAAAACACTCTCTAAATGCAGGGCCCTAAATGCAGACATAGGCAACATAAGTGACTGCTTAGGGCCCCGCAAACAATGTTTGTAGCTGAAATGTGTGAAATGGAGGGAAATGTGACATCATCACAACTTTGAAAACTGATGTCAGCATAGCCCTGATTATTCTCCCTCTCTCTCTCTCCCTTTCCCCAATTTGCTTTATTGGCATGACGTAACAATGTACATATTGCCAAAGCTTAACAATAAGCATGTGCTTATAACAATAAGCATACCGTTCTCAATGGCAAGGATGTGCTTTGTCAAGGTTTGTCTGTAGTTTTGATCAGAAACGATGGTCAAATTGTTTGCCATGGTGTACTGTCGATTTTGGGCCAGATAGCACTACATTTTGTTTTGTGCTTGTGCTTGTGTTTCCCAATAAGTAATGTCGTTTTGTTTTGACTGTGTTGTAGTTTGTTTTGATCTGATTGATTGGATGTTCTGGTCCTGAGGCTTCAGTGTGTTAGTAAAACAGGTTTGTGAACTCAGCCCCAGGACCAGCTGGATGAGGGGGCTCTTTTCTTTGCTCAGCTCTTGGTATTGCAGGGCTTGGTGATAATATGAGAGGGGGTCACTATTTTAGATGTAATTTTAGTGGATATTAGCCCAACTCTGCCCTGCATGCATTGTTTGTAGTTTTCCTCTGGACGTAGGAGAATCTTACAGAACTCTGCATGCAGTATAATGGCGTAGAATGCCCTGTGTGCTTTGTCTCTCAGTTCATTGACAGAAGGCCAGCATCCCGGAGTCGCCTCTTCACTGTTGACGTTGAGACTGGTGTTTTGCGGGTACTATTTAATAAAGCTGCCAGTCGAGGACTTGTGAGGCATCGGATTCTCAAACTAGACACTCTAATATACTTGTCCTCTTGCTCAGTTGTGCACCGGGGCCTCCCACTCCTCTTTCTATTCTGGTTAGAGCCAATTTGCACTGTTCTGTGAAGGGAGAAGTCCACAGTGTTGAACAAGATCTTCAGTTTCTTGGCAATTTCTCACATGGAATGGCCTTCATTTCTCAGAACAAGAATAGACTGACAAGTTTCAGAAGAAAGTTCTTTGTTTCTGGCCATTTTGAGCCTGTAATCGAACCCACAAATGCTGATGCTCCAGATCCTAAACTAGTCTGAAGAAGGTCAGTTTTATTGCTTCTTTAATTAGCACGACAGTTTTCAACTGTGCTAACATAATTGCAAAAGGGTTTTCTAATGATCAATTAGCCTTTTAAAATTATAAACTTGAATTAGCTAGCATAACGTGTCAATGGAACACAGGAGTGATGGTTGCTGATAATGGGACTCAATGCCTATGCAGATGTTCCATAAAAAATCTTCAGTTTCCAGCTACAATAGTCTTTACAACATTAACAATGTCTACACTGTATTTCTGATCAATTTGATGTTATTTTAATGGACAGAATATTAGATTTTCTTTCAAAATCAAGGACATTTCTAAGTGACCCCAAACTTGTAGTTGAGGGTTGGTTAGTTGGGGTGTTCTCTATGCTGCAGCACCCTCTTGATAACAGACAACTCCTTTGCCATCTCCTCCTTTACCTGCGCTAGCTCTCTCCTCATGGTGGCCTTTACCTTCTCAAGCGCTGTGGGAAGGCTCTCTCTCAGCTCCTGGACAGAGTTCTTCAGCTGGGTCCTGCACTGGTTGATCTGGTCCTGTAGAAGTGCTGTGTGTGGGCTGGAGGTGGTGTAGCTTGGGTGCTGCTCAACAGGATATACCTGTTGCGTGGGTCTGGGCCTGGGCCTGGGCTCCTGCTGTTGGAGTGCCTGAGGTGAGGGGAGAGGCCGGGGGGCTGTTCTTGTCCTTTTTTGGTTTCTGCTATCTTTCCTAGGGTGGGGAAGTCCTGTACAAAAGAGCAGAGTGCAGCATCTCTGCCCTGGACCATTACAGGTTCTGGTACATGTTTACCATCAGAAACCTCTTTTTTTGTCCTCCTTTGTTGAATAGCTGAAATGCCTGGTGAGTTCTGTGTAAAATAACAGGTTTGTAATAGTTCATTGTGTGAGCAGTCTGCAAACAAAGATTCCGGGTTCTCCCTCAGAATTCTGTGTTTAAATTGGATTCTTCCCTTCTCTGATTTGATTTCTGCTGTAAATTTAAAAAAAGGGGGAAAGTCTCTCAGTCTCTGCTGCCTTAAGTTGCTATGGTTATTACCAGTTAGACGTAAACTAGCAGACACAGTTTTTCTTGTTAATCTCACTCTTAAGAAACAAGTCTCTCTCTCTCTAATATTTAATTAGTATACAGTACAGTGTTTAAGATGAAAACGTGCACATAAAATTGTTGTTATATTTTATATTCTTCAAAGTAGCCACCCTTTGTACACTCTTGGCATTCTCTCAACTAGCTTTACCTGGAATGCTTGGCGCAGTATTCTAAGGCACTGCATCTCAGTGCTAGAGACGCCATTACAGACCCTGGTTTGATTCCAGGCTGTATCACAACTGGCTGTGACTGGGAGTCCCATAGGGCGGCGCACAATTGGCGCAGCGTCGTCCGGGTTAGGGTTTGGCCAAGGTAGGCCGTCATTGTAAATAAGAATTAGTTCTTAACTGACTTGCCCAGTTAAATAAATGTTAAATAAAAACATTACAAAAATAAAAATATGCTGAGCACTTGTTGGTGCTCATCCTAAACCATCTCAATTGGATTGAGGTTGGGTGATTGTGGAGGCCAGGTCATCTGATGCAGCACTCCATCACTCTTCTTGGTCAAATATCCCTTACACAGCCTGAAGGTGTGTTGGGTCATTGTCCTGTTGAAAAACAAATGATATTCCCACTAAGCGCAAACCAGATGGGATGGCGTATCGCTGCAGAATGCCATTATGGTTAAGTGTGCCTTGAACTCTAAGTAAATCACAGATAGTGTCGCCATCAAAACACCCCCACACCATCAAACCTCCATTCTCCACGGTGGGAACTACACATTCGGAGATCAATCGTTCACGTACTCTGCGTCTCAAAAAGACACGGCGGTTGGAACCAAAAATCTCAAATTTGGACTCATCAGAACAAAGGACAGATTTCCTCTGGCCTAATGTCAATTGCGTGTGTTTATTGGTGCAAGCATGTCTTTTCTTCTTATTGGTGTCCTTTTGTAGTGGTTTCTTTGCAGCAATTCGACCATGAAGGCCTGATTCATGCAATCTCCTCTGAATAATTGATGTTGAGATGTGTCTGTTATTTGAACTCTGTGAAGCGTTTATTTGGGCTGAAATTTCTGACGCTGGAAACTCTAATGAACTTATCCTCTGCAGCAGAGGTAACTACTTGATAATATATATCAATATTTTGGAGGTAAGTTTTCAAATTAACAACATAGAGCAATTGTAATCTGAATAAAGGCCAAAATAATATTTTTAAGGCCAAAACATTTATTTCTGTTTTTAGAGGGAGAGACTTTTAAAAAGGCACACCTGTTTTTTTAATTGAAAGGCATTCCAGATGACTACCTCATGAAGCTGGTTGAGAGAATGCCAAGAGTGAGCAAAGCTGTCATCAAGGCAAAGCGTGGCTATTTGAAGAATCTCAAATATAAAATATATTTTGATTTGTTTAACACCTTTTTGATTACTACATGATCCCATGTGTTACTTCATAGTTTTAATGTCTCCACAATAATTCTACAATTTAGAAAATAGTAAAACATTTAGAAAAACCCTGGAATGAGTAGGTGTGTCCAAACTTTTGACTGGTACTGTACAGTGGTTCCTCCTTTATAAGTTGTAGCATACTGCGGCGCAGCTTGCATGGTGTCGCAGAATTCTATGGCACGTTATTTAAGTGTGAACCACTGGTACCATTAATGCGTGTTAGTGCTAGTTTGACCACCAGAGAGCATCTTTGAGAAGCATTTGATAGCCTTCAATAATGGCTGTACTAGAGAATGGGGGCATGCGGAAGACCAGGGGTTAAATTCCCCAATGGGGTAGGAAAGAGTAGGCTGTCTTTGTTCTTAACTTCTTTGGGAGCAGCGCACGAGGTGACGGTTTTGGAGAGCTGGGCGTGCCCAAAGTAAAATGCCTCCCATTCAGGCCCAGAAAATAGGATATGCACATATTTAGTACCATTGGATAGGAAACACTCTGAAGTTTCTGAAAGTGTTAACATTTTGTCTGTGAGTATAACAGAACGGATATGGCAGGCAAAAACCCGAGGAATTTCTGTCCTGGAAAAAGTGATTTTGTATTCTAAGAAAAACGAAAAACCCTCTGGGTTTCCGTCAGGATGGAATGGAAAATATGGCGCTGTACAACATGACGGTCGGGAGTACAGTACTGAGCTATTTAGCTAAAGAATCCCTGTGTTGTGTGGGCCCACAGGAGACCGGGGTTCAATTCTGTGAAAATAAAAATGTCATTGATTAATCAAGAACAGTCCCCATGATTAATCAAGAACAGTCCCCAGAGCAGTGCGAAACAGTGCTAAAGTAGTTGTAGGCTATTGCTTCAAATCCAATTGCTTCTAAATTCAATATGCTCTTTAACCTCTTAGGCAGAATCAAGGTGATTTGGGGCGCTAGCGCCCCACTCCCGACACTACCAGGTGAAATGCAAGGAAAATCCAAAAGTTGAATTATTAAACATGCACCAATATACAAGTGTTTCATACTCATCAAAAGCTCTGCTTCTTGGCAATATCACAGCGTTGTCGGATTTCAAAAAGGCTTTACGGCGAAAGCACTACATTTGATTGTTTGAGGGTAGCACCTTCAATATTTTCCATAACCATGAAATCTTTAGCCAGCGCGGTCGATAGAAAATGCATTTCACAGGGAAAACCTGTGCNGGCTTCCTAAGTGTCCAACGAAGACAATCCATGGGTATTTGGTTATAAAAAGTCATTAATTATATCCTTAAATCTCCGTTTGGTTGGCGCCTTGTGTTCAGAAAATCCAACGTCAACAGAACGCGTTCAACTAAACCTATAAACTTTCCCTCAACAAAACAAAAACCAATTAAAATGCATCCTTAGCTTATCTTTTATGAATAAAAGTGATAATCTTTCACTTGGATGGTCACCTAAACGTTATATAAGTCAAATAAAGTGGACCGCTCAGCCAAACGTGCGCCCAAAAACGTGCAACTGAAAAAGAGCTCCCGTCACTAAAACCTCTACAATGGTTCCGATTGCCATGAAACCTTACGTATACACTGCTGACATCCAGTGGAAGCAATAGGTACTACATTCAGTGTCCTGGTATACATACTTTTCAATAGGCAGTCTCTCTAAGTGAGCCATAAGCCACCAGAATGACATTTCCGGATGGAAATTTCTCTGGTTTTTGCCTGCCAAATGAGTTCTGTTACACTCACAGACAAAATGTTAACACTTTTGGAAACCTCAGAGTGTTTCCTATCCAATAGTACTAATTATGTGCATATCCAATTTTCTGAGCCTGAGTGGCAAGCATTTTACTTTGGGCGCGCCAGACACTCCAAAACCGTCACCCCAGCTGCCGCTGCTTGAGAGGTTAAATAAATAAGACCTACACCACAGCACATTACTCAACAGCACATTACTCAACACTAGTGAGACTCATGTCGCCTACAGTAGGCGTACAGTATATGACGTGACTCTCCGCCAATAATTATATCTAGAGGATTGGAGGACATTTCTGTAATTCAGTGATTTCTATTCCTATATTAATTTGTTATGGATCCATAACTAAATAAACACTGCTATTTAGCCGAAGTATCAAAATACAGAGAGGTGTTGGTAAATGTATATTGACCTGCTAATAGCCCATAATGGGCTATTAAAATACTTTACATGGTGTCCAGGTCAGGATAAGCAAAACATTTCTTTATTAACTTCTTAACTTCTTAGGGATCACTGCACAACTTGACCGTTTTGGAGAGCCTGGCGTGCCCAAAGTAAAATGCCTCCCATTCAGGCCCAGAAAATAGGATATGCACATATTTGGTACCATTGGATAGGAAACACTCTGAATTTTGTAAAACTGTTAACCATTTGTCTGTGAGTAAAACAGAACGGATATGGCAGGCAAAACCCCGAGGAATTTCTGTCCTGGAGAAAGTGGTTTTCACAGAGTGCCTCATTTGGAACCCCTCCCTCATGAAAATGCCCATAAAAGGGCATATGAATGCAGTACCTATCGCTTCCTCTGGATGTCCTTTGTCTCTAGAAAGTGGTTTCATGCTGTTCAGATGAGTTAGAACAGAGAAAAAGAGAGAATCAGGAAGTGCCTCTTTGGAACTCTGTAGGACTGGGCACGCGCTCTCGCCAAGCGCGCACTGTGTTTCCCTCGGTCTGTAGAGCTCAGTTTATATTCCGGTTGATTTATTATAGTAAATATACGTAAAAGTGTTCCTAAGGATACATTTAAAATGATGTTTGATTGTTCTTGGACAAGTTTATAGGTATAAG
>QNTS01000836.1:463828-519247 GCA_003317085.1 Hucho hucho
CTTATACCTATAAACTTGTCCAAGAACAATCAAACATAATTGTAAATGTATCCTTAGGACCACTTTTATGTATAAATAGTATAATATTTCAACCGGAATATAAACTGGGCGATAAGAAAGGAAAAAACCAAAGAACGCGCCAGCCGGGAGCGCGCATTTACTTCTATTGACATCTGCGTGGACACTTCCTTATTCGTCTTCTTCTCTGCTCTAAAAGCATCTAAAAAGAATCAGAACACTTTCTCGAGACTGTTGACATCCAGAGGAAGCAACAGGTACTGCATTCATATGCCCTTATATGGGCATTTTCATAAGGGAGGGGTTCCAAATGAGGCAGTGTGTCAAAACCACTTTTTCCAGGACAGAAATTCCTCGGGTTTTCGCCTGCCATATCCGTTCTGTTATACTCACAGACAAAATGTTAACACTTTTAAAAACTTCAGAGTGTTTCCTATCCAATGGTACTAAATATGTGCATATCCTATTTTCTGGGCCTGAATGGGAGGCATTTTACTTTGGGCACGCCAGGCTCTCCAAAACCGTCACCTCGTGCGCTGCTCCCTAAGAAGTTAAAGACAATCAGAAAGAATGTTGGTACTTATTTATTTTGGTCCAAAGTCATGAATGAGTGACTCACTCAGCTTTATGTAGGTGCCTCTGTATGACTGTGTCATCACCTTGATAATATATAATGGTATTTTGGAGGTTATTAAGTTTTCAAAAAAACAAAATAGAGAGATTGTAATCTGAATAAAGGCTAAAATAATATTTGTAAGGCCAAAACGTTTATTTCTGTTTTTAGAGGGAGAGAAACGCTTTGCCAATTGTGCGCCGCCCATAAAGCCCAAAATATAGCCCTGCTAATAGCCATAATGGCGCTGTACAAAGTGACCATGTGTGTTTGAAAGAGTATTTTAATAATTATTTTATTAACAAAAGCATAAAGATGCAGATGAATAAATACAGTACTGTACAAAATATGCTTTTACATTTGGATAATAAAGCATTTAAAGCATTTTGAAGATACAAGCCATCTGCATTTGTTTATTAGGCTACTGTGAAGTTTGACAAGTAAACATAGCCTACAGTACATACTGTAGTAAACATGGGAAGGTGCCTAATTCCTTACATAAGGGAGAGCATGTCAAGACTTACTTGGTGACCTCAAGTACTCATTAACTCTGTCTTTAATGCTTTTTCGGGTTGCATCAGTCATGGACAGAAACTTCTGAGACACAGTATTAATGATGCACACCCGGAGGTTCACTGGTAAGCCACATTTGCCTCGGGATCTATCCCGGTCGGTATTCTGTGCCCACTTGTGGTATCTCTCTTCAGTTACACATCCTTGGAATAGCAGAACAGCATAACGGTCCGGACGGCCCTTGATGTGCCTAGTGAGCAGTTGGTCAAGTTCTGTTGTCAGAAGAGGAATGGAAATGTCAGGGTGAACTGACAACCTGACGAACCCGCCAGGAATGTTGACTCTGCCTGTCGGAGGTGGAGTTCCAGAGCTCACATGTGTGCCTAGCATGGATTGTGACTCTGTCTCGTTCCTCTCCCTCTTCAACGCGTCATTCTTTGCCTGACTCTCCGCCAATGCCGCCTGGCTCTGGACCAATGCATCAGCTGTCGCCTGTATCTCTACCCTCCAATAATGTTTCTCTTTCTGCTGGTCTGCCTTCAATGACTCGATCTCGGTCTTCAAAGTTTGAATCTGATCCATGTACCGCCCTGAGCCCCCATCTATTACAGTGGCCTATGATAGAAACAGTGGATCAATTAAGAATTAAAAGTGACTCCAACACACAAATGTTGCGTACACATTTTAAGAATCTAGCAAAACTAACCGCCAATAATTGCATAGAGAGGATTGGAGGATATTTCTGAAATTCATAGATATTTTTTCCCATAGTAATTCATTATGGATCCATAACTAAATAAACATCGGCATTTTGAAAGAGCATTTTTATCATTATTTTATTAATGAAAACATAAAGATTATCATTATTACTTATATTGTTTTAATTTGAAAGTGCAGACTGGCACTAAGAACAGAACAGCGGGAACGTTTCCCTTGTCAGGGCCATTATTAGTGTGGCAGGGTAGGTCCACACCCCCTCTCGCTCCTCCTCCTCCCTTCCCCATGGGCTAGGTCTTCTGTGCGTGGCTCTGAGGCCCATCCCGTGGCCCCTGCCCTCGTGCCTTGAACCTCGCAATCTTTCAGTGGATACAGCTGCAGAACTGCAAGGCAATCCCATTGTGCGCCACTCGGGAGCCATGAACAATATGACCGATATATATTGTCCTGCTAATAACAGGGTTAATAATATATCTGTGAGAATATCCAACAGGCTTTTATATAATAATATAATATAATATTTTAGAGATGATTACGTTTTCAAATAACGTAAAATTAGCAAGAAAAATGCCATTCTTGAACATGAGGTGAGACATTGTTACTAATTTGTAAATAAAGCCAGTTTGTTATTTAGAATTATTTATTTCTGTTTTTAGAGGGAAAGAAACCAAAAACATACAATCATCTCATGGGTCTCCCAGCTGAGTGCGGCATGGGTATTGAACCAGCATCTGTAGCAACACAGCTTGCACTGTAATGCAGTGTCTTAGACCACTGAGACACTCAGGCACTGTATAAAGTAACCGGTCGGGAGTGGCCTACACTACTACAGTAAGACCAAAATAATCCTAAAGAATAACACCTTAGTGTAACAACAGTTTTAGTAAGTAACACTGAAGCAGTCCACAATTATCCATTTCTATTCAGGTTTATGTCGCCCATTCATTGTCAGTTAGAGACACAGTAGGACCCAAAAGCATAATCAGTGCTCTAACTCTCCCTTGCGCTGGTCTGGAGCAATGCAGTTGTGATGCAGGGTACTGTTCTAAACCACAAATGACCTCTAAATCCTGCGGTGTAAACTCGCCATTTTTAAAGGAGGAACCACTGTATATAAATAAAACAATGAAAAAGGTGTCAGGGCCCGCGGCTATGATTTTTGCACACTTTCTCTTTTATATCTATCTATACTGAACAAAAATATAAGTGCAACATGCAACATTTTCTTTTTTATTGAGTTACAGTTCATATAAAGAAATCAGTGAATTGAAATAAATTCATTAGGCCCTAATCTATGGATTACACAAGCCTGGGAATACAGATATGTATCTGTTGGTTACAGATACCTGAAAAAAAAGCTAGGGGCGTGGATCAGAAAACCAGTCAGTATTTGGTGTGACCGCATTTGCATCATGCAGCGTGACACATCTCCTTTGCATAAAGTTGATCAGGCTGTTGATTTCGGCCTGTGGAATGTTTTCCTACTCCTCATCTATGTTGCATGATATTGACGGGAACTGGAACACGCTGTCGTACAAGTTGATCCTCCCAAAAATGCTCAATGTGTGACATGTCTGGTGAGAGTGCAGCCCATGGAAGAACTGGGACATTTTCAGCTTCCAGAAATTGTGTACAGATCCTTGCGACATGGGGTTGTGCATTATTATGCTTTAACATGAGGTTATGGTGGCGGATTAATGGCATAACAATGGGCCTCAGTATCTTGTCTCTGTATCTCTGTGCATTCAAATTGCCATCGATAAAATGCAATTGTGTTCGTTGTCTGTATCTTATGCTTGCCTATACCATAACCCAATCACCACCATGGAGCACTCTGTTCACAATGTTGACATCAGAAAAACGCACTCCCACACGACGCTATACATGCTGTCTGCCATCTGCCTGGTACAGTTAAAACCAGGATTTTGTCCATGAAGAACACACTTGTCCAGTGTGTCAGTGGCCGTCGAAGGTAAGCATTTGCCCATTGAAGTCGTTTACGACGCCAAACTGCAGTCAGGTCAAGACTCTTGTGAGGACAACCAGCTTGTAGATGAGCTTCCCTGAGACAGTTTCTGTGCAGACATTTTTCGGTTGTGCAAACCCACATTTGGGTGACTGGTCTCAGAAGATCCCGCAGGTGACTAAGACGGATGTGGAGGTCCTGGACTAGCGTGGTTACACCTGGTCTGCAGTTGTGAGGCCGGTTGCACATACTGCCAAATTCTCTAAAACAATGTTGGAGGTGGCTTAAATTATCTGGCAACAGCTCTGGTGGACATTCCTGCAGTCAGCATGCCAATTGTACGCTCCTTCAAAACTTGAGACATCTGTGGCATTGTGTTGTGTGACAAAACTGCCCATTTTAGAGTAGTTTTTTGTTGTCACCAGCACAAGATGCCCATGTGTAATGATCATGCTGTTTAATCAGCTTTTTGATATGCCACACCTGTCAGGTGGATGGATTATCTTGGCAAATGAGAAATACTCTCTAACAGGAATGTGAACTACTTTGTACACACAAGTTGAGGAAAATAAGCTTTTGGTTTATATGGAAAATTTCTGGGATCTTTTATATTCAGCTCATGAAACATGGGACCAACACTTTACATGTTGCGTTTGTATGTTTGTTAAGTGTATAATGAGCCTTTGGCTGATCAGTGGGCAACAGCCGGCCGGTCATGCAAACTCATATTCAAAATGCGCACCAGCCATTGCGAGGGCATACATTGGCTTGCGAAATTATTCACCCCCCTTGGAATTTTTCCTATTTTGTTGCCTTACAACCTGAAATTAAAATAGATTTTTGGGGAGTTTGTATCATTTGATTTACACAACATGCCTACCACTTAGAAGATGCAACATATTTTTTATTTTGAAACAAACAAGAAATAAGACAAAAAACAGAAAACTTGACCGTGCAAAACTATTCACCCCCCCAAAGTCAATACTTTGTAGAGCCATCTTTTGCAGCAATTTCAGCTGCAAGTCTCTTGGGGTATGTCTCTATAAGCTTGGCAGATCTATCCACTGGGATTTTTGCCCATTCTTCAAGGTAAAACTGCTCCAACTCCTTCAAGTTGGATGGCTTCCGCTGGTGTACAGCAATATTTAAGTCATACTACAGATTCTCAATTGGATTGAGGTCTGGGCTTTGACTAGGACATTCCAAGACATTTAAATGTTTCCCCTTAAATCACTTGAGTGTTGCTTTTGCAGTATCTTAGGATCATTGTCGTACTGGAAGGTGAACTTCCGTCCCAGTCTCAAATCTCTGGAAGACCGAAACAGGTTTCCCTCAAGAATTTCCCTGTATTTAGCGCCATCCATCATTCCATCAATTCTGACCAGTTTTCCAGTCCCTGCCGATGAAAAACATCACCACAGCATGATTCTGCCACCACCATGCTTCACTGTGGGGATGGTATTCTTGGGGTGATGAGTGGTGTTGGGTTTGCACCAGACATAGCATTTTCCTTTATGGCCAAAAAGCTCAATTTGAGTCTCATCTGACCAGATTACCTTCTTCCAAATGTTTGGGGAGTCTCCCACATGCCTAAGAACACCATCCCAACCGTGAAGCACGGGGTGGCAGCATCATGTTGTGGGGGTGCTATGCTGCAGGAGGGACTGGTGCACTTCACAAAATAGATGGCATCATGAGGACGGAAAATTATGTGATATATTGAAGCAACATCTCAAGACATCAGTCAGGAAGTTAAATTTTGGTCGCAAATTGGTCTTCCAAATGGACAACAACCCCAAGCATACTTCCAAAGTTGTTGAAAAATGGCTTAAGGACAACAAAGTCAAGGTATTGGAGTGGCCATCACAAAGCCCTGACCTCAATCCTATAGAAAATTTGTGGGCAGATCTGAAAATGCGTGTGCGAGCAAGGAGGCCTACAAACCTGACTCAGTTGCACCAGCTCTGTCAGGAGGAATGGGCCAAAATTCACCCAACTTATTGAGGGAAGTTTGTGGAAGGTTACCCGAAACATTTGACCCAAGTTAAACAATTTAACGGCAATGCTACCAAATACTAATTGATTGTAAGTGATAAAAGCTAAAATAAATCATTCTCTCTAATTTTATTCTGACATTTCACATTCCTAAAATAAAGTGGTGATCCTAACTGACCTAAGACAGGACATTTTTACTATGATTAAATGTCAGGAATTGTGAAAAACTGAGTTTAAATGTATTTGGCTAAGGTGTATGTAAACTTCCGACTTCATCTGTACTTTTGCAAGACATTGTAACTGAGTGTTTGTCAGGCATTCATCCATCTATCAATCAAATGAATACATTCTTTGATCAATTGAGTTTATCGCAAATGCAAAACATTCAGTGTTCATGATGGAGTTACACCATTAAATCCTTTCTATTTACCTCACAATTATATCTCTTTCTCTCCTTTCTCCCTTCCTCCCCCTTTCCCTCCCTCTATCTCTACAGCTGCAGATGGTGAGGAGGAGATGACTTCATCAGGTGGGATATTTTTACACTTGGTAACTTGTGTTCCCCTCATTTTTGTGTGTTCTACCTATCAGCAGTAAAATCATATGACATTTCATGTATCCTTTCAACCGCTTTCTTACTCTTTCTCACTCTTTCACTCCACACACACACACACACACAGTGCAGTAACACCAACTCCCATTCAAAGTAATACATCATGTGGTGCAGTAAGACACACACACACAGAACCATGTAGAATTCAAGACCTTATCCCACCCTTCTTCTTCCTCATTGACTGCTGTGGCTCCTGCTGCATTGATTGATTGATCATGCCTAGTCAGCACTCTTAGGTTGACTGATCTCCAAGTGTCTTTCTTTTTTTGTAAAGTTTTCTCTTTTTACCTCTTTTTTTTTACAAGCTTAGATCATCACTTTTAGTGCCTCTCTTTCTTTTCATTGAACCAATCAGAGACTTATGCTGTTCTCCCTTGCAACAGCAAAGTTCACCTAACATGTTCATTGTTTGTCTTTGAACGAGAACTTGAAACAACTTCCAAAAATCTTAACAAGTCAACAACATTTGATCACGCAAATATGAATGAAAGAATTAAACTCATGTTAGCCTATTTGTTATTTAGTGATCTGTAATTGAGTCAAGGCAATAGTAGTGATTCTTCCATTAGATAACCTTTTTCGACTCCTCATCTATAAAAAAAGCCTCAATTGGCATTCTACACATTTTCTAACTTGAAAATAGTTATGAATCAGGGTAGTTAGTTAGGGAGAACTTTCCATCCCTGTAGCAAGTTCGTATCTTAGCTTAGCTCTGGTTAGTGTACTTCCGTAAGCACTCTTCCTCCAAGGACCTGGCTAATAATATTTAATTCACTTACTATTAGCATACGGTGCACAGCAGGGTTAAGATCAGCATCGTGGATTATCATAAAAGCCCTAGAATGCAGCCTCTGCTGCCTCAGAAAGCATGTTTAGCAATCACATGCAATTTCCAGTTACCCTGAAAGTAAGGAACTTCTCAGAAGAAGCTTTTTAGAAGCTCTGTAAGAATGTCATAGAACTGTTAACAAAGGAAGAATAACTGAAATATTCTTTATTGTCATTTTAGATGGAAAAGCCACATGAATATCACATGATCTTATGTGAAGTTGCAGTTTTTTCAATTGCTAACATGCATTGGTCAAAACTGAAGTCACATTGTCAAAACTCTTCACACAGTCAGCGAAACAGAAGTGTATGTGGACCAAACGGTGAATAATTTTTCATTGCTTTCACACAAAATGCATTCAATGACCACATTCTCCGAATTCAATGAACTCTTTTCTCATTCGTACTCCACTACCTGCAAAACTATATATTTGCAGCACATGTTTTCAAATGCTAAAAACGCATTCAAAACAGAATGATGGCAAATGTCATGCATTTCTGCAGTAAACAGATTGAAACATATAGAAAAGTGGCCACAATTATTGACCATGTTCTATACCATGGTCTCTCTTTGAGAGAGGCCGGTTTAAGGGTGCAACCAAATCTGCAGCGTTCAACAGTTGCATCAATAGTACGAATTTTTCAGCAAAAAAACTGGTGAGATGTGCATCCTTCAATGATAATTGAACTACATATTACACAGTACAATACAGTATGTTCACATTTTTACATGTACTGACATTTAAATATATTTATTGATTTGTGTTTTTCAGTAGGATCCAAAGGTTGCTCCCATGGGAGTGAGAGGCAGAATATTATCAGATGCGCATGAAATTGCCTTTGTTGACATGGTAATTGGCAACAACGCAATAAAACTGCGGGAAATTCGGGACAGAGTGCTGGCAGACAATCTCACTTTTGGGAATGTGAATACGGTCAGCACAACGACAATTTCCAGAGTCCTAGAGAAACATAAAATAAGGATGAAGCAGTTGTACACTGTACCCTTTGAGAGAAACGTGAACGTGTGAAAGAGCTCCGGTATCAATATGTCCAGGTAAGATGTCTGTTCAGTAACCAACAGGGTACATACACAGCTATTTTAGAGAGTAATGGAGATGGAAGCCAGACAAAATGCTGTTACACAAACCACTCATTGGCCCCTACAATACAGAGAGGCTCATTTATTTTCTGGATGACCTGCATAATCGACTTGTGCCAGCGGAGGAGAGAGGGGCAAGAAACTCCCCTACTTTTGTTGTTGTGTAGGATAATGTGGCATTCCACCACTCTGCTGCAGTCACAGACTGGTTTGCTGCACATCCCAGGATGTCAGTACTATTCCTGCCTCCATACTCCCCCTTCCTAAACCCCATAGAGGAGTTTTTCTCTGCGTGGAGGTGGAAGGTTTATGACCACCATCCACATGACCAGACGTCCTTACTGGATGCCATAAATGCGGGGTGTGGAGACACTTCTCCTGAAGACTGCCAGGATTGGATTAGACATTCCAGAAGTTACTTTCCAAGATGCATCACCAGAGAAGACATAAGATGTGATGTTGATGAGAACTTGTGGCCAAATGCAGGAGAGAGGGAGAACTAGAACCCTCACAGTACTGTACAGTATGAATGATTATGCTATACATGTTGTTGATGTACATTAATATATGCAAAGATATTGAAAAAAATAAAGGCTATTGAAGCAAATTGCTGTTTTTCTGATTCAATCTTGTTACATATACTTTAGTACAGTCAAAGTAAAAAGGTGTTATTCTTATTCTATAATGAGATACATATTTATGTGAAAAATCATTCAAACTTTAAAGAGAAAGGTTCATCATTTATGTAACTCCCTGTTGTTAGTGGTTTTTTTTAGGTCAGTGTGTTATGAGTGACAATGTATGCTTTCTGAGTGAGAATTTTGCCAGTGTTATGGTCAAACAAGCTTATTTTGAGACATGTATGAAGTGTTTTGGTTTTGGAGGTGAGATTAACTGTTTGGCCAAGATGCATGTTGGTAATGCAGACTATGTGAAGAGTTTTGAAAAAGTGGCTTCAGTATTGACCGATGCTTGTTAGCAATTGAAAAAAACTGTAATGTGATACCATATGACAAGATATAAAAGCAACATGTGATAACATCAAACTACACGTGAAAACATGCTCTCATGTGAAATAAATGTGACAACATCAGGATGCAAATGTTTTACATGTGATACCATGAAACTAAACGTAATAACATTTGAAATGTTTTCACATGTAAAACTGCAAATGCAATTCCACATGTAAGAGTTAAGTTTTCATGTGAAAGTTTTTCACATGTGAAAAACGCAAATTTCATATGCAAATCTGCAATTCACATGTGAGGTGAAAATAGTTTATTCTCCTCACGTGATAAGATTGTGTGAACATACAGTCTGAAGTTTACGTACACTTAGGTTGGAGTCGTTAAAACTTGTTTTTCAACCACTCCACAAACTTCTTCTTAACAATCTATAGTTTTGGCAAGTCGGTTAGGACATCTACTTTGTGCATGACACAAGTAATTTTTCCAACAATTGTTTACAGACAGATTATTTCACTTATAATTCACTGTATCACAATTCCAGTGGGTCAGAAGTTTACATACACTAAGTTGACTGTGCCTTTAAACAGCTTGGAAAATTCCATAAAATTCCATTATGGCTTAAGAAGCTTCTGATAGGCTAATTGACATCATTTGAGTCAATTGGAGGTGTACCAATGGATGCACAGCCGTGGCCAAAAGTTTTGAGAATAACAGAAATATTAATTTCCACAAAGTTTGCTGCTTCAGTGCCTTTAGATATTTTTGTCAGATGTTACTATGGAATACTGAAGTATAATTACAAGCATTTCACAAGTGTCTTTATTCATGGAAAGGGGATTCATCAGAGAAAATGACTTTACCCCAGTCCTCAGCAGTCCAATCCCTGTACCTTTTGCAGAATATTAGTCTGTCCCTGATGTTTTTCCTGGAGAGAAGTGGCTTCTTTGCTGCCCTTCTTGACACCAGGCCATCCTCCAAAAGTCTTCGCCTCACTGTGCGTGCAGATGCACTCACACCTGCCTGCTGCCTTTCCTGAGCAAGCTCTGTACTGGTGGTGCCCCGATCCCGCAGCTGAATCAACTTTAGGAGACGGTCCTCGCGCTTGCTGGACTTTCTTGGGCTCCCTGAAGCCTTCTTCACAAAAATTGAACCGCTCTCCTTGAAGTTCTTGATGATCCGATAAATTGTTGATTTAGGTGCAATCTTACTGGCAGCAATATCCTTGCCTGTGAAGGCCTTTTTGTACAAAGCAATGATGACAACACGTGTTTCCTTGCAGGTAACCATGTTTGACAGAGGAAGAACAATGATTCCAAGCACCACCCTCCTTTTGAAGCTTCCAGTCTGTTCTTCGAACTCAATCAACATGACAGAGTGATCTCCAACCTTGTCCTCGTCAACACTCACACCTGTGTTAATGAGAGAATCACTGACATGATGTCAGCTGGTCCTTTTGTGGCAGGGCTGAAATGCAGTGAAAATGTTTTTTGGGGATTCAGTTCATTTGCATGGCAAAGAGGATCTTTGCAATTAATTGCAATTCCTCTGATCACTCTTCATGACATTCTGGAGTTTATGCAAATTGCTGTCATACAAACTGAGGCAGCAGACTTTTTGAAAATTAATATTTGTGTCATTCTCAAAACTTTTGGCCACGACTGTACAGTGAGGGAAAAAAGTATTTGATCCCTTGCTGATTTTGTACGTTTGCCCACTGACAAAGAAATGATCAGTCTATAATTTTAATGATAAGTTTATTTGAACAGTGAGAGACAGAATAACAACAAAAAAATCCAGAGAAAAGCATGTGAAAAATGTTATAAAATGATTTGCATTTTAATGAGGGAAATAAGTATTTGACCCCCTCTCAATCAGAAAGATTTCTGGCTCCCAGGTGTCTTTTATACAGGTAACGAGCTGAGATTAGCAGCACACTCTTAAAGGGAGTGCTCCTAATCTCAGTTTGTTACCTGAATAAAAGACACCTGTCCACAGATGCAATCAATCAATCAGATTCCAAACTCTCCACCATGGCCAAGACCAAGGATGTCAGGGACAAGATTGTAGACCTACACAAGGCTGGAATGGGCTACAAGACCATCGCCAAGCAGCTTGGTGAGAAGGTGACAACAGTTGGTGCGATTATTCGGAAATGGAAGAAATACAAAAGAACTGTCAATCTCCCTCGGCCTGGGGCTCCATGCAAGATCTCACCTTGTGGAGTTGCAATGGTCATGAGAACGGTGAGGAATCAGCCCAGAACTACACGGGAGGATCTTGTCAATGATCTCAAGGCAGCTGGAACCATAGTCACCAAGAAAACAATTGGTAACACACTACGCCGTGAAGGACTGAAATTCTGCAGCGCCCGCAAGGTCCCCCTGCTCAAGAAAGCACATATACATGCCCGTCTGAAGTTTGCCAATGAACATCTGAATGATTCAGAGGACAACTGGGTGAAAGTGTTGTGGTCAGATGAGACCAAAATGAAGCTCTTTAGCATCAACTCAACTCGCCGTGTTTGGAGAAGGAGGAATGCTGCCTATGACCCCAGGAACACCATCCCCACCGTCAAACATGGAGGTGGAAACATTATGCTTTGGGGGTGTTTTTCTGCTAAGGGGACAGGACAACTTCACCGCATCAAAGGGACGATGGACGGGGCCATGTACCGTCAAATCTTGGGTGAGAACCTCCTTCCCTCAGNCAGGGCATTGAAAATGGGTCGTGGATGGGTATTCCAGCATGACAATGACCCAAAACACACGGCCAAGGCAACAAAGGAGTGGCTCAAGAAGAAGCACATTAAGGTCCTGGAGTGGCCTAGCCAGTCTCCAGACCTTAATCCCATAGAAAATCTGTGGAGGGAGCTGAAGGTTCGAGTTGCCAAACATCAGCCTCGAAACCTTAATGACTCGGAGAAGATCTGCAAAGAGGAGTGGGACAAAATGCCTCCTGAGATGTGTGCAAACCTGGTGGCCAACTACAAGAAACGTCTGACCTCTTGTGATTGCCAACAAGGGTTTTGCCACCAAGTACTAAGTCATGTTTTGCAGAGGGGTCAAATACTTATTTCCCTCATTAAAATGCTAATCAATTTATAAAATTTTTCACATGCGTTTTTCTGGATTTTTTTGTTGTTAATCTGTCTCTCACTGTTCAAGTAAACCTACCATTAAATTATAGACTGATCATTTCTTTGTCAGTGGGCAAACGTACAAAATCAGCAGGGGATCAAATACTTTTTTCCCTCACTCTATTTCAAGACCTACCTTCAAACTCAGTGCCTCTTTGCTTGACATCATGGGAAAATCAAAAGAAATCAGCCTTGACCTCAGAAAAAAATTGTAGACCTCCACAAGTCTGGTTCATCCTTGGGAGAAATTTCCAAACGCCTGAAGGTACCACGTTCATCAGTACAAGCAATAGTACGCAAGTATAAACACCGTGGGACCACTCAGCCGTCATACCACTCAGGATGGAGACACGTTCTGTCTCCTAGAGATGAATGTACTTTGGTGCGAAAAGTGCAAATCAATCCCAGAACAACAGCAAAGGACCTTGTGAAGATGCTGGAGGAAACAGTTAGAAAAGTATCTATATAAAGTATCAAAGTAAAATGAGTTCTATATCGACATAACCTTAAAGGCAGCTCTGCAAGGAAGAAGCCACTGCTCCAAACCCACCATAAAAAATCCAGACTACGGTTTGCAACTGCACATGGGGACCAAGATCGTACTTTTTGGAGAAATGACCTCTGGTCTGATGAAACAAAAATATAACTGTTTCGCCATAATGGCCATCGTTATGTTTGGAGGAAAAAGGAGGAGGCTTGCAAGCCGAAGAACACCATCCCAACCGTGAAGCACGGGGGTGGCAGCATCATGTTGTGGGGACGCTTTGCTGCAGGAGGGACTGGTGCACTTCACAAAATAAATGGCATCATGAGGTAGGAAAATTATGTGGATATATTGAAGCAACATCTCAATTATTATTCTGACATTTAACATTCTTAAAAGAAAGACAGGGCATTTTTACTAGGATTTATTGTCAGGAATTGTGAAAAACTGAGTTTAAATGTATTTGGCTAAGGTGTATGTAAACTTTTGACTTCAACTGCGTGGTTTCACATGTGAACAACTGATCTCTCTTTTGTTTTTGCATGTGAACATTTCAGCTCAACATGTGAAAACAGCTATTTCATATTTGAAAAATAAAATTTTCACATGTGAATATCTGCACATTGCACGTGTTCTTTTTTAAATTGAAGTAATGAAATGGTATGGTGGCAAGGTAAGTGGACACTGCTCAGCTAAAATATTGTAAACATATTTAATCAATATTATTACATTTGACTTGAACTCACAACCTCTAGATGTAGGGTACATTGATCTTTCTGCTGTGTCACAAAGTCTGTAGCATTCTCAGAAGTCCCCTGCAGATTCATTACCTTTAATACATCTCTGCACTTAGCAAAAGAGTGCCATCTGCACTGCTATTTGAGTTTCAGCAATTTATATAGTTGTCTAATGTTGGTGGGGAATTATATTCTGTTTTAATGTTACTCCTGTATCACTATGATATATATAATAGTTGTTCTTGAGTGTATTTTTTACAAAGTTGAGATTTACTTTGAAGTCCAAAGGGTAGGAATACAGGTGTAATCAGTTTTTGACACAGACATGGTGGCGTAGCAGGACGCTCTGAATTCTGTGAAGCAAGAGGTTGTAACTTCAAAGCCCAGGTGAGGACATATTCAATAATAATTACTGTATACATACACAATGTAATCAAGTGTGTCAAGTATGTGAGTTGAAAAGCCTGCATGAAGTTCCGGGGACATCCTAATGACTAATTTTTGTTTCAAGGGCATCACCTGTGAAATCTCATGTACAAACTATCCACATGTGAAGTGTTACAAAACCACATGGTTTCACATGATTTCACAAAGTGAAATCACGTGATTTTTCGTTAAGGGTTGAGCGAGTTCAGTGTTATCTCGGTTGCTATTGTTTCTGGTTGTAATGGGACTACTTTGTGTATACAGGAACTTCACATCTCTTAGATATCTCCCCGATGTTAATAGTTAGATAGATTATCTTATGTATTGTTGGGGTCAGTTCCATTTCACTTTCAGTCAGTTTTATTTGGAATTGTTCAATTTGAATGCAACTGAATTCCTGAATCCATGCATTTAGATGGATTTGACATATTCAACTGTGGCCAACACACTGCATTGCTGGCTCTATAGAAAACAGCCTTTATATATCCATGTTCATGTCCTGTGTAAGTCTTCTCAATCCCATCTCCTTCTTTACATGGTTACAATAATGTTCCTCTTTCTTGTTCAAGTATACGATTTAACTTAATCTGGGACTGTTCATATTTTTGACATGTTTGATATTTCTTAGGGATAAAGACTCTGTTTTTTTCCATAGCAAAATAAATCTTCTGCGTGTGGCATTCCATATCACAAGCTCTTTGAGTTTGCGAATGATTTTTTTTTAAACAATATGTAAGACAAAACACATGTAGTATAGGGTGATGACATTTCTGTTACTCCCTCATGCATGCACAAACATGCACACAAGCAGGCAGACACACATACACGCACGCACACACTTCTCTGCTTAGTAGTCTCCTCTGGCATTTTATAAATTATTTTATTTGAACCTTTATTTTACTAGACAAGTCAGTTAAGAACAAATTCTTATTTTACAATGACGGCCTACCACGGCCAATCCCTCCCCTAACCCGGGCGACGCTGGGCAAATTGTGCGCCGCCGTATGGGACTCCCGATGACAGCCGGTTGAGATACAGCCCGGGTTTTAACCAGGGTCTGTAGTTACACTTCTAGCACTGAGATACAGTGCCTTAGACCGCTGCGCCACTCGGGAGCCATGAGTAGATGATATAGTGCATTCGGAAAGTATTCAGACCCCTCCACAGACCCCTTCACAAAGAAACTCTGGAGTTCTGTCAGAGTGACCATCGGGTTCTTGGTCACCTCCCTGACCAAGGCCCTTCTCCCACGGTTGCTTGGTTTGGCCGGGTGGCCAGCTCTACTAGGCTGTGTCTTGGTGGTTCCAAACTTCTTCCATTCATTTTCTTCCAATTTAAAGTTTTATAAAGTTTTCTTGTTTTCAATCAACCAACAAAACACATTCGACGTTCAAGATGTGACAGACTTAAAAAAATAAAATAATAATAAAATAAAAACTTGCAGCAGCACTATCAAGGTTCTTATTAGCTATTTCCAGCCTTATCTGAGACGACAAGCAAATAATTAGTTTTTACAGCACCTTACACAACATGTATCTGCTAATTTCCCTAATCACCCCATTCACTCTGTCCAATTTGAAATATAGTTGAGTAGTGGAGACCAGAGTCTATCAAACTTGGGCTGTCTCTAGGGGAGGTCATAAGTGAGCTTTTCAAGAGGAAGAAAGTCAACAATCTGGTCAATCCACATTTTAAATGTAGGAGTATTAGAAGCCCACAATAGAAGAATACATTTCTTAGCAAAGTATGTGATAGTCATAAACAAATTTTCTCTGTCAGGATCAAGATCAAAGTCCTGCTGGGCATTAAGAAGATAGATACACGGGGTCATATCAAACTGTACATCTAGTATTTTCTGTGCAGCTGTATGTATAGATTGCCAAAATCTGGCAATCTCTATACAACTCCAAAATACATGCATATAGGTTCCACTTTCAGAGGTACATATTTTACAGTCTCATTGGGGTGTAATAAAATTTGTACAAAAATGTGTAATTAGATTCTTTCATGTTTACATTAGTAGAGGAGCAGTATACCCTGTCGCAAACCTCCGCCCATAAGTCATCACTGATAGTCAGACAAAGGTCCTTTTCACAGATTAGTTTCAGAGGAGTAAAGGAGGAGCCCCCTATCTCAGAAAGGAGTCTATAGATATAGGATATTTTGTCTTTAATGGATTGTGCTGTAGCAAGAAGGGTTTCAACTTCATTCAGCTGAGCTCTAAACCTCCTCTTGGAAGTAAATTAGGAAATGACGTGTCTAATTTGAAGATATTTAACAAAAATTGGATCTTGGCACATTGAATTCACTGCAGAGCTCTTGAAAGGATTTCAGTGTAGTGGTTTTCTGACGAAATAGGTCTGAAAAGGTCCTGATTCCTAGAGTATGCCAAAGATTAAAGTTGGCATCACTCAGGGCTTTTGGCAAGTCTGGGTTGCATACTATAGGCGAGTGAGAACATATTTGGGAGAAAATGCCTAGGTATTTCTTACAGTCCCTCCATGCAAGTAGGGTGCTGTAAATCAAAGGTTTTGGCTGTTGCCCACTTCACTAAAGTTATTAATGAATATAATTAAGCTTAGTGGCAATGAACCACAGGATTGGGCTTCTATCTGAATCCACGTTGAGTCTTGTCTGTTTGTGATCCATGTTAGCATGTTGTGGATTTGGGCAGACCAGTAGTACAATTGAAGGGAGGGAAGGGCAAGACCACCCTTAGATTCAAGTTTCGATAGAGTGGAGAACTTGATCCTAGGTTTTTTATTGCCCCATATACATTTGGTGATGCTTTGGTTAGTTGTTTTGAAAAAGGAAACTGGGAGATAGCATGGGAGAATCTGAAAGAAATAGTTCAATCTAGGGCAGATGTTCATACGGATGACATTAATTCTTCCAACTAAGCTAATTGGGAGGGAGATCCAGGTTTGGAGATCATTCGTTCTTGATTCGATCCAGGAGTGGGAGATAATTTTCCTTGAAAAGGCAATTCAGATCTGGTGTTACAAAGATCCCAAGGTATTGAACTCCCTGTGTCTTCCATTGGAACGAACCGTGTCTTCATAGAGCTGGTGAGTGTAAGATTGAGAGGGCAAACAGTGGATTTGTTAAAATTTATCTTATATCCTGAAAACTTGCCATACTGAGCAATTGTGTCTAAAATGGCAGGGTTGTATTTGTAGAGAAAGACATCATCCGCGTAGAGCGAAATGCACAACATCTCCCCCTCCCCACCAAAGAAATGCCTCATCCTCTCTGCCCCGCATTGAGTAAGTGACCACATAAAAAAAATAGCCCATCCTACAACTACCTCCCCAAAAGGACATAGGACTAATTGTCTGGACCAAATAAAACAGAAATGTTAGGGCAAATCCTTAAGAGGGATAAGTCGTTTTTATTAAATATCAACAGGATAAGGCCGTAGGCATAAAATGATCACATTGAGATTCTCGTTAGGTCTGTAAATGTGTCGTAATCGACAGCCTATAAATGGTGGAGGCCTATGTGAAAATGATAACTACCAATAATAATAATAATTTTATAAAAGGGGAAATAAAAGTAGGCTGAAATGTTAGTAGGCCTAGGTTAGATTCTAGAGCCTATCCCTCTCTCAGCTAAAATAAAATAAATAACAAATTAGTCGGCTATAATGACCTTTAGCGGGGCGGGTGGGTCTTTGGATGGTGGCTATATGTTGTCTTACCTCCATTAGTAATAACAGTAATCACTTTTAGCCATTGGTCCATTTCTCAGTGACCAGGATTGTCCTTCAAAAAACGTTTTTGGCTCTTCGGGAGTTTTGAAGTGTCGCAGGGCTCCTTGGTGAAGAATCCTGAGATTGTTTGGGTATTTGAATCCCCTAAAGATGCCTCTGTCTATGGAGTATTTCTTCACCTCGTCAAACTCTCTGCGCTTTCGGTGTATTCCAGCTGACAGGTCCTGGTGTAAAGTGAGTTTGGCGTTTCCCACTGTAATGGTGTTGATTTTCGCAGACTGTAGGACTCGTTCCTTGTCGGTGAATCTCAGGAAACTTATGTTGATTGGGCGCGGTGGTTGTCTGGCTGCTGGTGGGGGCCTCAGTGCTCGGTGAGTTCTCTCGAGTTCTATGGGCCTGTTGGTGGACAGGTGGAGACACTCAGGGAGTTTGTCTTGCAGGTAGCGGATCAGTGGCATGTTTCCCTCTTCTTTTTCGCCCAGATTTAATAGAACACAATTATTCCTTCGCCCCCTGTTTTCCAGGTCCTCTATTATCTCTTCCAGATGCTATATTTTCTGTATAGCATATGCTATTGTTTCCATGGCGTCTGTCAGTGAGTTTTCCATGGATAGGATTCGCACCTCTGGCTCATCCAGGCGCCCCGCGTTCATAGTTATCTTGTTGTTGATGTTTTTTGTTTTTGTTTTTTTTATTCACCTTTATTTAACCAGGTAGGCTAGTTCGTTCCAGTCATTGGCAGCAGAGAACTGGATGGAAAGGCGGCCAAAGGAGGAATTGGCTTTGGGGGTGACCAGTGAGATATACCTGCTGGAGCGCGTGCTACGGGTGGGTGCTGCTATGGTGACCAGTGAGCTGAGATAAGGCGGGGCTTTACCTAGCAATGAGTTGTAGATGACCTGGAGCCAGTGTTTTGCCCCTATTGTTTTGTACACTGAGTGTATATAAATAAGTGGAGAGAATCCTGTGCTTGTAAAAAAACAAAATGGTGCCTGACCCCATGGTAAATGTAAAGTATATGTTTACGGCTTACCTTAGGTCCTACAAAACCACATAAAGATTTAGTATTGCTAAAGTTTTAATATGAAGCAGTGATTAATAAAACCAAGTGTGACATATTTGCGTAGCAATCCCCTTCATTTTAAGAAATGATCTGCAATTTTAAGAACATCAGGTCTTATCGCTTCTCTTTATTGGATACAAAATGCACATTACTTTTAATTACGGCACTACCCCTTTGCTGGTTTTAATTATTTATGAATTTGATATGGATTTTTAAAACGTGGTAAGGGAGCATCCATTCTTTCACTGTGAGGGCCTTATTAGTCACCATAAACTATTGTAATACATTAATAATGTATCTACAGCTCTTTTCGTAAATGTGAAGTAGAGTTGCAGGTTTAATGGGCACTGATTGGCCATTATGTAACAACATACTAGACTTTTGGAGGAAAGTAGCACTTAGAATATGGGCCTTGTGCCCTATTTCTGTGCTTCACATCAACTCTGAGACCTGGCCCACTCAGACTATGACTTGCTAAAACTTCCTCACCATTACGGTGCATTCAGCGTGCTTTCTTGCACATTGCGAGCTGCTTACAGTATGCATAATTGTGCTCCTAAAATAGTCATTCTCTTTCAATCTGCAAATAATCTGTGTGATCCACCGTGAATGGTGTGCACACCATTTCTGTCCTGTTGAGAATGTGTGGGAGGAAGACGTACTGACACTACAGTCCCTCTAGGATTTTGCATGATTTTTTGTGATATTTGCGGACCTAAATGCTAAATTGTATTGCAGCAATTCTGACATTTTGCATGGCAATATGCAATGATTTTGTCCAATTTGTCGCGAAAATGTGCTGACGAGGGAAAGCGTTTGTTGACGTGTGGCTTGATTGAACCATATTATGCGGTACATTTGCAGTGATTGGTTGAAATTGCGAGCCCTCTTTTTGTATTTCGGTGATGGGTCAGTTTTATGCGATAATATTGCGATGGTTTGACGCTTTTATGTGGAAATAGCACAGTGATTTGTAACATTTGCAAGCCCTTCCATAATATGCAGGTAATTGTAGATTTTGCCAAAAAAATATTATTGCAGAATTTCACAATCCTAGATGGACTGAATGCTAATTTTGTCTTATTGCAGATTATTTCACATAATCGCAGTATGATCCTCTCCATGCTGTCTACTGCACTATTTAAAACAGTCTTTGAACATGTTGCTGATGTTGAACTGATCACTCTTGCACACATAATTATGTGCTGATGTATTTCTAATGCATGTGGTGTCAGAAGCAGTGCTAACATGAAGCCTGGTCCTTATTAATATTATTAACTGTTAAGAAAGTAGCCATGTCTGTGTGCTGCACAGATGTATGTAAGAGGAGTCAGCTGGGGCTTATTCTGTGCATATTAAGATCTCTATTAGGGTAAGCTTGTGTGGATCCATTCCCTGTTCATATTGGATGAAAGGAAACGGAAAACATCACAAACTTTTAAATTCCTTGATGAATATGGGTCCACTTCGGAGGACAAAAATACATTTTTGTTTTTGTACATATTTTTATTTTGTTGTTACATCTACATTCTACACACATGGTACTTTTTTCAATTTTTATTTTACAGTAATTACATAGCAAGAATAAAGTAATTAGATATTTTAATATAAATCATGTTCAGTCATAATTATTATACATGAGCTTTTAAACCAACCCATCAGCTACTCTCAGTCCATCCCACCTATCTCTATAAACTACCCTCTTATTATTTCAATGTGCTATGTACTGTAACTGTGATGTTTCAAATAAATTCTGAGTCTGTCTAATCGCATAGTATCTACAGATTGTAAGTTAAAAATATATTATATTGTTGATTGATTTGCTATGGTTTTCCAAATCTCTCAACAGTGTTATTTGTAGGGTTAATTTGAGATGTTTTGATTTTTCAGCCATTCCTTAACCTGTGACAAGAAACAAGCTACATAGGGGCAATACCAAAATAAGTGATCTAATGATTCTGTCTCTTCGTATGTTTTGAATCAAGCTCTGTTTTGCGTATGAGTTCATAAACCATGTGCCACGGAATCAGCACATCAAAAATGTTGTCCCATCTATTTTCCAACCTGTATGGTGCTGCCGTCAACATGTTGTTTTTTTAAATGACATTTTTTTGTTGTTGCCAATTTTGGTCTTTCATAATAAAGGGCAAACAAACAACTTCCCTACCTTATCCCACTTGCCTCCTCTATTTTTTGCGGTAATGCTGCAATCAGTTGGTTGTAATTTTGAATAAAGCAAACATTTCCATATACAGTATGTTTGTTAACTGCACATGTGACAAAAATCCATCTTTCCTATTCATAATGTAATTAAAAAAGATTATTCCTTTAAAAAAAATCCCTAAAGAAGTTTTTTTTATCAATTAGTATATTTGAATTTAACCTTATTATTGGTTGTAATATTTGTTATGTCTTATTTGGAGGATGAAACTGGAATTGCAGTCAGCTATGTATGGCTTGTTTTAGAAATATTGGTTCCATTTTCAGTTAACTGAACAGATGAGCCATTCTTACTAATCTACTGGAGAACAAGTTTGGGTTTAAGTATAACTTGTGTATGACTGATGCTCTTAGTGAGAGGTTTAATGCTTTAATATTGAATCATTTTAGACAAATTGTTCGGCGCATATGACCCAAAAAATAATCAGGGTGATTTTTTTCTCAAATAGGACACCTTTCCATGGTAGCAAGATCTTATCTATTTTTGCTAACTTTATTTCTTTAGGGATATGAATACCAAGTATTTCCAATTCACCGTCAGACTATTTTGTTAGTAAACTACACGGTAATGTAAAATGTATATTTTGTAGCAATCCAATATGTAGTATGGTACACATAGTTTGGTTGTAATCCAGAGGTGTTAGAAAATGTATCTAGATCCTCTATGAGGCTGTGCAGGGATCCAGATTGTTGATTTAAGAGGAAATTTGAGTCGTCAGTGTACAATGACATCTTTGTTTTTAAGCCCTGGATTTCTAGCCCCTCTATATTATTGTTGGATATGATTTTAATAGCTAACAATTCATTGGCCATAATAATATATATATGCTGACAGTGGACAACCTTGTTTTACTCCTCTTGACAGGATAATACTTTCTGAGAAGTAGACATTATTTATTAATTTAGAGCTGGGGTTATGATACAACTTTAACCCATTGTATAAGAGATTCTCCAAAATGAAAATAGTCCAGGCATATATATATATATATATATATATATATATATATATATATACATTTTAGTCTTACTCATGAACAGCATTTTCGAAATCTGCTATGAATACCAGACATGGTTTCTTAAATGCCATTGTTTCTATTGTTTCAAATACTTTTATTATATTATCTCCAATGTATATTCCATGTAAAAAACTGTCTGATCAGGATTAACAACACCTTTTTAATTCTATGTGCTATGCATTTTGCTAGGATCTTTGCATCGCAACACTGAAGTGTAAGGGGCTTCCAGCTTTTTAGATCCAGTTGGATTTGAATACTTACCACCTGGGTCCTGTTTCAGTAACAGTGAATTCAAACATTCTTGCTGAGTAACTGATAGTTTACCATTTTATATGAGTGGTTAAAACAGTGGATCTTTAAGTAGATCAAAACGTTTTTGATATACCTCAACTGGTATGCCATCCAGCCCTGGATGTTTTCCCTGGCCTAAAGGCTTTAATTGCATCAAGAAGTTCCTCTGCTATTTGGTGCTCTCACAAGTCTTCTGTGCAGCTGTTAATTTTACACTAGTATTAGGAAAAAAAATCCTTACTGTTAACTCCAGTTAGTGGAAATGGAGGAGACTGAAAAAAGAACATATGCTGAATGTACTTTGCTTCCTCTTTCAAAATATAATTCGGTAAATCATGGATGACTCCTTCATTTGTAACACGTTTCTGTAAATTATTTTTGGAAGCATTTCTAGGTTGAAGATAAAAAAAAATTTGGGGCATTTTTCACAATTTTCAATCCAATTCGCTAGAATTTTTACAATACATTACACTAGATCGTTCCCGAATAAGTTTCTCCATTTCTTTTTGTTTTTCCTCTAACTTATTCTGTGCCTCTATGGTACAGTATTTATTGCTATACATCTGTACTGTTATTTCTTCTTTTTCCTTTGTTAATATTAACTATTTTGATCCCAAAAAAATGTGCTTTAAAGATGAATTTTGGATTGCATGACCTCTAAAGGCACACTTAAGTGTCCATACAATATGGGGATCTGCTGTACCTATGTTAATAAGCAGGAAAAAAGATGTTATAAAATCATTTGTGTTGGTTAAAAACAGCTTTCATCTAGTAGGCTTTGAAAAAATGTCCAATATCCTTGCCCACATTTAAATTCTGTAAGAATAATATAGATGTCAATCATTTTTGGTGCCAGCACGAAGGATACAAGAAAGTAATCAAGACGACTAGCTTGATTGACTTCTTAGGGAGCGGCAGCAGAGGTGACAGTTTTGGAGAGTCTGGCGTGCCCAAAGTAAAATGCCTGCCACTCAGGCCCAGTAAATCTTTTTTGAAATCTGACAACGCTGTGATATTGCCAAGAAGCAGAGCTTTTGATGACTATGCAACACTTGTATATTGATGAATGTTTAATAATTCAACTTTTGGATTTTGAATTTGGCTCCTTACATTTCAGTGTCGGGATTGGGGCGCTACCGCCCCAGTTATCCCCAAGAGGTTTTAAGCATCCATATATCCACTAGTTCTAATGTGTCCATGATATTCGCAAATTCCCTAAGAGGGTGATAGTTTGTAGTGTGATTTCCTTTACAATCCATTGGAGTACTTATGGATGGAATACAAATTTGTTATTAAGGCACATAAAAATGCACATTTTCCAGAATGCAATTCTGCGAAATAAAATGTTTAACTTCTTACGCAACAGTGTCCCACTAGCGTGCCACCTCGACAACATCCGGTGAAATTGCAGAGTGTGAAATTCAAAATACAACTATCGTAATATTAAACATTCATGAAAATACAAGTGTCATACACCATTCTTTAGCTTAGAATCTTGGTAATCGAACCACTTTGTCCGATTTACAATAGGCTTTACGGCGAAAGCATAGCATTTTATTATCTGAGGACAGCACCCCCCCATACCTCCTCAATTAACATAATTTCATAACCAGCCAGGTGTCACAAAACAAAAAAATAGCGATAAAATAAATCACTTACCTTTGAAGATCTTCCTCTGTTTGCAATCCCAAGGGTCCCAGCTACACAATAAATGGTTGTTTTGTTCGATAAAGTTCCTCTTTAAATGACCAAAACTCTGTTTGGTTTGTTCAGTAATCCACCCGTTCATCTCGTTCAACATACAGACAAAAGAATCCAAAAAGTTACAGATAAACTTTGTCCAAACAAGTCAAACAATGTTTCTAATCAATCCTCAGGTACCCTAATATGTAAATAAACAATACAATTTAAGACGGAATGTAGTATGCTCAATACCGGAGATAAATAACAGTCACGTGCGCCACATGACTACAGACCCAAGGAGGAACCCAATGATAAACTACAGCTACTTGTTGATTTTTCAAAGAACAAGCCTGAAACCTTGTCTAAAGACTGTTGACATTCAGTGGAAGCCATAGGTACTGCAATCTGGGAGCTATTCTTTTAATTTTGCAATAGGAAACCATACCAATTGCATGGGAGCTCAAAAAAGTTATTTTTCTGGATGGATTTTCCTCATGTTTTCGCCTGCCATATCAGTTCTGTTATAGTCACAGACCTTAGTTTTAACAGTTTTAGAAACATCAAAGTGTTTTCTATCAAATACAATAATTATATGCATGTCCTAGCTTCTGGGTCTGAGTAACAGGCATTTTACTTTGGGCACGCCAGACTCTCCGATCTTCCTAACACTGCCCCCTAGCCCAGAGAGGTTAAGTTCAAATGCCACTCCTGTGATGTAGTGACGTGCAACAAACGCCTAGTTTCCTGAAATAAGTCACATTTTCACTTTAGATCTATATAAAATATTATTCCAGGACATCCCCTTTTGCACCAGTGTTGCTGTTCTTAGGATGCTTTACAAAATGTGTAAAAAGTGTGGAGAGAAAGATATAGCGTAGACAAAAAGAATCAACACAGTTGAAGCCTCACAGCAAAGTTGAAAACTATATGTCAAATAGAAATCCAATTTGGATGCTGTTAAAAGATAGATGGGAGGAGTTGAATGGAGGTGTACCTGTGGATGTATTTCAAGGCCTACCTTCAAATTCAGTGTCTCTTTGCTTGACATCATGGGAAAATCAAAAGAAATCCGCCAAGACCTCAGAATTTAGACCTCCACAAGTATGGTTCATCCTTAGGAGAAATTTCCAAACGCCTGAAGGTACCACTTTCATGTATACAAACAATTGTATGCAAGTATAAACACCATGGGACCATGCAGCCGTCATACCGCTCAGGAAGGAGACGCGTTCTGTCTCCTAGAGATGAACGTACTTTGGTGCGAAAAGTGCAAATCAATCCCAGAACAACAGCAAAGGACCTTGTGAAGTTGCTGGAGGAAACATGTACAAAAGTATCTATATCCACAGTAAAATGAGTCCTATATAAACATAACCTGAAAGGCTGCTCAGCAAGGAAGAAGCCACTGCCCCAAAACCGCCATAAAAAAGGCAGATTATGGTTTGCAACTGCACATGGGGAGAAAGATTGTACTTTTTGGAGAAATGTCTTCTGGTCTGATGAAACAAACACAGAACTGTTTGGCCATAATGCCCATCGTTATGTTTGTAGGAAAAAGGGGGAGGCTTGCAAGCCAAAGAACACCATCCCAACCGTGAAGCACGGGGGTGGCAGCATCATGTTGTGGGGGTGCTTTGCTGCAGGAGGGGCTGGTGCACTTCACAAAATAGATGGCATCATGAGGAAGGAACATTATGTGGATATATTGAAGCAACATCTCAAGAAATCAGTCAGGAAGTTAAAGCTGCCTATAATCACTCATTTCGTTTGCATAGTTCAAGAGTCCAGATGCAGTCACGTACTCCAAAAGCCCAGATGCAGTCAAAAATAAGCTATACCAAAAATAATTTATAGGACTGTAAGGGCACCTCGCCCGTTATGTTTGGTTCAAGGCCTTGTAGCCTGATGGAGCCAAAAAGTAACAACAGTTATTTTCAAAAAGTTGATGATAATAAAAAAGAAAAGGAGTGATAATGTGTAGTGTGGCGTAATGCTGTGTATTGGGAACTAGCTTAGCAAGCCAGAATTAATCACAGCCACGTAGTAACCTTTGAGTTCCTGAAGAGCTGGTTGTTTGTGTACAGCTTATCTAATACTAAGGGCAAATTCTGGTTCTCTGCTCTATGTTTTTGAAAATGGGATAAAGGATGGGTCGTCTCTCTGTCATTTCATGGGGGAGTTGTTTGTTGATAGAGAATGGTGTGCACTTCAACTCACTACCCCTTTTCAACACGGCCACCTTCATCTTGTAATGCGACAGTCTAGCAACAATGGGTCAGGGTTTCTAGGGAATCCTTCTGCCAAAATGATGCGCCCTTTGGAAATCAATCTTATCTACCTGTTCATTGGTCATTTTAAGATTATGTTTCATGAAATCCTTTAACTTTTCTTTGGTTGCCAGATAGTTCTCATTTTCGTTCTCTTTAACTCCCATAATGACAATATTTTTTCACATGCTTCTGCATTTTAAATAGCTCCACTTTAATTTTGGTGTTATCACTCAGGAGTTTCTCCGTCGTTGATTGTAGGTAGTCTACTGTCGCTTTCAAACTTGTATTTTCAGACCTATTTTCTTCCATTATTTTGTTGCTGTAATTCATTCCTACCTTGAGGGCCTCAATGTCCTCCATTACTCCGAGCAATAGATCAAGCTTTTGTAGCTGTATGTTCATGCTTGCCAGCAATGCATTGTCCTTTTTAGACATTGTTGTAACCACCTCCTCTTCCATTGTTTTGTTTGATTGTTTGGAGGGACGTTTCTCCTCCTCTGTTATTCACTTGACGAAATAATCCCTCTTGGTCACTTTGATTTATTTGATTGATGTTCAAGCATATCAAAATTATGACCTATAAAAAGTTTTCTATGTTATCCAGAATGTAGTTATAAGCTGAATTCTTAGATTTTAAGATATATTCATGGGACGAGTTGTGCCTACCATGCCGCCACCTGCCACGTCATTTCCCCCCTAATTCCACAAAAAAACTGTATATGGTTCTACCTAGAACCCTCTGTGTCTCTTTGTTGTGGCTTTTCTTCCTGGTAATTTCTTTCATTTGAGTAATGTGCTTGACAGAATTCCATGCAGTCATATGAGTTTGACTGGTTCACAAAATCTTTGTCGAATGAAGCACAGGCTTCATTCCATTCCATTACGAGCTGGGAAAACAGGACTAATGAATTGCCAATAATAAGTGAATCAGTGAATGACTTAATGTCTTATGGAGAGACCTATGCCAGCGAACGTTCGTTGACTATCCCAGTCTGGAACATTCTTCACCTGATTGGCTCAGGCCTTATTTGGTCTGATTGGCTGAGATTGTCAGAACAGGAAGTACTTTCCATGGCATTTAGTCTGATCTTACCGCTCTTACCTTCTCTTCCTCTTCTGTCAACGTCTTGAGAGGTGAACTTTGCCTTAACCCCCACTAGGAGATATATTTGACACGCTGGAGTCTCAAACCATTCCATCTAACGTTTTTGATGATCCTTTATACTGTCTGACTTTGCAAGTGCATTTTGCTGTCATTGTCAAATGTCAATACGTCTGATCCATTTTGTCATGACAGCGTGCAAGAACACATAAAAATAGAAAGGTAAAGAGGAAAGGACTTACTAAAAACATCAAGGGATGTAGCCTGCTGAGAAGGCTGCTGTCCCTTTGTTGATCCATGCCAGTTGCTATCAGAGTGCACTGGAAAGGGTGGGTGCAGTAACCATGAGCCTGTGAACCAGGGAAACCAACAGGCTGAAGAAGCAGTGTTAAATAAAAGGATGTAACATAATCAGGCCAACGTTATATCCCTCTACCAGCTCACCAAGTATACGTATAGAGCAGATGCTCTCTAATGGAAAATCTTAATTGACCACCCATGAATGCATGCAAGTGGCAAAGACACAAATGACATTGTATTGCTTATGTCTGTAAATTGCTTATGTCTGTAAATTGACTATGCGGTGATGCTGAAAAAAAATGTTTTGCCCGCACTACAGACGGCTATATCGGTCTGCTAATACAGGACTATATATGTGATATTTTTTTTAGCATGTACATTTTGGTGGGGAAAATAAAATAAGAAAAGTGGGATGCCAGCAAAGCCACTACACTACACAACACTAAACAATACATGAATTGCACTAAAGCAGTGACAACCGGTGAGAATAATTCAATATCAAAAACAACCACAGAAGAAAACCCTCTAACATAATCATGTACGGCAAAATGCCTATACTCAAATATCGTTATTCAGCTTAGTGGTGCATGGTCTATATGAGTTGACTGAAGAGTTTAGATTGCAGTATTTAATGTACGTGGTTTATCCCTCGGCCAAATGAAATTTAACTGTGTAAATATACAATCCCTTTGGCATCGGAATGAGGTATGTTCCTAAAAGCTGCACTATAGGATTTAGGGGCTTTACTGTACCCGACACACCGAAAATGTCAACGTTTGGTGATTGATCTTAGAGGAAACAGTGGACGCTTTTGTGTGTTTAACCACTGGTCAGGTTTTCACCGTTGATTGATTGGGCTCTCTTTGCAGCCCGAAAGGAAATTGTGGCGCCCGCGCAGGCCGTAATGCGGCCCACATCAATCACGGCCCATGGGCTAGCTCATGCAAAACTACAGCGGCTGACATTTGCACAGCAAAGCCCCCAACCTATTATCAACACACACACCAACAGCAAAGAGAACAACGTCGTAGGACAAAGACCGTTTCATCAGGTTGACGTCTCAAAGGACCCTGTGCAAATATAGACAGCCACTTTTCTCTCTCTCCCTCTCTCTCCCTCTCTCACACTCTCTCTCTTCTCTCTCTCTTTACCTCTTTCTCTCCAATGTGGCTGCACTTTGAGAAGGGATGCATTCTCTATTAGAGAGGCTGTCAGTGTTCCTTTGTGCCGTTATAGATTGTCACGTCAAAACAGTTGTGACACCTGTCACCCTCTCCCCCTCAGAGAGCGGGGCCTTTGTGAAAGCTATTATACTTTCCTCTGTTCAACTAATTAGCCACCAGTCTCATTATTACTGATACAGGGCCGAGGCGGAATGGGCTTGACTGTGTTACCCTCATTTGAAATTCATATCCAATGGCGGGCCACTGCAAGCAATACGTAGTAATAAGCTAGGCTCTGTTCATTCTAAAGGCTAATTCTCCCCTGGATTTAGATGATGTCGTGGTTCTAGCCTTTTGGTGGCCCTAAGCAATATTTGGTTTTGGGGGCCCCCCACGTTGCATGAAAACATTTTAATGGCCCATCTCTTGACGGTGGAGAGAATTGCAATTCTACGCATTTTGCCATGGGGTGTAGAGAAAATGTTGCAGTTTTAAAGGCCAAGCGGAGTAAAAAACATGTTTTATATACAGTGCCTTCAGAAAGTATTCAGACCCCTTTAGATATTCACTCATCTACACACAGTACCCCACAAGGACAAAGTGAAAACATGTTTTTAGAAGAAAAAACGATGTATTTCGTGGTTGTAGGTGGTTAGAATGGATACTTCAGAGTACCAGTCGGAAATGTTCTCATAGAAAAGGTGCTTCGGCGGTTGGCGGTATTCTTGTTCTAGGTTTATGTAATTTCTAGTAATACGTGTCGTATAGAATTTTCTCCTTCTGTAGTGAATCTATATTCTCAGAGTTTAACCATTTCTAGCCATGTAGCCAAACTACAGCTGTATTGTCTCCGTGGCCTATAGAATTGTAACCATTCCAACGTGGGGACTGCTTCCCGGCGTTCTCTGACTTAATGTATATTTTGTGTAGGAAGTAGGTTTTATACTCTGTGGAAAAAGGGGCGATTCTATGACGCCTGATGTAATGTCTGGGCTCACGGGGGTGTGGCCACTGACTAGTTAAAACTTTATAACTAAACAGGTATTTTGTTTAGAAGGCCAACATGACATTACATCTTCTCACAAATAGTTTCATATTCAATCATATATTTTACACAACATTCAGGTAGAAACTAATAACTGAGAAATGTACACTTCCAAAGTTACCGTTATTCTGTGCTACCATCCTTCCTGATGCCACAAAATAAAACAACTTCAACAGGATTGTTCTTTAAATACTCACGGACCATTCCAACATTCTCAAAATTCGAAATATTGTTTAATCCCCAATTTTTGAGAAAAGGAGTTGAACAAAGAGAAGATCTTTGTTCCATAGGTTTCTTTCCCCTCTCTTTCTGCATGACGAGGGGGAGAGAGTCTCTGCCAGGAATTTATGACATGTCATAAAGTCGTAAAACTTGTGGTGGGAGAGAGAGAGTGAGCGAGGGGGGGAGCCACGATATACACCCCAAAGGGCCACGTCGTGACACCAGTGACAAAAATCTCAATTTAATACATTTTAAATTCAGGCTGTAACACAACAGAAGGTGGAAAAAGTTAACGGGTGTGAATATTTTCATTACAATAGTTTTTCCTACTAGTAATTTGCCTAGTTTTGAAATGTTATCACTTTTCCAAGTCAAATCTGAGTTGCATTATGGTAGGCTAACATTGGCCAGCTAGCTAGTTAGGTTGCTAGCTAACTATTTCAAATCAAATCAAATGTTTTGGTCACATACACATATTTAGCAGACGTTATTGCGGGTTTAATGAAATGCTTCTTTTCCTAGCTCCAACAGTACGGTACTATCTACAGTAGGGCTCCCAAGTGGCGCATCTCAGTGCAAGAGTCACTACAGTCCCTGGTTCGAATCCAGGCTGAATCACATCTGGCAGTGATTGGGAGTCCCATAGGGCCGTGCAAAATTGGCCCAGTGTTGTCCGGGTTTGGCTGTCATTGTGAATAAGTATATGTTCTTAACTGACTTGCCTAGTTAAAGAAAGGTTACATTCACAACAATACACAAATCTAAAACTACTACTATGACTAGTAGTTCCATTATTAAAGTGGCCAGTGATTCCATGTCTATGTATATAGGGCAGGGCAGGGTGGTAGCTGGCTAGTGATGGCTATTTAATAGTCTGATGGCCTTGAGATATCAGCTGTTTTTCAGTCTCTCGGTCACAGCTTTGATGCACCTGTACTGACCTCGCTTTCTGGATGATAGTGGGGTGAACAGGCCGTGGCTTGGGTGGTCGATGATCTTTTTGGCCTTCCTGTGACATCGGGTGCTGTAGGTGTCCTGGAGGGCAGGCAGTGTGCCCCCAGTGATGAGTTGGGCAGACCGTACCACCCTCTGGAGAGCCCTGCAGTTGCGGGCGGTGCAGTTGCCATACCAGGCGTTGATACACCCCGACAGGATGCTTTCAATTATGCTATTGTAAAAGTTTGTGAGGGTCAAGCTGAATTTCTTTAGCTGAGGCTCTATTGCGCCTTCTTCACCACACTGTCTGTGTGGCTGGACCAATTCAGATTGTCAGTTATGTCTACGCTGAGGAACTTGAAGCTTTCCACCTTCTACACTGCGGTCCCGACGATGTGGATAGGGGCGTTCTCCCATTGATGTTTCCTGAAGTCCACGATCAGTTCCTTCATTTTGTTGACGTTGAGGGAGAGGTTATTTTCCTGGCACCACTCCGCCAGGTCCCTCACCTCCTCTCTGTAGGCTGTCTTGTCATTTTTGGTAATCAGGCCTACTACTGTTGTGTCATCTGCAAACTTGATGATTGAGTTGGAGGCGTGCGTGGCCACGCAGTCATGGGTGAACAGGGAGTACAGGAGGGGTCTGAGCACACACCCTTGTGGGGCCCCTGTGTTGAGGATCAGCGAAGTGGAAGTGTTATTTCTTACCGTCAGGAAGTCCAGGACCCAGTACGGTCACAGGGCGGCATTCAGACCCAGGGACCCGAGCTTAATGATGAGCTTGGAGGGTACTATGGTGTTGAAGGCTGAGCTATAGTCAATGAACAGCATTCTGACGTAGGTATTCCTCTTCTCCAGAATAGGGCAGTGGTATGGCAGTGGATAGGGCAGTGGTATGGCGATTGCATGGCCTGTGGATCTATTGGGGCGGTAAGAAAATTTAAGTGTGTCAGGTAAGGTAGCGATGACATGATCCCCACCCGGCTTAGTTTCCCAGATGCCAGGAAGATGAGACAATTAGGCATTGTTCTAAACTCTTCCAGGCTATCTCTAGTCACACACACCACATCTTGTCTATGGAAAGCCAGCTTTTAGGTTTTTATCAAGTCAATGTCAGCTCAAGCTATCTCTAGTAAAACCATATGCCCAGATTAGCTGCAGGGTGCTATAGTGGAGACCATATAAAACACAGCAGTAGGACAGAAATATCTTATTGTTTGATTAGTAAATAATTGTTACATATCCAACAAATAAGGTGAATACATATTTTTTCTATCACATTTCCCTCTCAAGAAGCTAAGCTTCTTCTGGACAAATGTAAGGGTACAAGCATTACATGATTATTGGTAAACATACATTTAAACAAACAAAGTACTATTTCTGGTGCCTGACATTTCATCCATATTTAAACAACCTTTCTTTTGGGTTGCTGAGTATTAGACTTTTCTTATCTAAACACAATCTGGAACAGAAAATGAAACATAAAAAACTCACACACAGGCTTCATTACAGCAAATAGGACAGTCATTATACTGGCACCATACACAAAAGGTAGGGATCAGCATGACAGACACCCCTCTCTGGGCACCTTGTACACTCAGTGTGGGCTCCACATCTGGGTCCTTATGCTCAGGATTGGGGTCCTCATCAGAGATGTAGTCAGGAATAGGGAATAGGTAAGGGAAATCATTCAGTTCCCAAATCATAATTGAAACCCAATTAATTATCCAACCAAAATGTGGAATGACATTGCTCAGCGATTCACATTGGTTTCATCACTCAAAATGAAAACCTCAACTTAACATACATCAATACTGGCAGAATGTACATTTCTATTACCATACAATATATTTATCTCATAATTCTAGTATTAAGTTCCTCATCAGGGTTATAATTACAGATCAGTATCTCAATGCATTCTTAGCCTAAATCACTATTTTATTTATTTATTTATTTATTTTATTTTACCTTTATTTAACCATGTAGGCTAGTTGAGAACAAGTTCTCAATTACAACTGCGACCTGGCCACGATAAAGCACAGCAGTTTGATACATACACCAACAAAGAGTTACACATGGAATACACAGACATACAGCCAATAATACAGTAGAAAAATGATTTTTTTTTTAAAATAAGTCTATATACAGTGAGTACTATACATTTAGCAGTGTGTAGAACAAGTCTAAATCAATTACGGGCACAGTTGACCAACCCCCTCCTTTCTCCGGCACTCAAACTTCTGGCATTTCTTAATTTTTCTTCTTCAGATAGCTTCACAGTTCAAAATGGATGTCCCATGCCAATGTCCCAATTTCAATGTCTCACCTGAACCCCACCACAACTCATTATGTCTTGTCCATTTGCCAACCAGTATACCAGAAATATGAGAGATGTTTTGGAACGGATCTCTCTCTCCATGCTCACTCCACGTGGACTTCTGATTCACTCCTGAGAGAAAAAGACAGTTGATGACTTCAACTGGATGCTGTACACAGATTGCTGGCTCGGACTCAGGTCTCTCGATAGAAGTGGTGCCTGACAGAGCCGTAGTGAACGCCATTTCTTCAGCCTGTTAGAGGGGGTTTTGAGGTCCGCACCATTTGGTCAAATTATCCTTCCCATGCATTTAGATACCATCTCCACCATAACCTTGAGAAAGGACAGATCAGAACAACATTTCAGTTCAGTTCATTTCTGATTCAGGAAATCCAGACAAGCATTCAAGCATTCCAGGGTTACATCAAACAGTTTATGGTTTTTACTGCAGTCAAATGTTATATATCTAATAGACACCAATGAGAGTCGGGAGTTTTGAATACTGCAATTAGCGTATTCATGATATGCAATGTGCGTGCATGATTTGCAATGCTGTTTCAGACTGGTTGAACAATGACCATTTTCTCAAAAGTATTGTGTGTTAATATTGACATGGAGTAGGCACTGTGTGTATACTCTGGCTGACTATATTTCATACATGAGATGTGTGGAATCTTTGCAATGCAGAAATGCAAAAATAATGACACACTGAGGATAAGCAGCTTGTGCAATATCCTGTATATGATGCTGCTTTTATAACTTGGGTTTCAGAAATAATGACTTAGCTTTCATGATGAATGTTTATATGTAGTGCTGTTCACAATGCAGAAATAAATATTGTTGAAATTGTGTGGTTTGCACCCCTTTCTGCCCGATGTTACATATACGTAACATTGCATAACACTGCTTAATTTTCATGCATGGAAAATTGGGTCCGGGTTTCTAAGGGTTGAAGAATACCCTCTGTGTTCATTTGTGTAAGTAAATCTCGATCCATGATATGCCAGAGGATGTAAAGCCATAACACACAGAGAGTTTTCACATTTTCAGCAGCAGACTATGAATGATCATGTCAAAATCTGCACTGAGGTAAAAAAAAACTGCTTCCACAATCTTCTTACTGTACATTTCTTTCAGCCAATCATCTGTCATTTGTGTCAGCGCTGTACATGTTGAGAGCCCTTCCCTATAAGCGTGCTGAAAGTCAGTTGCTAATTTGTTTAATGTGAAATAGCGTATTATCTGGTCAATCCATTTACTGATGGTCGGTAGCAGGCTGATTGGTCGGCTGTTTGAACCAGTGACGGGAGCTTTGCTAATCTTGGGTAGCGGAATGACTTTTGTTTCCCTTCAGGGCTGAGGGCATAAACGTTCCTACAGGCTTAGATTGAAGAGATGGCAAATAGGAGTGACAGTATAGTACGCTACTGTCCACAGTAATTTTCCATCCAAGTACCAGGTGGTTTGTCATTATTGATAGACAACAATATATTTGTTTTGCCTCTTCCACACTCACTTTACAGAATTCAAAATTGCAATGCTTGAGGAGGGCAGCCCAAAAAGCCCAAAACTATTCTTATCAACTGTATGCAATAATTTCCCATGTGTTGTCTTAGGAATTCAGCATTCTCTGTGTTGATCTCACCAACCCTCATTGTCTCAGCTCTGAGAATCAGAGGTTAGATCATGTAGGTTTGATATCTGACTGGAAGTTAGGTTTAGAGCAATACTAATGGTCAACAACAATCCAAACAACTCAGATGCTTATAAAACTGTCTTAGATTCATTGTTCTTTCTCTTTTTTATTTCCTACTGTGGTGAGATACTCTCTCTTTCTTTTTTTCTTTTTGTTTTTTGGGCATGGCCTTTCAAGCAATGATCTCTCTTTCTCTCTCTGATCATGCTCAGAAAAATGCTTTGTTAATCTCAGTATTGCCTTGTAATTTAAGCTGTATGCCTTGTATGTGGATACATTCATTTTAGAAAGTAAATAAACACACTTTTATTTAGAATTTCATTTTCAGATATTTCTTCATTGACTATTACTGTAACTCAACAATGGTGTTCTTGAATATTGCTAAATAATCTTTATGGAGTCAGATAAACATTTGAATAGGATAATTGTGTAGTCTTATTACGAGTCGCATGTGAAGTATCTATAATATACAGAATTACTGCCCACTACACGTGTCTTTCATAACAATACGGTAATTTAGGCACGCATATGAAGGTTCAGAGTTATCTTTTTTTGTCATGTTTAAATTTGCTAATCTTGCCAATGAAAACAACATTAAAGCAGTTGGCAATATCAGAAGGTTTTATGAAAGAGGCATCTGATTCAATGAAGGATGGAGCAGAGTTTGCTTTTTTGCCAAAAATTTCATCTATTAAGGTGCTCCAAAGCTTTTTACTATTATCCTTTATATAATTTACTGGGAAGCTTATCAGAGGTTGACAGTGATATTTACATTTGAGCGGATTTGCAGGGTGAACTTCTCACAGTGGGCTTCCTATTAGGGAAAACTGTCTCAGTGCTAAGAGTGTAATTGAGGTTTATAGGCACATAATTGCTGCTGACAATAGCTGTTGTATTGACAGTGGTATTCAGGGGAGTTAGAGGAACATAAATTAGGTTGCTTACATTGACCGTACTACCATCTCTACGGGAGTTGATAAGCTTTCCATGTCCTCCTGTATGTTTCTGATTATAAAAGGTAGGACTTGAGCACAATACACGCAGGCTGTCAGGCTCTAAACCGTTTCATAAAAAAGTATCTGATCTTGTATATTGTTTGTTATTTAGGAACATATTTAGGAATCTACCTACTTCATAAAAAAATGCTTTGGAGAGCCTTTTCACACTAAATACATTGTTGAATAAAAAATACATTTGTTTAATCCTGAAGGTTGCCATTCAGTTTTTCAATCCATTAAATATTGGAAGGGGAGAAAACTGTAATAGTAAGGGTTGACCAATTGTCCCATAAATATACCCTAATCCCAGTGGTGAATAAATACTTTAAAGTTCTACTTATGAAGTGTTTTGGGGTATCTCAACTTTACTTTACTATTTATATTTTTGACACGTTGTACTTTTACTTCACTACATTTCTAAAGAAAATAATGTACTTTTTACATTTTCCCTGACACCCAAAAGTACTTGATACATTTTGAATACTTAGCAGGACAGGAAAATGGTCCAATTCACACACTTATCAAGATAACATCCCTGGTCATCCCTACTGATGATCTGGTGGACTCACTAAACACACATGCTTTGTTTATAAATTATGTTTGAGTGGTGGAGTTTGCCCCTATCTAACAGTAAATAAAAAATTTAAAAAATGGTGCCGTCTGGTTTGCTTAATATAAGGATTTTTAAATAATTTATACTTTATACTATTTTTAGCAATTACATTTACTTTTAATACTTAGGTATATTTTAAAGACATACTTTTACACTTTTACTCAAGTAGTATTTCACTGGGTGACTTTGACTTTTACTTGAGTCATTTTCTATTAAGGTATCTTAACTTTTTTAAGTATGACATTTGGGTTATTTTTCCACCACTGCCTAATCATTGCTGATCATGGAACTGATATGGCAACGGTACAGTTGTAGTAAACTACGTGCCAGGCTCCAGGTTTAAACTGCCAGGCTTCTTCTGCGTTCCATGATGATTCTTTGAAGTGGGCTACAGTACATGTCCCAAATTATTAAACAACTTGTAATACGTTAAATATTCCCACTATTGTGGCAGGTAGCCTAGTGGTTAGAGCGTTGGACTTGTAACCGGAGGGTTGCAAGTTCAAATCCCCGAGCTGACAAGGTAAAAATCTGTCGTTCTGCCCCTGAACAAGGCAGTTAACCCACTGTTCCCCGGGCGCCGTGGATGTCGATTAAGGCAGCCCCCCGCACCTCTCTGATTCAGAGGAGTTGGGTTAAATGCGGAAGACACATTTCAGTTGAAGGCATTTGGTTGTACAACTGACTAATAATGGTGACTTTGACTTTGGCTATTGCTTGCACCCTCAATATTAATTAATATTTAACATTATACTTTTTTTTTTTAAAGAAGCAAAATCTGGGCTGATATACAAACTTTATACAGGGCAAAGGTTAAATTTAGCCAGAATGCACAGATTTGGCTTGTCATCTCATTTGGCTTGCGTCTCCAAGATGAATCAATGCAAATTATAAAGTACAATTAAAATTCTGCATAATGGCACGTCATTTCATATACATAACTGTGGGCACACATATCCTACCTGTCATCCCACTGCAAATGGATCTTAGACTTCCTGACGGGCCGCTACCAGGTGGTAAGGGTAGGCAACAAAACATCTGCCACGCTGATCCTCAAAACCAAGGCCCCTCAGGGGTGTGTGCTTAGTCCTCTCCTGTACTCCCTGTTCACCCATGACTGCAGGGCCAAGCACGACTCCAACACAATCATTAAGTTTGCTGATGACACAACAACGATGACACCGACAACGATGAGACAGCCTATAGGGAGGAGGTCAGAGACCTGGCAGTGCGGTGCCAGGACAACAACCTTTCCCTCAATGTGAGCAAGACAAAGGAGATGATCGTGGACTACTGGAAAAGAAGGGCCAAAAAGGCCCCCATTAACATGGACAGGGCTGTAGTGGAGCGGGTCGAGAGTTAAGTTATTTGGTGTCCACATCACCAACAAACTATCATGGTCTGAACACACCAAGACAGTCGTGAAGAGGGCATGACAACACCTTTTCCCCCTCAGGAGACTGAAAAGATTTGGCATGCATCCCCAGATCCTCAAAAAGTTATACAGCTGCACCATCGAGAGCATCCTGATTGGTTGCATCACTGCCTGGTATGGCAACTGCTGGGCATTCGGCCGTAAGGCGCTACAGAGGGTAGTGCGTACGCCCCAATACATTACTGGGGCCAAGCTTCCTGCCATCCAGGACCTATATACTAGGTGGTGTCAGAGGAAGGACCGAAATATTGTCAAAGACTCCAGTCACCCAAATCATAGACTGTTCTCTCTGCTACCGCACGGCAAGCGGTAACGGAGCGCCAAGTCTATGTCCAAAAGGCTCCTTACCATTTTCTACCCTCAAGCTATAAGACTTCTGAACAATAACTAAAATTGTCACCAAGACTATTTACATTGACCCACCCTTTGTTTTTACTCTGCTGCTACTCGCTGTTTATTATCTATGCATAGTCACTTTACCCCAACCTACAAACTACCTCAACTAACCTGTACCCCCGCACATTGACTCGGTACCGGTACCCCCTGTATATAGCCTCGTTATTGTTATGTAACTTCATTGTGTTACTTTTTTGTTTTTACTTTAGTTTATTTAATAAATATTTTCTTAACTCTAATTCTTGAACTGTGTTGTTGATTAAGGGCTTGTAAGTAAGCATTTCACGACAACGCCTACGTCTGTTGTATTCAGCACAATAAACATATAAAAGTTGATTTGATTTGATATGCTTCGGTTTGCTGCCCTATGACTGGTTTTACATTTGTTACCCATAACCTCAATTCAGTCTTATGTAGCAACATTTGAAATTGTGTTTTTTACATCAAATAAAAGTGCAGACTTAGAGCTACAAAATGGTTTGTCATAGACTGCAGTTGAGGAACAATGGTTAAGTAATTCTTCTTTGAAAATGTATCAACTTGTAACCCCACTTTTGAGAAAATGGCCCTTGATTATTTGGAACACCTACTGGAGAGCTCTTCTTTGTCATTACCCATTCAGTATCGTTCACACCCTCTTAACTACTTACGGACTGGTGGGGCGCTATTCTTGGCAATATCACAGCGTTGTCAGATTTCAAAAATGCTTTACGGCGAAAGCACAACATTTGATTGTTTGAGGGTAGCACCTTTTTTACGCATTAGCATAAATCCATAACCCAACACGGGTCTCAAAAAACGCATAAAATCGCTAATATAGAATCCCTTACTTTTCGAAGAGTCGCCCAATGGAACCGTGAAGAGAACGCGTTCACATTATACCTATACACAGAACAATCAAACATCATTGATAATGTATCCTTAGGAACACTTTTATGTATATTTACTATAACATTTCAACCGGATTATAAACTGGACGATAGGAAAGGAAAAAAACACAGGGCGCGCGAGCCCGTGAACGCGCTTCCTCTTCTGTTTACATCCGATGACTAGTTCGAAATTCTTCTTCTATTACCATCCAGAGCAACTTAACATCACCAAACACTGTCTAGAGACTGTTGACATCCAGTGGAAGCAATAGGTACTGCAAAATTACTCCCATATATACCTGTTTCAATAGGGAGGGATTCAAAATGAGGCAATGTGTCAAAAACACTTTTTCCAGGACAGAAATTCCTCGGGTTTTCGCCTGCTATATCAGTTCTGTTATACTCACAGACAGTATTTTAACACTCTTAGAAACTTCAGAGTGTTTCCTATCCAATAGTACTAATTATGTGCATATCCTAGTTTCTGGGCCTGAGGGCAGGCCTTTTACTTTGGGCACGCCAGACTCTCCAAAACCGACACCTCAGCTGCCGCTCCCTAAGAAGTTAAGCCCCACCCATCTCTTTAATGATTCACATGTGAGGCCATTTGCTAAACATAGTGAGTAAGGTAGTGTAGAAAACAACCAACTATTTCAAGACTTTTAAGTGCTGAAAGTAGTAGCAAAAGTGTTAGTAAAAATACACTTTATCTAGTCCTCGACCTATATCCTATTCTGACTTTGGTGCAGATCATGTTGTTATTCACAGTGCTGTCTCTGGTAAACACACACTATTTCAAATAAAATCTAAGTTTATTTGTCACGTGCACAGGATACAGAAGGTGTTAACAGTACAATGAAATGGTAACTTGCATATTTGCAGAGTAGCAAAATGCTATAACCACCCCCAGCCACATCTAGCTAAGTGGACGGGTCACTATTGTCTAGACGTGTACACATGTTGATGAAATACAATATATGGCCGTAAATGTATAATATCTGAAAATGTAGCTAGACCCTTACCCGTATACATGGATGAATGCTTGTTTGGCCTGTTGTGTCAAGTCACACCGGTTCAGACTGACCGTGTGCAGTCCATCACAACTTTTTCCCACTGATCTTTGTCGATTACGGCTGCTAAATTCAGGGCAACAATGTTGTTGAGAGCGGTAGCAACACCTTTGCAGTTCTCCATGGCTAATGTTATATCTTTCAAAAAATCAGTGGTGGCAAGGATTATCTACACACACTGAGCAGCTCATGTTATAGACAGAAGCACGCTACATGGCTTCAGGACCCTTCTATAACATGCCATTTACATCAGAAATAGAGATTTGGTTGTAAAAAATCAAACTTCTTATAATGACAAAACACCCTTTGACAATGTTGACCCTGTTTTGTCTCCTTCCATGTGTTTTTTTCTCCACTCAGGACCTTGCCATCCGAACCCATGCCACAACAGAGGAATATGTGAAATCAGTGAAACCTACAGAGGCGACACGTTCATAGGTTACGTCTGCAAGTGTCCAACCGGCTTCAACGGGATCCACTGCCAACACAGTAAGTTGGATGATCATCATTATACCTCATAGATACCGGTGAAAGCATTTCTAGGAAAGAAATTCAAATAAAGAAAGAGAAAAGTAGAGATCTTAGAGAAATATACACATTCTGCCCTTCATATAAATACTTGCCACTGGTTAATATTACAACCACTAAAGCAGTCACTTTGACTGCTCATGATTTTTATCTCACACCCCCCTCTGTCCTTGACTTTTCCTAATCAAGTCTATAAAACACACTGCCGTTGTTAGAATCTTATCACAAACAGAACTGGAGTTCAAACCAGTTTTAGGAGGGCATGTCATTTTTTTGAATGGTTTTTCCGCGTTGTGCCTCCTTCCCCCAAAAGTAGGGCCTGCTCCACTCCTTCTTATGACAGTTTAAAGTGCAGAGCCCAGTTGATAATCCCCGGACAATTGCCTCAAAACTGAACCAAAACTAATTTCACACATACAGTACCAGTCAAAAGTTTGGAAACACCTACTTATTCAAGGGTTTTTCTTTATTTTTACTATTTTCTACATTGCAGAATAATAGTGAAGACATCAAATCTATGAAATAACACATATGGAATTTTGTAGTAACCAAAAAAAGTGTTAAACAAATCAAAATATATTTTATATTTGAGATTCTTCAAAGTATCCACCCTTTGCCTTGATGACAGCTTTGCGCACTCTTGGCGTTCTCTCAACCAGCTTCATGAGGTAGTCACCTGGAATGCATTTCAATTAACAGGTGTGCCTTGTCAACAAATGGGTGTGATCATTCTACAGTGGTCCTTGGAGCATACGCTCAAACCGGTGTGATTAGAATGCTTATTTAGAACATCCAGTTTCGATTGACGCAACAATCAACATTTGAGCTGGCCACTTTTTGTTCACAAAAACATTCAGCTAAAACACAGTCCTTACAAAGTTATGTCCAGAATGTTTATTTTTGGATGCAATGTTCAGAAATTCACAGAAGTAGCTACAGCATAACAAACCGGAAAATGTAGGCTACATTTCTCCTAGTGCTAACTGAGGAAAGAGTGACCTAACACAAGCGGTCATATTTTTATAACTCTCGGCTGACAGAAACTACAATATGAATTAGCTAATAGCAATTACTATTTATAATTAATCACATCATGGGTGAGCTCACCATTGACTGAAATAATTTAGTAAAACATTTTCTAGAAATCGAAAGTAATCCGACGATGGGTAGTTTGTGCGCGCCGCCATGTTTGTTTTTATGTCCTGCACATGAGTAACCGCCATCCGCGTCAGCCCTGGTTGCATCCTTATCACATTGGCAGCCATGCTGGGTGGCTCATTCCATGGGCAAGAAGATCATTCATTTTCACAATTTTTTTGACAACCATATTTCTCCTCCTGCAGGCTGCTGATGAGCTGGTTGCTGACTGGCTGATCCTGGGGCTGGCAGCTGACGTGCTGGTCCTGGGGCTGGCTGTCTTTAAGCTTGATGATATGTTTAGTAGGAGGATTGGCCATTTGTTTTTCACATTAAGGGATTTTTCCGGGCCTCACGGAACATTTTCTTAATAAGATTAAACTTGATTTAACTTAACATTACATTTTTCTATATTGATATTGTTTGTTCCTTCACATTATTAGTCGTCTGGCTACCTTTTGTTTTTAGCCTATTCAAACTTTTTGAGATGGAACTCCGTTAGATCAATGCATTGTATGATCAGGAGAAAGCCATGCATAAAACAATGAAAGCGTAGCCTAGCCCAAAGTCATATTAATAGCCTATAGAATGGAGAGAGAAGGTAATATAACCGGTTTTTAAAACAGCTTAACACAAGATAGATAAGGAGTGTCTGTTATATAAAGAAATTAATACACCACATGACCAAAAGTATGTGGACACTTGCTCGGAAAACATTGCATTCCAAAATCATGGGCATTAATATGGAGTTGGTCTTGCCTTTGCTGCTATAACAGCCTCCACTGTTCTGTGAAGGCTTTGCACAAGATGTTGTAACATTGCTGTGGGGACTTGCTTCCATTCAGTCACGGGCATTAGTGAGGTTGAGCACTGATATTGGTCGATTAGGCCTGGCTCACAGTCGGTGTTCCAATTCTTCCCAAAGTTGTTCGATGAAGGTGAAGGTCAGTGCTCTGTGCAGGCAATTTCATTTCTGTATGGACCTCGCTTTGTGCATGGGGACATTGTCATGCAGAAACAGGAAAGGGCCTTCCCAAAACTGTTTCCACAAAGTTGGAAGCACAGAATCGTCTAGAATGTCATTGTATGCTGTGGCATTAAGATTTCCCTTCACTGGAACCAAGGGGCCTAGCCTGAACCATAAAAAACAGCCCTGGACCATTATTCATCCTCCACCAAATTTTACAGTTGGCACTATGCATTGGGGCAAGTAGCGCTCTCCTGGCATCAGCCAAACCCAGATTTGTCCGTTGGACAGCCAGATGGTGAAGCGTGATTCATCACTCCAGAGAACGCGTTTCCTCTGCTCCATACTCTAATGGCGGCAAGCTTTACACCACTCCAGCCGACGCTTGTTATTGTGCATGGTGATCTTAGGCTTGTGTGAGGCTGCTCGGCCATGGAAACCCATTTCATGAAGCTCCCGACGAACAGTTATTGTACTGACTTTACTTCCGGAGACAGTTTGGAACCGAGGACAGACAATTTTTACGAGCTACGTGCTTCAGCACTCGGCAGTCCCATTCTGTGAGCGTGTGTGGCCTACCATGTCATGGCTGAGCTGTTGCTGCTCCTAGACGTTTCCACTTCACAATAACAACCCTTACAGTTGACTGGGGCAGCTCTTGCAGGGCAGAAATTTGACGAACTGACTTGTTGGAAAGGTGTCATGACGGTGAGCACGTTGAAAGTAACTGAACTCTTCTATAAAGCCATTCTACTGCCAGTGTTTGACTATGGAGATTGCATGGCTGTGTGCTCGATTTTATATACCTGTCAGCAACGGGTGTGGATGAAATCCACTAATTTGAAGGGGTGTCCACATACTTTTGTATACATAGTCTATGTTTAGGCTATAAGGCCCATGCATCCGACAGAGAGAGAGAGAGAGATATAATATTTTCTGACTGGACATTTTGCACTGCTTTGGTGGAGTTCTCCGCTCTGTCTAGCCTACATTCATCTCTTGCGTTCTGTGTATAATATACTTGTTTAAATAGGCTATAGCAAATAGGAATAGGCATATTACTCAGAATTTCACCGGTGTGATGCCCTGCTGTGTCCTGCCTGACTCCGTTCTTCAGCTTACTGTGCGGCGCCAGTCAAGTTCAAATAGGCTAAACCATCGTCTGTCACATCACGATGTCATTAACATTGACAATGGCTGTCAATCATCGTTGATAGACTATACTACCGTAATATCGCCCAACCCTAAAGTTGTGTTTCAAGCAAATCTGTGTTTAACTTGAAAGCAAAATGATAGGACAGTATGTCAGGTATATAAAAGAAAAGTACTGAATTTGCTTTCCTTTGTAGGGTATGCACTTAAAAAGGTTAGTGTTAGATAATGTGTGTTGTTACACCAAATTATGTATTACCTTTAATAGGAGTTGGTGTTACTGCATCTTGTTTGTGTGTGGACATTTCCTTGATAAAAATTTTTCAAAAGTTCAATAAAAAACTTTGATTATTAAGTTCTACATTGTATTGACAAATCCCCACACAGAAATGTGCTTTTGAGTCTTTTCTTCTAAGTGTTGGCCCTTTTATTGGGTTAATCAAAGCACAAACAAGGAACAAAAGGAACCAATCATGAATATATCCCTGAACAATGTTGTGCATTATTCCATTCAAAACACATTCATCTTTTTTTTATATTGCATAAAACCAACAAAAAGACATGGCAACGATGTGAGTCATAGTTACAAGGTGATCTTTTGACAGCGTGGGAAAAAATTGGTCAAAACAAATAGTGATTCTCTTGGGAGAGGGGGGGTAGAGGGAAAGAGAGAGAGGGTGAGAGAAGGTGAGAGAGTAATTCTAAAGCAGATGCATCTGGCTCATACTTTAGTCTTTCCTCACTTATAGCAAGGATAAACAAGACCCAAAAGATAAACAGAGATGTTCTGGAGGAAAGTGATGATTCTTTTCCTCCCTGTTTTTGAAATTAAACAGAAAGAGAGAATTTGAGACGCAGCGTTATGGCTATCTAAAGGGAAAGGAGGGACAGTGGAGATTGACATCAGTCTTTTGCATCTCCTATGTTTTGCTGTTGATTTTAGTATCTTTCACATCTGAAAATAATTCCAGTTACTTTACATAATAAATGTGTGGAATTAATTAATGGACTTCTTGCTCTCCCTTTTTGGGTGATACACACCATTTCTGTTATTTCTACGCTAAAATGCTGCAAAATGATACCCATATTTGAACTTAACCAACGGTTTATTTTCGTCATATTGAAAAGTATCTAAATAAAACACAATGGGACATTGTAATTTATTGTTCTACCGAAAGGCCTGATGAGGACTGTATCATCCATGTGCATTTGTTCTACTGCTGTCCTTTTGTGTGATCAAGTATAAGGGCAAAGTTATTTGACTGAGTGACAGCACCACATTTAATCATGACTTTGTCAACATTTGCCACATGCATATGGCCCTGGGCTGATTTCAGAATGAGCGATACATTAGCATGTGAGTCATAATTCAGTTATTGTTTCCCATTAAGCCCTGAGGGCGAAAACAGATTTGATATGGCCTGAATGCGTACTAATGTCTGTCAATTTTCTTTTCACCCATTACAGTCATTTATTTAAAAAAAATCAGTATCTGAAGACAATATTAAACAAAATCTAGCATCTGGATAATTTGAGCAATTAAATGATAAAGGCATGGCCATAATTGTTCTCTCAGAATGACAGTTTAGCTGACTTCATTGTGGTGTGGGTGGGCTTTTAATTGCTGATGATCTTAATGGAAAATATACAATTTATTTGATCAGATTTTTATCGAAGAGGAACAAACTCGGGTTAAATGGCTGCCTGCATGCCAGGGAATCCAGCGGAAACCAGAATGACAAGTAGGGAGAAGGAGCGAGAGAAGATGTTTGCAAATTGAAAATTGGTCAAACCTAAATATTGTCCTTCTTGACACCATTGCACTGCTTCTTTTGCTTCAAAACAGTCAAAGAACGTCACTAGAGTACCTTCCCATTCCATTTACTACTATTCTAACCACAGCCTCATTTTCTAATCTGTAGGTATGGCCGTCTCTTGCTCTTGGATTCTGATATAATGTGCATGTTATCAGTACTGCATATGCTGTTACCAATACTCTGGCATGAGTGTGTGCAGCAGAGAAACCCAAGCCTTTGCTGTTCGCTTTAACTGCTCACTTTGCTGTTCCCTTTACCTGCTCACTCAGACCCAAATCCAATTTGACACCTTTGAGCATTATCCTAAACCCAACCAGTGTTACACACCATGCTGCTTAGAGCTGGTTTATGAGGCACAGATAGAAATGACATGTAATGAACAGCTCAGTAAAAATGACCTATTTTAAGTCTTCATTGATGGACAGGTCTACAGCTCAGTAAAACATGTTTATGCTGAGGTATTCAGGAGACAAGGTTGAGGTGTTGAGAATTCAGAGCATAGACAGTCCATTTCAGACACCTCAGCAAAATATTCACATACATGATAGGTTTGCACATTCATGGTCTGCGACTGAAGTACATTTTGTAGGCTCTGCAATTTCATGAAGGAAAAATAGTAAGGGTAGAGTGTGGGAAAATGTGTTTTGCACATCTGGCCACTAATCCAAGGGCTACATGAGATGTCTCAAAAATATATCTGACATGTAGGTAGTGGTGGCTATTCAGCATGCTGATGGTCTGGGGTTAGAAATTATTGTCCAGTCTTCCAGTTTTCAGCATTATGCCACCCGTGTCTGAGTAATGGAAATGGGGAGAACAGACCATGGCTCGGATGGCTGAGGTCCCTGATGTTCTTCTTGGCCTTCCTTTGACCACTGGTGTTGTAGGTGTCCTGGAGGGAAAGCAGTGCACCCAATGGGACATTTGGCTGCATGTATCACCCTCTGAAGAGCCTTGCGGTCCGTGGCTGTGGAGTTGCAATACCAGGCTGTAAAGCAGCCTGATCTATGATTAGGGGCAACTCTGTTTGGGGTAATGGGGTCCAGAGGAGGTGAAACACACAACAGGACAGTTTGGGCCAGAGAGCATCCAGGAGAGAGAAGTCAGCGCAGCATCAGGTGTTCCTCATGGGGCTCTATAATAAACCTCCTCAATTCTGATTTGTCAGCTCTTCTCACCCCTAGGACATGCATTGAAAAAGAAATAATAGAATGAGAGACAGAGAGCACCAGGTCTGTTGGTAAAAAGACAGGGGACAAGGGACTTATCAACATATCAACCTAATTCATGTATGTGTGTGTGTGTACTTACCTCACTAGAGGTCTTTATTCATTCTCAATTAGCTCTTGGAAGAATGTGGCATGGTAGGGATTGAGAACAAACAGCTGGCTTCCTCTGGGGCACCTTGTCATGCACTTTGTTCCATCTTCAGGATTCATCATCTTTGGTTGATTCGAACCTACAGCATATATCTCAGATTATTTTACCAGACTCACAACATTTTCCTTTCTAGCTGTGCCACCAAATGTTTGCGAACTAATGGTAAAGTGAACAGGTTTAGCTAATACTGTAACATTATGGAACAATGTTTTTAAAATTAAACAAATGGTTAGTGGGAGAGGCAATATGGACAATCCTGGCCTACAAAACTATGATTTATGTCGCACAGATGAGAGCCAAGTAAACCGAATCACACAGGGTTGTGACAGCTAAGGAGGACACTCTGTCCCGGTGTTTTTTCCATTCATGCTCTCCCCATTGAGTAGAATATATAATGGTGACATATCAATATTAGTTATTTCTTGAGTAGGCTGCTATCCTACTTGAAATACTGTATGGTCTTGGGAGGGGAAAATTCGCCACGTTACTAGTTTCCCCGCTGACACTGTGATATGCTACAGCTGACCAGTGGCACTGCACCTTAGGTCGGCATGCACCTTGATATAATATGGTGCACTGGTCATTCGCATCAGATTTAGCCGCTCACGAGTAAGGCCCACAACGTGGTTTATGTGTAAAATGAGGCCGGTCAATCCGGAAAAAAATTGGTAATTTTTTGAACTGATAGAAACAAGCCATTTTCTCTGGTCACGAATCTGCGCTCAGTGTATTCTCTATGGCACTCAGAGGCTGCGACAGTCTATAATCACAATATTCTCTGAGTGATGTTTTTCTAGGTCTCACAGCTAGATATCTACGAGCAATTTAGAGCAGCCCGAAGTGGCTTTTGTCAACTTGAGCTACTGAAAATATACCGCTTCACAGCCGCTTCAAGAAGATATTTACTGAAATAGTCTGAGCCTCATGTGTCTCACTCGACAGCGTGTTGGCGCCTGAACATATCATTTGAATCTACAGTAGGTATAAGCTATTACTGTAAATAAATAAAGTATGTTAGAGTAATTTTTACAGGAGGCTTCCAAATTACAGTTAACAGTATTTTTCATAATTTTACCCATAATGCAGTGCTGTCTGCAGCATGAATGCTGTAAAACACATTTATGGTATTATACTGTGCATCCTACAGTGTTTTACTGTTGAAATTACAGAAAAGTATGCAGTGTACTGTAGTTCTTTCTAATAGAATGTGAATCCTGTGGTTTTGGTTTTGTTACACTAGTGATTCTCTGATTCAGAACACAATTGGGCATCTGGTCCTTGAAATGATGGAAGGTTTTGATTTTCATCAATATAAAATTTGCTATCTTTTTGGACACAGTGCCAAAACAAAGACTGGGAATCCCTGGATTGTGAAGATTATATTATGTGAGTGAAAGTGTATTGTTTGAAATCCCTTGGGAGCAGATGGATGTACCCTCGTTTATCCAGCGTCTCCTAGGTAAAATGGGGTCAGTGCACAGTCTGTCTGCTGTGAAAATACATGGGAAATGTAAACAATGTATTGTAGAAAAGCATAACTTCATCAAATAAAACAGAGAAATAAAGCACTTGTAAGTCCTTGAATGAGGACGTTGTATTGCACACACAGTCGGTAAAATCAACCTATCTTCTGGCATGCATACATGCAGTAAATAGATCAATGGAACACAGACAGTGGGGGAAATAACAATGACATATTCAAAAAATCTGATCTTACAAAGTATATATTCATCAAATCCGTCTTGATTTTTGTATTCTAACAGGCCCACAATGTGGTTACTAATATCTGATTAGTATATACTGTATGTGGCTGTTTTTGCTGCATAATATTTAGAAATAGACCTTTTCGTGTTTGAAAAAATGACTGTTAAATGCTAACTCTTGTTCTTATAAGCTGGTAGCATAGCGAGCCATATACTGTAGAAATCGGTGGTGGTACTTGATGCATTTTTTAAGTGTAATGCAGTTGATTGGTGAAAATGACATTAAAATATGTTTTACCCCCAAATATTGTGAAATACACATATACAATAGCCTAAATGTAAGCTCATTTTGATGGGGGGCAATGAGGAGATTCGGAATCTTTCCCTCATGGGGGACGTGTGAGTGGCGTTGCCATTGCATTTCTATTGTTTTGGTCAAGTTATAGATTAATCTCTTCATCACATATATTGTAGTTTATTTCCCTGTATGATTGCTCATCATGTTGGTGACCTTGCAGGAGTCGCCACATGGTCTATGAAAGGCACAGCAACTCTCTGGCGGATTGGCTTATTATTAACACTGTTATTATCACAGGTCTTATTTGGAGAGAAATTGCCTCTACTCTGTGATTACTCAAATGATGCGTTGTCTTGTTCCCGTGGCGACAGGGGGCCGACTGGCAGACCACAGTATTGGGAAAATGGCCAATTATAGTAATGAAGTGTCACAAATGCGATTGGAAGTGATCACCTCTGTGGCTGTAGGGATTAAGCGTGTCCTGGACACACATACGATATCTTCCGTCTACCAAGGTCAGACACACCATTTTTTTTACCGTTCTTTTTTGCTTTCTCTATGTGTTGCTTCTGTCTTTTTGGAGGGTTAATGTGGCACGATACAACCAGTTGTCTTGGGGCTTTCAACTCATCCAGTGGACAACATTGGTGGTACTTCTGATTGCCAGCAGCAATCAGAAGGCCAGCTTTAGTCACTTTAGCAACAAGACATTTCCTCTTCAAAACATGAGACCTATCCTGTCAGAAAGAGATTATAAAGTAGGCTTACCGGTAATTAAAAAATCACACCATCATTATAACAGGCCCAGTCATTATCAATGCTCTCACTAGGATCTCAGGGTACTCTATTATCCTCTCACTGATGTAGAAGAAGGTTAAAGCACATCAGCTCAGTATGAGTAAACAGTGAAGCAGTTCACTGTGCGCCTATTGATGTCTTCAACACTCTCCTCTTGAAATAGGATAACGTAGGCAGAGAGGACACAGAATCAGAGCCAGCGGGGAAAGGCTTTGCGGTGATATGTACAGCGTTCCCGAGCCGGCTCCATGGAAAGCAAGGTTAAACGTGACTTCTTCTCCGAGTGGGCTGGACCGGTGCTTTAGCTCCATCCCTTTATTTCTCACACCAGAAGTCTCTGAGAGTATTTCATCTCCCTTTATTATCAATAAGCAGTCTTTGCCCTCTTCTTTTCAACCCCTGCCAGCAGGACACGATTGATTGGTGCTAAACGTAGGAAAGACACTGCTCCATATTTGATCACGATATTGACAAGTGCTATCATGTCTTGTTAGCTCTGCCACCTACTCGGCTCCCTGTTCCGGGGTAATCAGCTCCTGTTTATGGTGTAGTCTAATGTGAGCCATTACTGTAAGTCAATACACCTGGGCAACATCAGAGCAGCCTTTCATCTGCACAGCCGACAGAGACGCTAGCTCCACATTTGGGCATACTCTTGGGCTCTCCAATTAGGCCTGTATTATGAAAATGAATTTGATATGGTGCTGGAGAAGTGCTATGGTACCGCAATTTCTGTCTTTCTCTTTTTAGCACACACAGTCAAACACACACACACACACACACACACACATAGAAGGAGAAAGCATACACACCTTTCACACTCACCTATTCACTTATATTCATGACACACACACACACACAGGGAGAAAGCAAACAAATTTTGCACACGAACCAATACATCTATATTCACCTCACAGAATCCCGTTTTCATGAAATGCTCTCAGTGACTTTGATCCACTTCCCCTCCATTTGTTGTGCTCTATCTACTGCTTAAGAGTGTGTGCTGATCTTATAAACACAGCAGCAGTCCATTTACAGACTGAGGCAAGGTGTGTGTGTGTGTGTGTGTGTGTGTGTGTGTGTGTGTGTGTGTGTGTGTGTGTGTGTGTTTGTTTGTTTAACTATCCTTGTGGGTACCCGAAGTCTTCACAAGGAGAGTAAAACAATGAAAAGTGGAGGCATCTTTCCAGTCCCCACAAGGTAAAATGATATTTTAGGCTCATGGGTTAGGTTTAGGGTTACAATTAGGGTTAGGGCTATAATTAAGGTTAGGGATAGGGGTTAGGGTTAGGAGTTTATGGTAGTTCTGGCTGTGTTAAAAAATTATAGTGAATGTTTTGAAGCCAAGAATATTTGCTAGCTACAGAATTACTTGCACAATCACTGTCTTAGTCTTCATCATAGTTAAAGTTAGCAATGGATGTGCCACCAGTCAAGAAGAGAGAAAAAAAAGAGCACCTAAGATATCTTTCAAATGAGTGCAAGAAAGATTATTGGCAACTGCCCAGTGGTGGAAAAAGTACCCAAATGTCATACTTGAGTAAAAGTAAAGATACCTTTATAGAAAATGACTCAAGTAAAAGTGAGTCACCCAGTAAAATACTAATTGAGTAAAAGTCTAAAAGTATTTGGATTTCAATATACTTAAGTATCAAAATTACATGTAATTGTTAAAATATACTTAAGTATCAAAAGTAAAAGTATAAATTATTATTTATATTAAGCAAAGCAGCTGGCCACATTTTCTAAATTTGTCTTTATTTTACGGATAGCCAGGGGCACGCTCCAACTCACCCTTATTTTACAAATGAAGCATGTGTTTAGTGAGTCTGCCAGATCAGAGGCAGTAGGGATGACCAGGGATGTTCTCTTGATTAATGTGTGAATTAGACCATTTTCCTGTCCTGAGAAGCATTCAAAATGTAATGAGTACTTTTGGGTGTCAGGGAAAATGTACTTTTCTTTAGGAATGTAGTGAAGTAAAAGTTGTCAAACATATTAATAGTAAAGTAAAGTACAGATACCCCAAAAACCTACTTAACCCTTGTGTAGTCTTAACCTTCTGTATACCCCCTTGTCCTAAGGGTAAAAAATGACCCACCTTCACAAACCCCTAAAATAAAGCAGCTTAAATTGAATTTTAAACCCCAAATATATTTAGCATGAAGAAACAACCTGTCATTCATCACAAACTTTGTGAATATCTGGGTTTTCCCTCTTCACAATGCAGAAAAACTGCATTTAATCAGTGGACACCACTCATTTTTATTACAACACACCTGTCATAATTGTTTTCTTTACTAAAATATAGGTTTATTATTATTATTATTATTGCTAAAGGTACTGTATAGGTGTAAACATACATTTTTAGCAAGATATAGCACTTGTATAGCCCAAGAAAGTAGCAGAAATGTGCAGAAAGTAGTTTTGAATGCATTTTATTGAAGGGAAACAATAAGCCTTGAACTTTTTTGGCTACATAGTGATATATTCTTACTACATACTGTACAATGAGGAATTCACCTACAAAATACTAGTCTTCTCCCATTTTTTTTTAACCATTGCCCCCACCCACAAGGTGTATAAACAACAACAATAAATAAGAATAAGATATTAGATACAAAACAAAAATGAGAAGAACATAAATCAATCAACTCTAATTAGCACATGTAGGACAGTATGCAAGTGCGTGTGCATGGACTTTGCAGATGTATTTCTTACATGTGCAGCACATAGTATTTGTTTTACAGTCCTTCTTTGGAGGGCAGAATTGGCATCTCCTCCTCTTGCCTGCCCCAGCTGCAGCCTCAGGTTGATCAGGACAAGATTCAGACCCCTGAACAGCTTTCACAAACACTGCAGAGGTACCTTTCCCAAATGCTCCAGGAACACCCTCCTCTTGTTCCGCTTATCAGGCATTCAGGTAGGGTTGATCTTGTTCCATATCACAAAGGCATTGTATGAGGACACATCAATGATGTTATGGAAGATGACCATGGGCCAGCGGGCAGTCATCCTCCTACAGCTGTAAGTTCCAATTACCTTGTCCATGTTGTCCACGCCTCCTTTGTTGTGGTTGTAGTCCAGGATGATGGCTGGCTTCCTGTCCTCACGATCACTGATCTCAGCCGTTTCGTGCAGTGTGCTCAGGAGGACCACATTCTTGTTCCTCTTTGGGAGGTAAGAAACTAGAGTGGTGGTGGGGGTGAAGGCAAACTTTGATGAGAAGGTCTCTCTCCCCCTTGTTGTGCAGAGTGCAGGGGGAGCTTAGGCTTGTTATTTCTAACTGTGCCAACCCTGGTGATCTTCCTCTTCAGGAGCTGTTGGCTGAGTTCAATCAGTAGCACACAATCTCAATTTCTCATTGTGTGTGTGTGTGTGTGTGTGTGTGTGTGTGTATGTGTGTGTCAAAATAAAGAAAGTCGCACACTACATATATACTCTCCCAACAATTTAATGGGTATTCACCAACGTTTCGGCATCACTGTGCCTTCCTCATGTGTGTGTGTCAATCAAATGTATTTATAAAGCCCTTTTTACATCAGCCAATGTAAAAAAGTGCTGTACAGAAACCCACCCTAAAACCCCAAACAGCAAGAAATGCAGATGTAGAAGCACGGTGTGTATGTGTGTCTTTCTGGTTTTTGTGGTGTGTAAATTATTTTATAACTGCCGGGTCAAAAATGACCCTAAGACAATCTTTGTACCCTGGTGGTGTACAGCTTTCATGGAAATATGAACAACGGTGATGTTTCACTTTTTCTAATGTTGGGGTCACTCTAGGGAAAGTCATCAAATTTCAAGTTGAAAAAATATAATTTAGGGGGTTTTCTATGCTGTTAAACATAGTGGTGGGTCATTTTTTACCCTTAAAGGGAGTGGCAGCAGAGGTGACGGTTTTGGAGAGTCCGGCGTGCCCAAAGTAAAATGCCTGCCACTCAGGCCCAGAAACTAGGATATGCACATCATTTGTACTATTGGATAGGAAACACTCTGAAGTTTCTAAAACTGTAAAAAATTATGTCTGTGAGTATAACAGAACTGATATAGCAGGCGAAACCCAAGGAATTTCTGTCCAGATTTTTTTTTTTTTGTGACATTTCCTCTGTTTGATAGACTTCCTATTGAAATCCATATATAATAGCTCCCAGATTGCAGTACCTATGGCTTCCACTAGATGTTAACAGCCATTTCATAGGCTGACAGTGTTTGGAGGCTTTATTACTGGACAGAACCATACAGAAGAAGAATCTTTGAAGGAAGCACAGATGTCAATAACATTCCCCGAGCATGAGACCGTGAGCGCGTCCCACTTTATTTTCCTTTTATATAATTTACGATATCATCCGTGTAAAATATTATCATTAATATTCATAAAAGGATACCAAAGGATGCATTATAAGTGATGTTTGATTTGTTTGGGCAAAGTTGATAGGTATAAATTTCAACGCTTTCTATTCACTGTACAACGGGTGACTCGACGGTGGATTTTCTGAACATAACGCGCCAACCAAACGGAGATTTATGGATATAATAAATGACTTTTTCTAACAAAAGAACCATTGGATGTCTTCCTTGGACAATTGGGATGCCCTCAAACAATCAAATGTTGTGCTTTCGCCGTAAAGCCTTTTTGAAATCTGACAACGCTGTGATGACTATGCAACACTTGTATATTGATGAATGTTTAATAATTCAACTTTTGGATTTTGAATTTGGCGCCTTACATTTCACCGGGTAGTGTCAGGAACGGGGCGCTAGCGCCCCGGTTATCCCTAAGAGGTTTTAATACAACACAAGGGTTAAGTAGTACTTGAAATTTGTTTTTTACTCAAGTACTTTACACCACTGCAACTGCCCGCACACCACCCCTGGCAAACTAGCTTGCAAATGTGAGACTTTCAGCTTAGATGTCTTTAACTTCATCACAGTGATTATGGGCCATGGAGGTGTGTTCCATGTGTTAAGACTTTGTTTGGTGCTATCATGGCACAGAGGGAGAGAGAGGCCACAAACCTGTTGTAAGTTAGTGAGAAGTGCTTTACCAAGCCTGTAGATTTCATAGGCTGATGATCTCTCATGGTGTGAATCAATCTGAATAACCATA
>QNTS01000837.1:26990-52003 GCA_003317085.1 Hucho hucho
GTTTGTGTGTGTGTGTGTGTGTGTGTGTGTGTATGTGTGTGTGTGTGTGTGTGTGTGTGTGTCTGTGTGTGTGTGTGTGTGTGTGTGTGTGTGTCTGTGTGTGTGTGTGTGTGTGTGTGTGTGTGTGTCTGTGTGTGTGTGTGTGTGTGTGTGTGTGTGTGTGTGTGTGTGTGTGTGTGTGTGTGTGTGTGTGCATCTATCAGTTACACATGCAGTATATGTCAGTATATACAAACAAAAAGTAGGTCACATAGGGGAGAGGCGTTGTGCCATGGGGTGTTGCTTTATTTGTTTTTTTAAAACCAGGTTTTCTGTTTATGAGATGGAAGAGAGTTCCATGCAATCATGGCTCTGTATAATACTGCACATTTCCTTGAATCTGTTCTGGACCTGGGGACTGTGAAAAGACCCCAGGTGGCATGTCTGGTGGGGTAAGTGTGTGTGTCAGTGCTGTTTGTAAGTTGACAATGCAAACAATTTGGAATTTCCAAGTAGCGATGCAGTGCCTGCATGAAGGTTGGAAACTGACTCTGAAATCTGTCCCAGTACCGATTACGGGACGTTAGTAGAGCACTGGAGTTGATTCCGTCCAATGTTCAAAAGCCTTTTCTTTGGCCATAGCGCTGCTAGAATGTCCAGAATGTCCAAGAAAATGATACAAGATTCAGATCCAAGAACATGTATCTGTGCCTTACATGAATATTCATAAAGACCTTGCTATATAGAAAATAAAAAAAAACGAATAACAAGTTCTTATTGCTTTCGTCTTATTATCTACGTGCCCATACGGAGAATGGCCCTGGAATGACTGGACACCTCCTATGAAGGAAATCTTATCTTGTCTGTGCAGAGGTTCATCTAATGTAGAGGCTAAGCTTAAAATTATTCCTAAAGGATCTAAAGATGGGGGGGTTGTGATGACCGGCACGGATAGAGGTCATCCTCTCATCCTCCCTCACTGAGTCTGGGTACTTTTAGCTGGGAGTTAAACAGTTTACCGACAGTAGGCTGCAACACACTGTGTATGGTGTGGCGGTGCCCTGTGGCCCTTCATAGCCATGGTGGATCAGCCCTGTCTCAGCCCTGTGGAGAGTACCCTGCACATTGTGTATGGTGCCCTATGCTGGAGCTGTGGCTAAGCAAGCCCTGTGGAGATTGTGCCCTGCCCCTTGGCAGCCGTGGTTCATGGGTCAGCTCTGTGTCAGCACTGTGGAGACACAAAGGGTCTGAGGAATGGGGGCTTAATGCAGACCGAAGGCCATGCTCTCTGGTTTCTGTTGGCCTGATAATCATGTTGCTCGTGGGGCTGTAAATCTAAATGGTCTCTGTGGAGTCGTCCCCCTTGTCTCACATTCCTGGCACGCAGTCTGGCATACAGTCTTAATCATTGTACAGTTGTCCGGGGTGATGTTTCAGACACTTAGCTTCTGTAAGTTAGCGGGGAAAGGGAACAAGATCTTAAAATATTACAAATCAAAGAGGAATTGAGCTAAATAGCTGTAATGCTGTGAAAAATGAACAATACTTAGATCCTAATTCCACTTAACTTCTAAACAAACAATTCACATTTTGTGGACTACTGACTGAGGCAAATCCTTCTAAGCTGGTGCAAATTCCAAGAAGGCGTCAGTCAGCATCGTACAGCAATCAGAGAATATTATACATCAGAGTGGTGGAAGTGAGAAAATCGGACACTAGATGGATGTTGTCCGGCAACCCAGAAATAGAAAAGAGTGAGAGCAACAAAAAGGGTAATCTAATGTCATAAATAAATACATGTAGATAGCGCTCTTTCCTCCGGATATGGATGCCACTATATCCTTACTTCTCTGTTGAAATCAAACAGCCTGAGTCATGGCAGATATTGTCTGTGAAACACAAAGCAAAGCAAGCTGCTGATCAGATGACCTAGATAAGGCAATAAAGAGAGCAATGTTATGCTGAGAAACTGAAGACAATAAGCAGTGACATCATCCACTGCTTTGGAACTGGGCATCTCTTATAATTGGATACATGAGCCTTTCGTCATATTGTTTTTCACCCATTTCTTATTCTGGATAAATCCACTATGGGAGAATATAATATATGGTACAGTATGTCATCGTTCCTTTAGGGTTAAAGTGACTTAGTGAAAATCTGTTAAATCTGTCAAATCCTCCCATGTCTTTCATAGAGAGGATGGAACAGGAACCTCTCAGATGGAGAGAGCATGGGACCAGAACTAATGAAGACATCCACAGTTCCTCTCAGGACAAAACAGACATTTACAAGGAGATATGAATATGGCTTTAATAAAAAGGCCATAATCGACTGCTTGGTATCCATTGCTTTGTTAGAAGAAAAACTTCTCAATGCCAAACCATCTTGTGAAAAATGTCTGCGATATGCAAGTCTTCACACGGATGACTGCACGCGCACGAGCACTTGCACACGCACACACGTACACACACAAACACGTACACACGCAGACATGCACACACATACTCTCCGCCGTTGATTACGGCTGACCCTGGCCATGACCCCACTCACCGATGGTGTCTCAAGGGCAATTGGGATATGCAAAAACACATATCCAAAATAGGACAAATATAAGCACCCAGCACCCACACCCACACAGATTGATGCTATGGTGTAGAGGGCTGCAGGGGCAGATTGTCCATCTGGCAGTTCTGGCAAATGCTGGACAATTTTTTAGTTGGGTGGGCTGGTTGAAATTGACACACACGAAATTGCCCCCTGGGTGCACATTTTGGTTTTTGGCCTAGCAATACACAGCGGATTCAAATAACCAACTTATCATCCAGCTTTGATTATTTGAATCAGCTGTGTACTGCTAGGGCAAAAAAACTAAATGTGCACCCAGGGTGGGCCCCAGGACCGAGTTTGGGAAACCCTGACAGACAGCCCAAAAACATATAAACGTATGTATAAAGAGCACATTCTACATAGTCACCTCACTCAAAACTTGGACTGTGACTATACCAGAATCGCAATATTTTTGCCATGCCAAAAATGAAAACACGAAGCAAACCAACTATTTGGTCCTTTAAAAACTTGCTGTTTGTAAAATCTTGTGTGCTATAGATTGGACTCTGGATGACAACATAATGATGTTTGTTTCCAACATTAGGGCTGTTTTCCTAAAGAAGTGGCCGTGATCCCATTCTCCGAGGGTGTCCCCCCACCCCAAAATTGGGGGGGTTGCCTGTTTTACATGTTATTTTGGCATATCAATTTGCAAACAATGTAAACAAAAAACTAAAATCATTGAGTTTCTTTTTTGCTTTCTCTAGTAAGGCAGCTCCAAAATGTAGGTGTTTCAGCCTAGCTCAGCGCTTTCTGTGGTGGTGGGGCAGCCAGCGGAAAATCCGTGGTAATGTTCTCTAGTTGCTTGGCTCAGTGTTCTGTCATTCATGGGGAAACTACGTCACCGCCAAATATAAGGGTAGAGCTAGAGAATTCAAGCCCCTTGGGTGCTGCCATAGAGTTACATTGGAATTGCCAATGCAAGAAGGCTTAAGGTCTTTGGCCACAGATAAAATTATGTTAAATCACGTTATATCTACAGTAGCTTTGATTGGACTGTCAACATCAGACTTTCAAAATCTTAGCTAGCAGTCATCATCATGAATCAAGTCGACAATCTACTGGCAAATCCTTGTCATATGAAGAGAAATAATGAAGAGAAATTACAGACAAAACGTATCAGTGCTCATCGGCCATTGGACATAAACATTACACAACAAGTTGGAAATCGCAAATTCAACAATGAGTGGTTTGGAAGGAATCAGTGGCCAACTGCAAGCACTGCAAAGCAATCACTAGCCTGCTATTTAGTGGAGTGGGTGTGTGGTCCCAAATTAAGGGTCTCTATTACAAGCTTAAAATTATAAACATTTAACATTGGCTATGCTGTCAATCCAGCATGACTTCTGCCACACTGAAAACAACTGTTAACTCAGAACTGGGAAATTTGATTTCAGTGAGTTCAATACAGCTGGGAACTCTGGAAAAAATGAGCTCTGACTGGGAAAATACGTTTTTAACGGTCATCCAACTCGGAATTGTAAGTCAGGAACTCGGGGCCTCTTTCTAGAGCTACAACCTGAAGATCACTGACGTCATCATGATTCAACCTTGATTTTTTCAGAGTTCCAAGTTGTCTTGAAAGCACCATAAATCCAGAGAATGACAGACCTTCATGACAAAATATGATGACAAAATTTGCCCACGAAGGACCGCCAAGCCACCTTCCTGTTCTAGTGAGCACAGCACAACAAGGTGAGTCCAAAAATGTCTTGCATGCTGCTGCATAAATGATGTAATATGCCAGGGAGATATGTTTACTGTAGCTAAGAAAATAATACTGTGCGTATGTTGTGTAGTAAGCTGTTAGTAGCCCATGTGCCTCACCCTAAAAATTTGGTCTGTTTTCCCCTCTTTATTTCACCTACTGTTCTGACTTGATATTGTAAGAGCTTATATTGCCTGCTTATATGCCCCCTTTATTTATCCTACGGTTCTGACTTGGTGTACAGGGAGAACACTGTAAGAACGGCCCATGTTCTGAATTCTGTTGCAGTACATTTCAAAAGTGCTGAACAAATAGTTATATTGACTACGTCCGTCCTAGCACGCTCATTAATGTTTTAATCAAAAGTACGTATTGCCTCTTATCCTCTTGTCGTCCCCTTATGCCATAGTTTGTACAAATCTCAATTGTCAGTAGAAACCACATTTGTTTAAACAAATCAGTCATATCAGCTATGTTTTTTAAAAGGCAGTAAATGAGGCTGAATGAAATGTTTAGCTGCAGGACAAGGCTCTGCTGATAGCCAGGTGTAGCAGTGGTAAGGTGTTGGGACTGCTGTTGGGACTCTGCTGTTGGGACAGCTTTATGTAGGCCCTAACAGTTTGTGGGCACCGTTTGTCACCGTTATAGTGCAATTAATGTATTGGTTAGTGTTGTGTTGTGTAGTGGCTTTGCTGGACTTTTTTTTTGACCCACCAAGATTTACATGCTAAAATCACCACTGATATTCAAATCAAATCAAATCAAATGTTATTGGTCGCATACACATGGTTAGCAGATGTTAATGCGAGTGTAGCGAAATGCTTGTGCTTCTAGTTCCGATTGTGCAGTAATATCTAACAAGTAATCTAACAATTTCACAACAACTACCTTATACACACAAGTGTAAAGGAATGAATAAGAATATGTACATATAAATATATGGATGAGCGATGGCCGAACGGCAAAGACAAGATGCAGTAGATGGTATAGAGTACAGTATATACATATGAGATGAGTAATGTAGGGTATGTAAACATTATATAAAGTGGTATTGTTTAAAGTGACTAGTTATACATTTATTACATCCATTTTTTTATTATTAAAGTGGCTAGAGATTTGAGTCAGTATGTTGGCAGCAGCCACTCAATGTTAGTGATGGCTGTTTAACAGTCTGATGGCCTTGAGATAGAAGCTGTTTTTCAGTCTCTCGGCCCCAGCTTTGATGCACCTGTACTGACCTCGCCTTCTGAATGATAGCGGGGTGAACAGGCAGTGGCTCGGATGGTTGTTGTCCTTGACGATCTTTTTGGCCTTCCTGTGACATCGGGTGGTGTAGGTGTCCTGGAGGGCAGGATGTTTGCCCTCGGTGATGCGTTGTGCAGACCTCACTACCCTCTGGAGAGCTTATACCCTGACTACACCTGACTACGCACACGACTACGCACGTGACGCGAGCATTGCAAAATATATTTAGAAATCTATGTTATTCAATTATTGCACCACACTGCTCGCGCGCGCCAACGAACGTCTGCGTTGCCAAGGGCTAAAATAGAAGTCAGTTCTATTTCTGACGCAGATCGAGCTGCAAGTCCTGCCTCTACCATCTCCTCATTGGTTTATAGAAGCAGGTACCCACGTGCCATCTCCCCATTGGTTGTACCCACGTGGGTGACTGAAAGACGAACGAGGTCAGTGGCGGTAATGCACCTAATTTATGAAAGTTGCCAATCGCAATATAAAGTCAAGAGAAGAAAAGGCCTGGAAGGAGGAGAGATGACTAGAAACAATTCGGTTGACCGTTTATGTGTGGATTAATTGGCGGAGTAGAGGACCTTGTGCATTTCAGGTAAAATAACAACTCAATGTTTATATCCCAGGACAAATTAGCTAGCAAGTGCAAGCTAGTTAGCTAAATTGCCATAAATGTTTAATGCTTTTCGACCTGTCCCCAAATTAATGTAATTGGTTCAGAGATTGTTTTGATATTTTAACCTGCGTGTCGTGATCGCGTTTGGTGTGGGGGGACAAAATACATTTATAATGGGCCGGTTTGGGTTCCGTGTTACGGTTGTGGGCGGAGCAGTTGCCGTACCTGGCGGTGATACAGCCCGACAGGATGCTCTCGATTGTCATAATGTATAGAAGGGCGCTCAACCAACGTGAGTCGAGGTGCAATAAAAATGTTTTATCATCACTGAGTAAATATTGATTACCCATTTATTTGTCTCCGTCAGAAGATCGTCCCACTCCTAAAAGTTAGGCTATATAACGTAATACCGATAGTCTAATATAATGGGCCACGTGAATCTCTGGTAATTGAACCTATTTCTTAGGTTATTTTTGCGCATTTTGATATTGCCTATCCCTTACTTTATGTTCGATTCGGCTATACAGGAGTTATGTTCCGGATCAATTTGAGCCAGTACAGTAAGTATAGTAAACACAGACAGTAACAAGTACAGTAAGTACAGTTTTCTAAATGTTTCTGAGAATGTCCTTTTTCAGATGCTCTTTTCCCTGGGTTGATAGCCCCAACTGTTCAAATGTAAAAAATCATAAATCCATCAGATCGTCGGGGATCCAACGTTGTAAATCATAATTTGTCAAAACACAGTTTTAGTTCAACTTCAGATCAGTGATGCTCAGCCTCTAAACATCTATTTTATTTATTCATTACATGTTTTACAAGTTTGAGACCCGTATCTAGGAGAGTAGACGAAGGGACATGTTCTTGATCCTTCATCTTGTAGTATTTTTGTGATTCCATGGCTGGCAAGTCAGCTGCGTCACATACGCTTAAAATAACATTGCGGGACTGTGATTGGGTTTGGGACACTTATGGCGGGAGCTGGAGGGAGGCGGCCAGAAAGCCAGCGTGAGCGGGCGTCTGCGGTATGAAAATCTGCAGGTGCAGGCGGAAGCGGGATGAAGAAATCAGTCCGGCGCAGACCTCTACTATGGTGTCAGAAGATCAACAGTGGCGGAAGCCCATAGCTAGCTGGCTAACAGAACAGAGCTCTGAGAGAGGCCCAACTTTTCAGAGCCCAATAAACCCAGACATACAGATGGATAGAGTATTAACATCCAGTGGTAGAGAAACACTGTGGGATCCATAGTGAAAAAGGTTGACACTTGACTTTAGGCCCCTTTTATGAAAGGGCTCCCGAGTGGCGCAGCTGTCTAAGGCACTGCATCTCAGTGCAAGAGGCGTCACCACAGTCTCTGGTTTGAATCCAGGCTGAATCACATCCGGCTGTGATTGGGAGTCCCATAGGGCAGAGCACAATTGGCCCAGCGTTGTCCGAGTTTGGTCGGGGTAGGCCGTCATTGTAAATAAGTATTTGTTCTTAACTGACTTGCCTAGTTAAATAAAGGTAAAAAAAGAATAATAATAAAATATGAAGGCTAATGCATTGTCAGATCCCTTATAGGCAGTGCTTATCGTCCTGTGTTTCACATCTAGGCTATATTTCAGTTTTCTATGACGCCTAAAAGAAACACAAGGGAAAATGTTGGGGGAATTTCAAAGTCAGTTGTGTATCTAGAAATCATGGAGATAATACAGGGCATTAGTGATTCTACTGAGAACGCTGGTGAATGTGTCTCCATTTGCTCCACATGTGGAATGTGCTGTTGTCACAGATAAGAGTAGAGGGAGGTCTCATACACACACTATAGTGAGGTCTCTGTGAGTGAAGCCAGAACATGGGGTGGCAGAGGGCTTGGGACCATCTCTGATCTAATGATATGCTACTGCACTTTGAAAAAGACAGAGAGATGGAAAAGAAAGTGAAAAATGAGAGAAACATTTTAGAAGTCCCCTTTAGTGCATATGCCATTTTTATATAGACATTATGTGTTTGGGTAAAATAATGTTTGACTGCACTAACAGACTTAAAAATACCGTAGAGTGTTATTTTATAGAATGGCAGCAAAGCTCTTATGCAGCTATTTTTCAAAATTCCTCAATTAAATTGAACAAAAGCCCTCAGTTGGGATCCACAGCTGGTGTGTATAAGCGCTGTGGTTCAATCTGTATTGCTAGTATTCAATGTGAGTAGGCCCTAGCCAACGTGTTGCGAGATGACTAGTTTTCACCAGGACCATTTATAGCAAAATCAAATAAATTAGGGGAAAATGTCAAATGCCTCTTTAATCTGCCATAATAATGGCATATAGGTCAGCAATGTGTGACATATGGACCTTTCTTTGGGTCTACACACTCATCCACACTCACACACACACACGCACACACACACACACACACACACACAATCACGCGCACACACACACACCCCAGACACCCCCTGTCCTGTCAGGCAGGCAGGTAAACCAGAGGTCAGGGATTATCCAGGGATAGCCAGGGCCTTACACACTCCCTGTGTGTGCAAATCCACTCACCGCCGGCTGTGTTTATGAAAACATTCCCTAAAGCCCTTGCTAAATATCACATAGGCTTCCAAAACAGGCCGTCATGCAGTGCAGAGCAGTGATTTGGTGGGGCTGTTTTTTTACGCGTCTGTCTGGCCTATTGAAAGAGAAAGTGTGTGTTTGTGTGCGCGTGCACAAATCTGTATGTCCATGTGAGTGTGAGATCACTTTCAGACAATGTTACATCTACGTACAGTATGACGACTCTACAAACTCCATGAATTTCCTCTCTTGAGACACTCCTAGCCGTCAGGTGACGTTATTAACTCAATTGCTTCTTCTGTTTCCCTTCCTACCTGGCTTCCTTATCTCTTCTTCATTATTTCCGCATGAATAAACTCCCGTCACTTAAATTCTCTGCCCGCAGCACAAGTTTGCTTGAACTCCCTCCAAAAGTCACTGTCTGAGAAGCAATTCAATCAAATGTCACAGTATCTGAATGGAATTGCCATTAATGGTAGGACGAATTAGCTTCAGCTTGCCCCATTCTAAATGTGAAATCGTTTTTTCATGTTATGATTTCTGTTACTGAACAGTTTAAACATATGTTATGATTGCTAACAGCATAAACATTCTGCTTCAAATCTTAGGACAAGTGTGATTCAGATTTTTTGTCTTCGAACCATTTATCTTGGTTGTTCCAAAAAGAATGTACGTTTGCTCCAGTTGTGCTGCATCCACTCAGGACGGTAAACGACTGTGACAATCATTATCTTACTTTCTGTACCATATCTTGGATACAGTATGAGCTGATACCCCAGCCTGGGGAACTGTCTTGACAGATTGGATTTAGTATGTCTTCTTTGTGTGCTATTCTGTAGAGATACAATGTGTCATTTCTCATGTTTAGATATCTCCAGCACAAATTCCAATGCTCCCCTGTCTGTGTGGCAACTCTTAACTCCTGCATGCTGTTTACAGCAGCATTATGGGCTGCGATGATCCGATTGTAAATGAGGACTGTCTTTATTTACTTCATCAGAATCTGTCAGCTTCTGTGGTGACTCTCTTTGGGAAAGTATGGCAAAAATAGAACTGATTTTTTTGTGCATATTTCCTGTCCCTCTGTCATCTCACTTTTTCTTGCTTTGTGAACTGTCTTTGAGTGTACAGACTACTAACACCACGGTACAGTAGTTCTGTTGTGCAGTAGAAATGCTTCCTGTTGTTGATGAGCTGAATAAATATCCATACATAGACATAAACCCATCTCGTTAGAAATATGTCAGTATGTTGACATTTAACCATAGTAGCTATATGTCATTCAATGTGACATATTTGTTTGATAACACAGGAGATAGTCTGCCATACTTAGGATGCTGAATATATCTTATAGGGCAGCTGGACATGGTAATTGTAAAGCGAATGGAATGGAAAACATACCAAGTATTGAGTAACCATGTGGTGTTTTAACGGAGTGGGGACGAAGGGAAGGGAATGTTATGTTGTTGATTATGTTTCGGGCGTTTATTGTCTTGAAAGAAATTATGGGGCTGAGTCATTTCTATTGGGCATTTATATGATCTGACAGGACAGAAATATAACTGGAGGGTGATGTTGGAGCGGTATCAACATTGGAAAAGTACAGCTACACTTGGAACAGTTTGTGCTGTTCAGTGCATTTCAGTTGAATGTTGATGCACCAGGGGTATTCAACTCTTATCCTACGAGGTCTGGAGCCTGCTGGGTTTCTGTTCTAGCTGATACTTAATTGCACTCACCTGGTGTCTGGTGTCCCAGGTCTAAATTGGTCTGTGGTTAGGGGGGAACAATGAAAAAAACCAGTGGAACTGGCTTTGAGTTCCAGAGTTGAGTTTGAGGGCACTACACCTAGAAGCTGCCACAAACACCCTTAGTCTTCAATACATCCAGAACCTAACAAGTATACTTTTCTGAACACAAGTTGATAGGCAAATCATTGGAAAAATCTGATGTCTCAGATTTCCTCACAGAGATTCCAGAGAGTGTGACGAGCTTGATAAAACTGATCCAGATGTGTCATCTGATCCACTCCTCTTTTCATAAAACCTCATTGGACCAACCCAGCTTGGTCCCAAATCTTTCCATGTTTGGCATGACAACAGCCATACGAGTTGGCTATAGCCTATAGCACAAACAGATCTGGGACCAGGGCAGTCTATTTGAAGAAAGATAATTACGAACAGTAAGAATTCTCTGACTTGAACATCTTCACTCCCACTGTACTTTTCTGCCCAATGCATAACCGGGGGCACACTGCCTGCCCTCCAGGACACCTACAGCACCCAATGTCACAGAAAGTCCAAAAAGACCATCAAGGTCATCAACCACCCGAGCCACGGCCTGTTCACCCCGCTATCATCCAGAAGGCAAGGTCAGTACAGGTGCATCAAAGCTTGGACTGAGAGACTGAAAAACTGTTTCTATCTCAAGGCAATCAGGCCGTTAAACAGCCATCACTAGCCGGCTACCACCCGGTTACTCAACCCTGCACCTTAGCCACTTTAATAATGGAACACTAGTCACTTTAATAATGTTTACATACTCCTTTACTCATCTCATATGTATATACTGTATTCTATTCTACTGTATTTTAGTCAATGCCACGCAGACATTGCTCGTCATAATATTTATATATTTCTTAATTCCATTCTTTTACTTTTAGATTTGTGTATTGTTGTGAGTTGTTAGATACTACTGCACTGTTGGAGCTAGTAACACAAGCATTTAGCTACACCCGCAATATAATCTGCTAAATATGTGTATGGGTTCAAACTGTGAGATTGGTGAACAAGATGAACTGTAATACATTGACATCACCTGACCTTCTCTCTAATCAGTTACAAATGCTATCTCACTATGGACAAAACCTTCGCCCTGCAATCCACTCTACTTCCCTGTTTACAAGTGCATTGACCTAGCCCTGACCTTGCGGATCTTGTTTTCTAGGCACCAAACGGAAGAAAATGACCCAAAAACAGGGAGGGACTACTACCCAACTTGTCCAATAAGAAAAGCACATTTTTGTTTTCTGTTGCTCAATGTTTAAAACTGTTTTCCATTGTGTGCCCTAATAGACAGGAGCCAGGTCTGTAAGCCTAGCTAAGTCAAGGACCGGGGTTAAGGGTGCGTCAAGGATTGGTCAGGCTCAGAGGTCAAGCCTGACAGATTTCATGCTTTAATTTGGACTGTCATGCTCTAGATTACCACTGGAGATGGAGAACTCTGAGTCAACCCAAGTAAGTCAACCTAGAACGATGCTGACTTTGCCAGGTTTTTCCTAACATGATTTGTACAAATCTCAGGGTATGTATCGTTCATGACCCTTGGACAAGTCGTCATTGTATGTAATTACAGCATGCAAAGCTAGCAAAGTAAATATGTCATCGGTTCCATTTGAGAGAGGTTGGTAGAACATTGAACATACCATATTTCATCGCCGCAACTATTCAAAAAACTCTACAAACAATGTTTCAATTCAGTTGACTTGGGGTTTCAGTTCTTGCTTTCTTTTTTAGGTCACACGTTATTAACTATAGGGTTAGGATAAGGGTAAGGATAAGAATTAGGATTAGGGTTAGGGTTACAGTCGCTTGCAAATGTATTCACCCCCTTGGCAATTAACATTGGTTTGTTTTTGTTTTTTTGCGGGGCGGGGGCCTACAACTTTGAAGAAGCAAAATATTTTTTCTTGTGAAACAAACAAGAAATAAGACAAAAAAACTTGAGCGTGCATAACTATTCACCCCCCCAAAGTCAATACTTTGTAGAGCCACCTTCTGCAGCAATTACAGCTGCAAGTCTCTTGGGGTATGTCTCTATAAGCTTGGCACATCTAGCCACTTGGATTTCTGCCCATTCTTCAAGGCAAAACTGCTCCAACTCCTTCAAGTTGGATGGGTTCCGCTGGTGTACAGCAATCTTTAAGTCATACCACAGATTCTCAATTGGACTAATGGTCTGGGCTTTGACTAGGCCATTCCAAGACATGTAAATGTTTCCCCTTAAACCACTCGAGTGTTGCTTTAGCAGTATGCTTAGGGTCATTGTCCTGCTAGAAGGTGAACCTCCGTCCCAGTCTAAAATCTCAGGTTTCCCTCATCCATCATTCCTTCAATTCTGACCAGTTTCCCAGTCCCTGCTGATGAAAAACATCCCCACAGCATGATGCTGCCACCACCATGCTTCACTGGTGTTCTCGGGGTGATGAGAGGCGTTGGGTTTGCACCAGACATAGTGTTTATCTTGATGGCCAAAAAGCTAAATTTTAGTCTCATCTGACCAGAGTACCTTCTTCCATATGTTTCTGGAGTCTCCCACATGCCTTTTGGCGAACACCAAACGTGTTTGTTTATTTTTTTCTTTAAGCAATGGCTTTTTTCTGGCCACTCTTCTGTAAAGCCCAGCTCTGTGGAGTGTACGGCTTAAAGTGGTCCTATGGACAGATACTCCAATATCCGCTGTGGAGCTTTGCAGCTCCTTCAGGGTTGTCTTTGGTCTCTTTGTTGCCTCTTTGATTAATGCCTGGTCTATGAGTTTTGGTGGGCGGCCCTCTCTTGGCAGGTTTCTTGTGGTGCCATATTATTTAAATTTTTTAATAATGGGTTTAATGATGCTCCGTGGGATGTTCAAAGTTTCTGATATTTGTTTATAACCCAACCCTGATCTGTACATCACAACTTTGTCCCTGACCTGTTTGGAGAGTCCTTGGTCTTCATGGTGCCGCTTGCTTGCTGGTGCCCCTTGCTTAGTGGTGTTGCAGACTCTGGGGCCTTTCAGAACAGGTGTATATATACTGAGATCAAGTGACACTTATATTGCACACAGGTGGACTTTATTTAACTAATTATGTGATTTCTGAAGGTAGTTGGTTGCACCAGATCTTATTTAGGGGCTTCATAGCAAAAGGGGGGAATGCATATGCACGCACCACTTTTCAGTTTTTATTTTATTTTTTACTATATTTTTTTCATTTCACTTCTCCAATTTGGACTATTTTGTGTATGTCCATTACATGAAATCCAAATAAAAATCCATTTAAATTACAGGTTGTAATGCAACAAAATAGGAAAAACGCCAAGGGGGATGAATACTTTTGCAAGGCACTGTAGGGTTAGTCGTTTTTTTTACTTTATGGTATCAGTTTCAGATACAAAATTCTTCTTAACCTTTAGGCCAACCTTAGTGGAGTTTTTTCAAAGCATAGTGATGTATGATTCTCGATGCAGATGTTCTAGATGTGTGAGGGTGTGGAGACTACAACTCTAGGCCTAGGGTGTGGGGCTTACCAAAGGGAGATGCCAAGCCAAGTCATTTAAAAGCACCTACATGTATGATAAACTACATGTGGGTACACCATCCAGGAATGAAGGTAGGAGGAGGATGGCAGTATATTTAGCCTATGCTTCAGACAGACTATACATTTCAGAGAGATTTAAAAGAACATTCCCTGGAAAAACCATCGTCATACAGTTATTATCACATTCCATATAATTCATGGCAAACCATTATTTGAAATATTGTTTGTGGTTAGTACGAACACCCAGCCCAAACTCAATTTTCATCCTCCTACTTATTCTAAATCTTTCCATTAACTTTCTGTCCTACAGTATATTTCTGTTATCAAGGGGATTTACTCAAAGTCAGTAAATCATTTTGTGGTGTTCAAAGTTGTTCTTAACCCAGCTGGCTAATTGTGTCATCGTAATTCAACAAATCAGTTTGACAAGAATTCAATGTATCCCAATTATGATCAATTGGTTAGGTGACGTTCTTACAACCTTAAGCCCTGCATTTAAAATGTTTAAAAGCTACATATTTTTTATACACAATTCAACCTGAGTCTATCTGTTAGTTGACAGGAATGTGCCTAGGGTAAAATGCAGAAAATAGCCCTTTGAGAGCAGAGCAGAGGGGAACAGAGTGGAGCACGCCAAACCCTTTGAGATACAATCACATCTCCACATTTACCATGGCAGATCTGAATGTTCTTTCTCTCTGGGCCAAGCAGCCACCCAGAGGTTTAAAGGTCTAAAGCCGCCCACTTAGCAAGGCCCACCCTGGCCACTTCCTGTGGATGGCTGATATCCCGTAGCATGTTGCTGGCCCGGGGTGAAAGTAAGACGGATCCGAGATCTGTTTGTGCGGTCTTTAGTGACAGTGAACATAGGAATTGGCAAGACTGCAGAAACAGATCTGGGAACAGGCTAGGGAGAATGGGGAGAACTGAGGAGAATGTGGGGGGCAGGTGTGTGACCTGGCCTGGGATGAGGTAGGAGTGGGCTGCCACTATGCCCTTGGCCTAGTGTGACTACACTGTTGGAGGGGAGACTCCCGACAGGGGAGTCTGGAACGAGGGCAGTGGGCAGCGCCTCTCAGGCTAATGACACTCCTTCCTTGCTCTCCCCTGGCTGGTAATTGTTGTCTTGGCTTACAGCCTTAGACTCAAGCCCTTTGTGGTGTTCCAAGAGGCAGGAGTCATGATCAAAGTTGTTATTAACCCAGAAATACCTCAGTCCGCAAGCTAATAAACAAAGCTCTGGTTTCAGAGTGTGTGTTTGTGTGTGTGTGTGTGTGTGTGCGTGTGCGTGTGCGTGTGCGTGTGCGTGTGTGGTGTGTGGTGTGTGTGCGTAAAGCTTTTAAAGTTAACACGGTCATTTAGGTTTACCTCAGCCTAGGCTGAGAGACCTGGCTCTGTGTCTGTGCAGATGTTGGCTGTCATGTAGACTTAGCTATGATCTCTGATGACTGATGTTCACTGCAGCACTAACACATAATACAATACAGTTTGTTCATTGGGGAGGATTGAGCTGTTCCATTTATTAGAAGATATACTGTAAGACACATCTTATCTTTGTGGGATTAGAGGAAGATCTAAGACAATCTGGAGAGAATAAAATGCACAAGCTGCCCCAGCCATCCCAAAGATTCCACTGCTAGATACCAAGAGGCATGTCAAAGTGATGTAGAAAGTTAGGTATTTGAAGCAAAAAACGGACCTTCATTGAGGTTCTTGGCAACACTTTACATTAGGTTGCTTTAGTATAGCAGAGTTTCCCAAACTCGGTCCTCGGTCCACGTTTAGTTTTTTGCCCGAGCACTACACAGCTGATTCAAATAACCAACTCATTATTAAGCTTTGATTATTTACAACAGCTGTGTAGTCCTAGGGGGAAACAAAAAGGCCACCCAGGGGGGGCCCCAGGACCGAGTTTGGGAAACCCTGTAGTACAGTACAGTCATGGTCAGATGATATAGAACTAACTGTTTATTTGTGAGCTTTGTTTACACTTGTGTCTGCTTTTCAAAGACGAGACACAAATTCCATCTTACACAAAAAGCCCTTTTCTGTCCACAAGCTCTGATGAGCAACGGCCCTCCAGCTCTGCTATAGCTGAAGGCTATCTGAACAAACAGAACTACACAAAATAGGTCGAAACATACAGCCACATTGTGCAATAAAGTAAGGTGCTTTGATGTGAACTCTAAATAGGCTAATGTTGGATGGCATTTTAAAATCAAACAGATGTATTTTATTAGGTTGTCCAACTGTCATTTCAGACAATACCTTTTTATCACCAATTTTGATCTTGTCTCATTGTTGCAACTCCCCAACGGGCTCGGGAGGCAAAGGTCGAGTCATGCGTCCTCCGAAACATGACCCTCCAAACCACGTTTCTTAACACTTGCCCATTTAACCAGGAAGCCAGCCGCACCAATGTGTCGGAGGAAACACTGTTCAACTGACGACAGATGTCAGCCTGCAGGCGCCCGGCCTGCCACAAGGAGTCCCTAAAGAGCAATGAGCCAAGTAATGCCCCACCGGCAAAACCCTTCCCTAACCCAGACGATGCTGGACCAATTGTGCACCGCCCGATGGGACAACCGATCACAGCCAGTTGTGATCCAGCCCAGGATCGAACCCGGATCTGAAGTGACACCTCTAGCACTGCGATGCAGTGTCTTACACCGCTGCGCCACACGGGAGGCCCTCAGACAATATCTTAGATTCAGCTGAACACCAAGCTGCTTCTTACGATTGAAAGTTTTCATAAAGTGTTGCCTGTACTTGTGAAACAAATAAAAAAAGCTGATATATATATATACAGCTAATATGAATAATTTAGTTTGAAATAAACTGAGCATGTGTGTGTGCATGCACACAAACACACACACAGAGGCCTCCATTATGATAGACAGTGGTGGTGTGAGTCAATTTATGACTCTGTGTGTCACACAAATATGCCCACACATTCTGTGTCACCACTGTGTCTCTGTCTGGCATATGTGGTCTTAATAGTCCACCCAACACGTGCACAAAACTCAATCTTCCTAGTGATAGTGAAAAACATATTCCTTTTTCTCTTTCTATCCATGTCCCGTACTCAGTTCAGTGAACTGCAATATTGTAGAACAGGGTTCCCCAACTGGCGACCTGCGGGTGGTTTTATTTGGCCCCCCAAGTAATTATTTTTTTCATTGTTGGACATAAAATACTGTGAAAACACCCGGAAATCAGCTTCAAGTGATTTTAAAATTGGAAATATGTTTCCAAGTATTCCCACGCATAACAGAGAGAAACGTGATCGTAGACAAATAAGTTTTGAAGTGATTATGTTTTAGTCAAACATTATGTCTGTTTGGACTTCTTGCGGTCAATTTGCAGTCTACAACTGATTTGTAATTATGTTCCGGCCCCCCGACCATCTGCTTAAGAAAAATCCGCCCGCGGCTGAACCTAGTTGATGATCCCTGTTGTAGAGCATCTTCAATATGTTAATTGTATGACATTGTGTAACAGAGAACATATGAGTTACTTGCAGGAAATAACCAACCCCTTGCACATATATCCTGGAAGATATATAGTGGGTGTATCTATAGACAAACAGATACTGTAGTAGTGTGTCTTTACTGTACTGTAACCCACCACAAGAGCACTGAACACACACCTGTTTCCACTTACACTACATACCAGAATCTTACTTACTTAAGCCAATAAACACTCGTATTCTGTTTGAAATATTGTACTGTAAATGTATAAGCAATCAGCTCACAATTTTCCCTCCTACATTCAAGAATGTTAATAATTTTCCACTCTGTGTTGAGTGCTTTTAGAAAGTGAAAATGTGTAGTCTTTCACAACAACAAACTTCTATTTGGATTCTCTTTGATGAGCAACAGTTAAAAGGACTTCATATGAATATTTGTAAGCATGTGCAAGGCCTATCTGACTGCACCGAGTGAAGGAATACCATTCATACCACTGTTTCAGGAAAAGGAATTCAAGGAATTCCTTACTTGCCCTCTTTTCTCATATTTCTCTAAGTATAATCGAAAAACATAAATAAAGATGTACGCTAACATTCAAAAAACAATAGATCATAAAGATGAGACTTCCCCTTGTCATTACTGTTTCCAGCATTTCTTTTTGATTTCAGTTTCCATTTTAAAAACAAGATCTGAAAACAGGCAACTGTATCAGGGCACGACCCAAACAATTAGCCAAGCCAAGCCAATGACAAACACGTGAAGTTGTGTCGCTGGTGCTGTGAACACGACTATTTTGCCTGAAAACAACTAGGCCTACACCCTGAATGCTCATAGTTCCTCTTATGAGTGGCACGTTGCTTTCATCCCCACCTGACTAGAACATGGGCTCCCCAATGTGCCCATCCCAAGTCTGGGGTTCTGGCTGGGGTTTAGGCCTAACTCACGAGCCTCATGTCATGACCATCATCACAGCTGAAACAAAAGGTAGACAACCACCCACTATATTTCTTCTTATGTACTATGCCCACAGTGGGCTCTGTGTTGACAGGGAAGAGTGAGTGTGTGTGCGTGTTTGTGTGTGTGTGTTGGCAGGGAGGAGCGTGAGGATTATTGCCACCCGAGGCTGAGGCAATTAAATATTTATATACTAGACTGATGCTCTGCTCAGCGGTGGCAAACAAAACCCCATAATATAGGATAGGGTTAGCACTGCTAGCCTGGTTAAACCACCACACTGAATGCCCCGTCAATGGTGATACTGCTAGTCTAGTTTAACCAGTGTGAATGCTGCACTCAATAGTGATACTGCTCTCCTGATTAAATCAGACTGAATGCTGCACTCAGTGGTGAGCACTGAAGCATAAGTCATTTGTTTGTATATCTGTTACGGTATTGGTTTGAAAATGGATCAATAGTTTTTTGTTCAATAATGGCCAAACCAAAAAGGGAACAAAATGCAGCAAGAGACCAGTCTTTTGTGTCAGAAATAATAGGCCTGTGAAAATGGTTTCTAACTCTTCAGTGAGGGACCATGGATTGCTGAAAGGGCTGTACGCTGTGTCAACAGAAAGCTGCCTGGCTGTGCGTGGCAGCAGTAATGGGAGCTCTACTCTAACTCCAACCAAAGGTGTGACTGTGGTGTGTGGATGCTAGGCTGGTTAATCCCAATGCCGTAGAGAATGGAGGAGAGGGATTAACCCATGGTCCCTCACTGAAGAGTTTAACCCTAGCCTCCCTGAGGACGGTCCCTTTCTAAAGAAACCCCATGTTGGATTGGAGAAGAACGGGAACAGCCTTGCCCTCTCTCTCTCTCTCTCTCTCTGTTGGCGATCCCCTCTTCTTCATTGTCCCATCACGAAGGCCAGCTGTCAATGTCCTCAGGAGGATGAAGGGATGAAGGAGGAAAAGAAACCATTGAAGGGTGCATCCATCTGTGTCTGTCTGTCAGCTCCCGGTGTGTTTTAAAGAGATGGACCCCTCACTGTGGAACTCAAATGACTTCAGGGCAATAAGGGGGGTCTCAGTTGGGGATCTAAGGGGGATCAAATGGCTTTATCACCTCTAAATGAGATGCAATTAGTCTTGATTCAGGTTTGTTATCTTACAGCCATGACTGACTTTGTTAACATTTTTAGATAAGTCATAAGACAGGGAAACTCAGGCATTGACATGACTAAGCATGGCCCATTGACATACATGACTAAGCATGGCCCATTGGCAAACATGACTAAACATGGCCCATTGACAAACATGACTAAGCATGGGCCATTGGCAAACATGACTAAACATGGCCCATTGACAAACATGACTAAGCATGGGCCATTGGCAAACATGACTAAACATGGCCCATTGACAAACATGACTAAGCATGGGCCATTGACAAGCATTAGTAAGCAAGTGCATGTCAACGTGTATAACGTGTACAACTATTGCGTCATGCTTAGCTAAGTGATCTATCTTGGTCCCATTGATTACAGGTTCAATACCAATGGGTGTTAATGCAGTGCAACGACGCCAGGGTGGAACAATAACCGACTAGCCAAGCGGAAGAGATCTGAACACTAACAGCTCTTTGTGAAAGTGTGAAAGAGCCGTGTTTTCCATAGGCAGGTCAGGCGAGGTCAGTAGCGCTACGGGCGTGGATCTGTATAGAACCAACTGACTTGTACAAATCAAATGAATTGTGTAGATATTGGCTACGTTCCAATATCCATGCCAGGATACCACTTCATACCACTTCACACGTCATACTGAGTGGTTTGCTAGTGTGGATTTCAGAATAGAGCAAAATCATCTATAAGTCAGTCCCTGTGAAGAAGATAACTAGACGGATATAAATGTACTGCGTATCAGCAAATTGAATACCACTGACACTATCATGTAAACCGCTGTGAGATAGCTAATTCATAACAACAGAAGATTCTGAGAATCTGCCCTCTAACTATTCGATCGGACAGCATAATCCACTTTTTGAATAATAATAAGAGAATATGTATATCAAATCAAATTGTATTTGTCACATGCGCCGAATACAACAGGTGACCTTACCGTGAAATGCTTACTTACAAGCCCATAACCAACAACGCAGTTTTAAGAAAATATTTACTAAATAATCAAAAGTAAAAAAATTTAAAAAATAAAGTAACACAATAAAATAATAATAATTAGGTTATATACAGGGGGTACCGGTACCGAGTCAATGTGCAGGGGTACAGAAGTCAAGGTAATTTGTACATAGGAGTAAAGAGACAATGCATAGGTAATAAACAGCGGGAAGCTTGGACCCAGTGATGTACTGGGCTGTAAGCACTACCCTCTGTAGCACCTTACGGGCGGATGCCGAGCAGTTGCCATGCCAGGCAGTGATGCAACCGGTCAGGATGCTCTCGATGTTGCAGCTGTAGAACTTTTGGATGATCTCTACCAAGGCCAAATCTTTTCAGTCTCCTGAGGGGGAAAAGGCGTTGACGACTTTCTTGGTGTGTTTGGACCATGATAGTTTGTTGGTGATGTGGACACCAAGGAACTTGAAACTCTCGACCCGCTCCACTACAGCCCCGTCGATGTGAATGGGGGCCCTCCTTTTCCTGTAGTCCACAACCATCTCCTTTGTCTTGCTCATGGGAGAGGTTGTTTTCCTAGCACCACACTGTCAGGTCTCTGACCTCCTCTCTATAGGCTGTCTCATCGTTGTCGGTGATCAGGCCTACCACATGTCGTCAGCAAACATAATGATGGTGTTGGAGTCGTGCTTGGCCACGCAGTTGTTGGTGAACAGGGAGTACAGGAGGGGACTAAGCAAGCACCCCTGAGGGACCCCCGTGATGAGGATCAGCGTGGCAGATTGTTGTTGCCTACCCGTACCACCTGGGGGCGGCCCGTCAGGAAGTTCAGGATCCAGTTGCAAAGGGAGGTGTTTAGTCCGAGGGTCCTAGGAGAATATATGGAGAGAGAGAGAGAGAGAGAGAGAGAGAGAGAGAGAGAGAGAGAGAGAGAGAGAGAGAGAGAGAGAGAGAGAGAGAGAGCAAGGATGTTCCCGTTTTTCCCCAATCCAACATGGGGTTTAGAAAGGGACCGTCCTCAGGGAGGCTAGGGTTAAACTCTTCAGTGAGGGACCATGGGTTAATCCCTCTCCTCCATTCTCTACGGCATTGGGATTAACCAGCCTAGCATCCACACACCACAGTCACACCTTTGGTTGGAGTTAGAGTAGAGCTCCCATTACTGCAGCCACGCACAGCCAGGCAGCTTTCTGTTGACACGGCGTACAGCACTTTCAGCAATCCATGGTCCCTCACTGAAGAGTTAGAAACCATTTTCAAAGGCCTTTTATTTCTGACACAAAAGACTGGTCTCTTGCTGCATTTTGTTCCCTTTTTGGTTTGGCCATTATTGAACAAAAGACAATTGATCCATTTTCAGGGAGAGAGAGAGACAGGGAGGTTGAGAGAGGTGCTGACTCACTACACCTGTACTTTTTTATTAGAGACTGAGAGGGGACGCAACAACAGAGCCTCTTCACAGAGCTTGTTCTTCTCACAGCTGTAGAGGACTGTTCTGTAGGTGGTCCCTTTCCCCACACACACCTGCTTGAATGTGGATAACCGGGCCTTCACCACGCTGTGCTGAGCAGAGCAGCTGCAGCACAATGGCAGGGTTGATATTTAGAGCTGGGTCTGACATCGTTTAACACCCATGCTTTAACAGTATCACTGCATGAAAGGTATTTGTGCGGTGTGGCCCCTGGCAGGTAATGTCAGCGTAATGCCATAGCCTTGTGGAGATAGGATAAAGCGGGCGATCAAAACACATTGCTGATAAGGCTAATGTTGGAGCTGATTGATGGCGATAGAGATCCTTTTTTCAGATGTGGAACTAATTCCACATATGTGACTGGCTCTGACAAACAGACACTTAGGGGGGCAAAATCTAAGTTTAGATTTTACATTTCATCATAGTAGGCTGAACTAACGTGTTAGTAATGTGTGGTGGATGTCATGATGTGGTTGACTCAACTCTAGTGGTTAGGGGTTGGAGGGGGGGGGTGTCCATGGCCACCTGTTTTCTCGACTGTGGTCACCATAGAGGTCTGTCTCGGTCTAAGCCCTGTGGCCCAGTGGATGTTGTCCACACCGCTCCCTACCTGGAAGTGAGTTATACTGTCAGCAGATTCTGTGAGTGGCCGGATCCTACCCTTTCATCCTGGGATGACAACTCAGAGCACGGGAAAGACTGGGGGAGCATTCCCGGCACCACCTCTCCACCCACTTTACAATCAATTCTTAGTTTATGAGCAATGGTTGGTCATGGGACACATGAAACTTATCATGCTACTTCAATGGATATTGTGCCTTCCAATAGATTATGGTTTATGACAAATTCAGGGATGCTGGACACATCTGATGGAAATTTCAAAAAACTTTCAAAGTAACAGCCAGTTACTTTGGTCCAGGTAAAGCACTGTTAAAGGTCCAGTAGGCAATTTTGTGGGCTATTTGACCAAATTCACATCGAAATGTGAGTTATCGATCTGTCATTTTCATTGAAAGCAAGTCTGATAAGCGGTAGATCAGTTCTATGTGGGCTATTTCTATGCATCACGTTAAGTTTCGCTTTTGCATCTTTTTACTTTCGGTTTTGTAAAACAGTTTAAAACAGCTGGAAATACTATAATTTATAAATAAAAATGTATAGTATTTCACAGCTGTTTAGATTGTACAATGATTCTCTACACTAAGCGTGTTCAAAGTCTGAGACATAGGGCCTCCCTTCAGAAAACATCAAGACAACCATGCTGAATGGAATACAGTGCCTTGCAAAAGTATTCATCCCCCTTGGCATTTTCCCTATTTTGTTGCATTACAACCTGTAATTTAAATAGATTTTTATTTGGATTTCATGAAATGGACATACACAAAATAGTCCAAATTGGTGAAGTTAAATGAAAAAAAGTAATATTTGAAAAGTGGTGAGATCTGGTGCAACCAATAACCTTTAGAAGTCACATTATTAGTTAAATAAAGTCCACCTGTGTGCAATCTATGTGTCACATGATCTGTCACATGATCTCAGTATATCTATACACCTGTTCTGAAAGGCCCCAGAGCCTGCAACACCACTAAGCAAGGGGCACCACCAAGCAAGTGGCACCATGAAGACCAAAGAGCTCTCTTAACAGGTCAGGGACAAACTTGTGGAGAAGTACAGATCGGGGTTGGATTATAAAACAAATATCAGAAACTTTGAACATCCCACAGAGCATTATTAAATCCATTATTAAAAAATGAAAGAATATGGCACCACAACAAACCTGCCAAGAGAGGGCCGCCCACAAAAACTCATGGACCAGGCAAGGAGGGCATTGATCAGAGAGGCAACAAAGAGACCAAAGATAACCCTGAAGGAGCTGCAAAGCGCCGCAGCAGAGATTGGAGTATCAGTCCATAGGACCACTTTAAGCCATACACTCAACAGAGCTGGGCTTTACGGAAGTGTGGCCAGAAAAAAGCCATTGCTTAAAAAACAAAAATAAGCAAACACGTTTGGTGTTCGCCAAAAGGCATGTGGAAGACTTCCCGAACATATGGAAGAAGGTACTCTGGTCAGATGAGACTAAAATGTTGCTTTTTGGCCATCAAGGAAAACGCTATGTCTGGCACAAACCCAACACCTCTCATCATCCCGAGAACACCATTCCCACAGTGAAGCATGGTGGTGGCAGCATCATGCTGTGGGGATATTTTTCATCAGCAGGGACTGGGATACTGGTCAGAATTGAAGGAATGATGGATGGTGCTAAATACAGGGAAGTTCTTGAGGGAAACCTGTTTCAGTCTTCCAGAGATTTGAGACTGGGATGGAGGTTCACCTTCCAGCAGGACAATGACCCTAAGCATACTGCTAAAGCAACACTTGAGTGGTTTAAGGGGGAACATTTAAATGTCTTGGAATGGCCTAGTCAAAGCCCAGACCTCAATCCAATTGAGCATCCTGTGGTATGACTTAAAGATTGCTGTACACCAGCGGAACCTATCCAACTTGAAGGAGCTGGAGCAGTTTTGCCTTGAAGAATGGGCAAAAATCCCAGTGGCTAGATGTGCCAAGCTTATAGAGACATACCCCAAGAGACTTGCAGCTGTAATTGCTGCAAAAGGGGGCTCTATAAAGTTGTAACGTCCAGGCCTGAGTGTTCAGGCTGGAGTGTTTAGTTTTGTCTTGGTGTAGGGTTTCTTTTGTTCTATGGTGTGTATTTCTATGTTGGGGTAATGGTTCCCAATTAGAGGCAGCTGAGTCTCGTTACCTCTAATTGGGAACCATATATATGTTTGGGGTTTTGCACTAAAGTTTGTGGGTTATTGCTTATTGTTATGTTTATCGTGTTTAGGTTCATGCCATCGTGTTTAGGTTCATGCCATCGTGTTTAGGTTCATGCCATCGTGTTTAGGTTCATGCCATCGTGTTTGTTCATAGTTTAGTTAGTTTGTCTAGTTCGGTTCCACGTCATGATCTTCGTTTATTGTTTTGTTCCATCAAGTCACGT